>PVIA01000366.1:0-470858 GCA_004024845.1 Tonatia bakeri | reverse complement strand
CATATTATTTCTTCTTTCTATTTCTACCAATTAATATTACACTCATTTTTCCAGACAGGGTGACAATATGACTTCTGTGATCTCAAGTCACTTTGTCTCAGGAGCCCCTTCCTCTATAAAAATGTTAAAAATTATTGTGTTGGTGTAAAGATAAATATATCCTGGTTAGTTTATTATCATATATTCTTTACTATTATTCGTTTCTTCTGATTTTTAAAGCAATTAATATTAAAATACTTTTATTTGTGGGCCCCTAAAAATATCATGGACCCTTGACACTGTTTACTGTGCCTCTTATTCTAACACAATTCAAATGTTAACTCACCCTGGAAACCTTCTCTGAGTACACATCTTCTCTGAACATACACGCACACACATGCATACCATGCCTTACTCTTTTCTCTCCTTCATTGTCATAGCATTTTCTATGACTCCCATTAAACTTAGTAACAGCCTTGATGCAAAAACTGTGATTATTATTGTCTTTATGTTTCTTAAAGCTTCAACCATAAAGCTTAAGACTTTCTATCCAACAACAATTATATATATTGATTTGATATTTGATTCAGACACTAATAACATGGGTTCTAATAGTTAAGGAAGTTTTCAGTAAAGATGATTTCAGCTGGTCCTAGAGGTATTGATGAATGTCAGATCTGAGTTGATAAACTCTTGATCTATATGATGGAAATATTTTATGGGTCACATTTGCTAGAATAATAGGTGATGAAGTTGGGTAGATAAATTTGAGGTCAAATTACAAAGAATCTTGAGTTTCAGGCAAAGAATTAGAGTCTTCACACAGTGGGCCATGGGGAGACCCTACTGCGTGAAGTCAGGAAAGTCAACATGGTGAGAAGGGTGCCGTCAGAAGCTCTGTCTCTGAGTTGGGCATTGAAGGAATCAAAGCAAGGGAAGTCCGGAGACAATAAAACCAGAGAGATTACAGAAATGGGCCAGCCTGTCTGGACCATATGCCAAGTTCTAATTGTATTCCCCTTTTTTGCTGGTTTTACTCTTGACTCCATTTTGTGGTAAACACAGGCATCCTATTCAGATATTCATTTTCTAAACTACTTATAAATGTCAAAAAATCATTATGATTCTAGGTATGACTTGTGTATACTTTCCTCAGAAACATTAAATATTTCTTTCTCAGTCAATGTATAAGAATTGTTAACGAGGGTGATAAGTAACGTTTTTTGGTTTAGGGCATTGCAGCCTCCAATGGAAAAACATAAGAAAAGTCATGAATATGCATGTGGCAATTTTCATTAGAAGAATTTGTTACATTATTTTATTTAATTATATCAACAACCTCTCAGGATGACATTAACCCCATTTCAAAGAAAAGGAAACTGGTGAGTTATGGCACTAAGGGAGGAATTTAGGGGATCTGACACAGAGCCCATGTGCCTTCCACTGATCTGCTCAAGGAAGGCACGGCGTGCACATCAGTCAGTGACGTCAGAGACTAGGAGAGCTGACACCACAAAGTCCAAGTGCCCGTGCAAGTGATAAGACCTCATGGAAAATTAGATACTGTAGCTGAGCTTTGAAACTGTATCTTGTTCAGAGAACATTCCATGTGAAGTAGAGCATGAATGAAAATGTGGAGGTAAGAATCATCTTGTCCTACGGCTGTAAAGTTATGTAAATGGTGATACCTGGGGAAGTCGTGTGTTGGACAGTAGAGATTTGAATCGGATCAGTAATACATGGTAAAGTAAAAAAATGAGACATTAAGAAGACCTCCAAATGTCTAGTCAGAAAACTAAGTGGCTGGGCCGTCATCCAGGAGAGAAATATGGAAGGAAGGACATAAGGAAAGGAAGGGTGATGAGAGAAATGACAATGACTTTAATGTGGAATATGCAGTATTCGCACGCAGTCATTCATCTAGAGTTGTCCACTGGTTAACTGGGGATGGCCAAAAACAGCTGATTATAAAGATGGAGATAAGAAAACCCTAGAGCAATTCATTACCGAAGAGAATTCGGGGAAGCCTGAAAATATAGTCACATCTCCAGAAATGGGACACACAGAGAAAGAAATTATTATTATTGAAGGCATATATAGTCAAGCAGATTTGGTCAAGGAAAGATTATGGAGCTAGTTAAAACAGGGATAAGGTGCAAATGTATAGAGATACAATGGTCAGGTTTATTTCCCATCCACCTTGCACAAGAAACACAAGATTTTCAACTTTGCTCTCAGTAGAGTTTACACTACGTAATGACTGCCCACACCACAGGAAGTTCCCTGGATGAACAGTGGCGGGGGTGATTGGTCAGGCCTGCAATATTCTCGGGGTGGAAACAGACCTTTGCCATATGATACTGAATTTAATTGTCTCAAACATTCATGAGGCTGTTACTGTTAATATCTTCAAGTTGAAGAAGGCAGGAATTGAGCCCATGCTACCTGTTCCTTGGATTGGAGAATCTGTGTTCAACGCTAGATTTGCCTGACTCTAAAACACACAGTTACCTACTATATGGCACAGTTTACTAAAACAAACGGGCTGCAGGAAAGTCTTGAATGCTGGAGTACAAAATGGTAATTGAATGTGCTCCAAATTAGAGCTCACATTTTACATTTCACCAATGCTGCAAAGGTGAGTTCCTCACCAACTCTAACCACCATTGCCCAGTAACGAGGAATTAAAGATTGTTAACGCATATAAAAGTAATTAAGTAAACTCACCCCAATTCCATTCCTCTTTTTCTTTCCAAACATCTTAAAGTGTCTACAGTAAGGCTGTATGCCTCATTTCCAACTCTTTTCATAAGCAAATGGAAGTAAAATGTAAGCGGCAAACCAATAAGTAAAAGAGGTTATTTTTCGCTGGTCTTCCTCAGCTTCTGGTGAAATCCATTGAAATATTTTGTAGTAAACTCACTCCTCTTCTAGCCGTCAGATAATGAGCTTTTTAGTCATCATTTTAAAGGGCCAACATGTTTGTTAACTGGAACAGTCATAAAGAGGCCAAGAGCAATAACTCTTATCATTTTATTCTGAAGGAATGACTCTATTTCATACCATCTTTGGACACAATGTAAATCTCAGAGAGAAGCAGAAGCTAGTGTGTGTTTAAATGAATCAACCTCATACTGAAGTGATGACGCTTTGAACCATAAATTAGGCTGCTTTAAAAGCACTCAGCAGAACATTCCCAAAGTGGTCACAAAATCAAGGAAGATACTGAGATCTTTTGCTTTTAAAGGAAGTTGTTCTTAATGCATCAGCTAATAAGTTTATAGTTGTAATTATTGGTGTAGTGTACTTATGGCCCAGCAATGAGAGAAAACTAAATGACCATTATTAGCACACCATAGTAATACTAAAATCACATTAAAAACTCTCTTTACCTTCAAAGTTTCAGTGGGAACTAAATATATTTTCTGCTGAAATAATAAAATATAAGGAAAAAATACTTTATGTTAGAAAAAGCTAGAGAATAATTATATGTATATTAAGCATTTTATCAACGAACTGTTTCTTATAACTAAGATGTATTATTTAGGTCTGTTAGTAAAAAAAATAGGTGAGTAGTATTTCTTTTCAAAATTTTTAATCTTTTTATTTTATTTCTCCATTACCATGTATCTCCCCCTGTACCCTCTTCCACCTCCATATGCCCCCTTTCCCCATCAAAAATTATATTAGCTCTAAAATGTTTATTAGTAAAATTTTTCTTATTAGTTCTACAAGGTATAGATAAGAATATGCATTCATGGACCACAGTTTCTTAACACAGACCCTAGGGAATGATCTTACTGCTAACCCCACTTGATAAGGAAACTGAGATTCAGAAGGGTCATCATGTGCCCAGTATCACTCAGTTTTAAGGGGCACAGCAGGACTTCAATGGGTGAGCATACTTTCCTAAACATCGGCAAAATTACTGTTTACTATATCATTTTATTTTTTAAATTAACTTTATTAAAATGTAAGTTACACATAATGGCCTACATTCATTTTAAGTACACTGTTCAATGAGTTTTCTTTTTTAATATTTTATTTATCTATTTTTAGACAGAGGGGAAGGAAGGTAGAAAGAGAGGAAGAGAAACATCAAAGTTTGGTCACCTGTCACATGCCCCACACAGGGGGACCTGGCCCACAACCCAGTCATGTGCCCCAACTGGGAATTGAATCAGCAATACTTTGGTTCACAGGCCAGCACTAAATCCATTGAGCCATACCAGCTGGGGTGTTTGAGGAGTTTTGACTAATGGATACATCATTATAAGAAAGCTACAGACATTTCTACCATCCCCAAGTGTTGCATTTAGTGACAATCTTTTGCCCCTTCTTTATCCCTGGCAACTATTGATGTGATTTCCATCACTAGGTATATTACATTTTAATTTTATTGTATACATGTTCTGTTTAACAAGGCAGTTTTACACAAAATGCCAAAGGCACATTTCCTCATCTTTTACAGTAGTTTGAAACATATAGTTCTTCTGTTAATACCTGTTGATGTTGCCAAATCTAACTCCTGAACAGATTTGTGGCAACTTGTGTAAGGATTAAAGGCCTAAAGGCAATAAGGATGGGAGGGAAATATACTATAAATTGATTTTACAAAATCAACAGAATTAAAAATTGATTCAAGAAATAGTAAATAAACTTAGTGCGCCAAATTCAGTGGTGGTACTTGACTTGGAAGGGTGATCACTGGGTCCAGATAATCTGGACTTCAGAGTCATTAAATAACCAGTCCTCTTTCTGCTACGCGTGGTAATTCCCATCTCCTGTACTCTCCTCCCTGTCGCTCAGCTTCCCTGCTGCCTTCCTCTTCGGGGACGTGAGACTCACCAGACACCTTCATTTTGGGCCCCGGATTGTTTTTTCTGACCTGTGATCCAGGCAGCGAGGGAGAAAATCAAGCTGCTACAAGGCTCGACGAACCCGCAGGAGGTCTTCTTGGTCCCTTAGTAGATGACTGTGGGATTTAATTAAAAGAAATATGATTTATAATGGGATGAAACACTTTGACAAAGATAAAAAACTGTAATATTCAACAATTTAAAACTAATGTAGTTTCATTTTCTATGACTGCTAAGATTTTCCTTTGAGATCCTCATCATTTTGAGGAGTAAAAAGGAAAACAAAACACTTTAAAATTCCTGGACTTTAATATCTCATCTCTTCCCTATTAAAATGGCTCTTCTGGATGACTCTGTCTCAGGTAAACCCTGCAGTCCCCTCTTCCTCTGTGATTTTGGAGACAGGCTGTCTGAGTGTAAGTGAGTTTCGGAGTTGGTGGAGGTGGCAGAGAAGGCAGCACACAGTCACCGTGTTTTTGGAAAGTGTCTCTGAACCAGATGCTCTTTTCTCTCCTAATCAGGTGTTGTCCCCTCTTGTCCACAGTCAGATGACGCAGGTAGGTTGGGCTTTCTACCTCCCTTTTCTGCACAACATCTCACTTCATCCCGGGGACCTTAGCCTCAGACAGAGCGTACTCCACACTGGGAAGGCGTGCTAATATCTGGTCACACCACTGGCTTCCAATCCCTCAGTAGAAGCTATAGAAATTTGAAAATTCTTTTTATATTGCAACACTAAAAGTTTAAGGCTATTGTCTTGCTAAGAACGCAAAAATCCAGTTTCACAATTCAAAAATAAGCACTCACTTGTTTTATTCTCCAATGTAACAATGCTAATCTTCCCTGAGGCAGAGAAAAACAATATAAAGGCAATATAAAGGATTATACCCGAGAACATTAAAAAGAGAAAATCATATTAATAGACATATTTAAATGCATTACCATTATTTTATTTATAAACGCCATGGAGAAAAGAAAGAGAAAAAGCAAATAATACATTTTTGCTTAATATTGTTCTATAGTGTCCCTTCCCTACAGGGTTGAAACTTTACAGCAAGGCATTTATAACTTTCCATAGAAATGTTCATCTTAACTTGCACTGTTTTTCTGTAAAACACAGCTTGAAAACACAACAGATTAATCATTATTTCTCTAAACAATGTCTACTTTTCCGTTTCCAGGTCTTTGCTTACTGCTTAAAAGGTTCTTCCTTTATAGATATCTTCAGAAGCCTTTTCGTTCTTTTGGGTCCAGTTCCAACCTCATCTCAGCCATGAAATTAGACAATATTGACAACTTTCTGCCTGTTTTGTGCTCCTGCATATTTTCATCATATATTGTACCCCCATATAACAATTCTTCCTTTTCTGTTGTATATTAGAGATACTTCTTAACTGGACTGTCTCCCTCACTAAGGTGAGTAGCTGCAGAGCAGAAATTATAAATAATTCACCCACTTTCACCCACAATACTCAACAAGATACATTGTACATAGTACGTGCTATGTGGTATGCAATCATACATACCTCGATGTTAATAGGATGTAAGTGTAAGAAAAAAATCTTCTAATTAGTTATTTCATATAAAAGTCAAAAGAAGTATGCCTATCCTTTGGAACTGAAAGGAACCTAATACAGAAATTCCATTCACAGTCCATACTATACAGAGGACTTCACAGAAGACAAAGCATTTCTTTTAAAAACTCTATTCAGATATTTTGCTTAAAATCCCTATATTTTTGCAAATAATAATGCATTTTCTTATACCACTCAGAAAATTCCATGAAATTAGGTATTCAGTTCTTGATATCCAAATACTGAAATGATGTAGATTATTGTCATATCAGAAGATCAACTATGATAATTAGTAATTTAATCAAGAATCAATATTTAAGAAAAATTAAAATTAACACAGACTTATTTACATCTGAAAAGCACAGTTTAAATAATACTAATACTTAAAAGGAGAGAAAGCAAAAGGAAAAATATTTTTATGAGAATATAATTAGAAACAATTTAAAAGGTCAAAAATGGTGTCATTTATTTAGGGAACAGGTAATGGCAACAAGCATTTGTTGACTGGGCAGGCCAAGGGTAGAGAGAACATGCTGGACAGCGTGTATGGTCACTGAGAAACGCACTAACACTAATGCTGGCTGGTGACAACCAGGGTAACTGACTGGGTTCCCACCTGCCTCAGGCCTGCAGATAAAACACACAGAAAATCAAACAAGAACTGTAAGCGAGTTTAAAGAGAATCTACACATATCTCAGAAGTTATCAAAGTGTTAAGAACCAATCTTAAATAAATACAAAACCACAATTGTATGATAAAAAAAGGCTCTTTAATAATAGTAAATTATTTTTAGAGTTGTAATGCATATTTGCCATGTTGCCCTTGAATATTGTCATTTTCCACTACTTTCCATGATCTCTCCAAAGCAGCATATGGAAAGTTTTCTGACTCAGATCATTTAGCAAGAAATGCTCTCTCTGACAGCAGTGTCTGGGGAAATTTTGTGGATGGATACAATCAATCACACAGTCCTCTAGTCTCACTGTCATGCTTCATCCAATCACTAAACATTATCTGTGCTCTCGTTATGGGCCATATTTTTTCTGATGCCTGTATTCCAGAAGATCGAGTCATAGCACCTGCTCTCAGGAAAACACAAACCCCTCCAGAAGACATAGAGATATCTCTACTATGGCAGGAATTTCTTTCTGCATTCTATGGAAGACGTTATCAAAAGGTTACCACATATTGCTCAGTGTTTTGAGCACACTCAATATTTGTCAAATGGATAAATAAATAAATGACTTCAAGAATTGATTTGAATTTTATATTGACATGGGGCACAAGATTTAGAGTTTGCAAACTCTAAATCTTAGAGTTAGAGTATGTAATGTACCTATGTGTCATACATGTGTCTAAAATTGATGTAACTGAAGCTGCTAGGAATAGCACTGCTTTTTATGATGCTCTTTGTTAATTGTATGCACAACATGTGATTTTATGCACTTTGGTCATGTGCCTCCCGAGCTTTAATTACTTAGGATTTTAAATGTCATAATTTCCTCTTTCTCTCTTCAAAGATTTTCCTATCTCATGGTTGTCTTTCACTTTTTCTGGCTTCAGATGCATCCTTTGTAACCTTCTTATTCCATCCATGCTTTATCCTGGGTTCTGACCAGGATTCTGTAATCTACTCTCTTCATTGTACATTTTACTCTAAGTGACAGCATCCAGCCCCGGGGTTTCACAGACAAGGGTTACATGAGGTTTTGGACTTGAGTTGATGCTGTAAATGGGTTGAGATGGTGACTTTGGGAGATATTAGCATGAAGCAAATATCTATGTGCGATGGATATGATCTTTGGGGAGAGAGGGGTGACTGTGGGAGGCTGAAAAATGACCCATGTCAGTCAAAAAAGCTATTTACATAAAATCCCTGGAAACTCCAAAAGTTACCTTATTTGGAGAGGGCCTTTCATGGGTGGTTAAACTAAGGCTCTTAAAATAAGGTGGTAATCCTGAATTATCTGGGTAGGGCCTAAATCCAATGAGAGGTTTCTTTTTTCAGAAAAAAAAATAGAGGGATGTTTGAAACAGACAGAAGATGCAAAGGTACAGACCCAGGGGCAGGGAACATAATGTAAAGACAGAGTCAGAGACTGGACAGATGTGGCCACAAGCCAGGAATGCGAGGACAGCAGATAGAAGCTGGAAGAAGAGAGAAACAGGCTATTCCCTGGAGCCTCCAGTAAGAACACTGCCCTAGAGATTTCAGGTTTCTAGGGTCCAGAACTACAGAGAGATTAATTTCTGCACATTTAAGATACCAAGTTTGTGGTCATTTGTTAAATCACCTTCAGAAAAAAATTAAGGTGTCCTTTCTTTATTTGCATTCATGCCCACTCAATTGCCAGGAGCTATAACATCACTAGTTATAGCAGTAGAACTTATCAATATCTGTTTTTGCTTGAAAAATTATAAAGGCTAGAATGCTATAAATTGTATACATCAATTCATATACAAAGAATAAGTTAGAAACTAAAAATTGGTTTCCCCATATCACCAAGCAATTCTCTGGGTCACCAGCTAAGTGTCCTGTAATTCAGCTCAATTCTGATACTATTTATACAGAGATAGCTTCAGACTCCATAGGTAAAGGGTTCGTTTCTATAAGCCCGCCCCCCACCCCATCCCACTTCAGAGCCAGTTGTGAGCCACACTGTCATCTGTACTTCTCACTGACTGGCCATAAATCAGAGGTTTCTATGACCTCTCCCTTGGGTCAGATGAATTTCCTAGTACAGACAAAAAAGGGATTCTATGAAAAGTCATCTCACAGGGTGATTTGATCATAAATTCCTAACTGGGCAGGTCCTGGTGGGTAGTCATGAGCCAAGCATATAACCTCTCTAGTAAAACCTTTATATTTGCCTTAAACAAGTTCATTGTTCTTGTGCACCTCAGTAAACACACCTTCAAAATGCCAGAGCAATCCTCTTCTTCACACCCCTCGGAGGCAATCACCCTCAAGAAAGCACAAGGGGTTTAGGAGCTCTGGCTGGGCACAGGGTTGAAACCAAATATCCATTTCTTATTACAGATCAGAGCAAACACGTGGCAGGGCAGGCTTTTCTGAGTGGAGAGCGAAGGGATGAAGGTAGTGAACGCTGTGGAGAGGCAGATGCACTACGTGAAGAGCACTGTCTGCCCCCGTTTGGGTTGCTTCAAAAGCACATGTCCAGGCAAAGACTTAGGGATCAGTACATCTTGGGGGAGGTGATCCCAGGAAGCACAGATGAATAAAAAGAGAGATAAAAGTGTGTCGATGAGCAGTTTATCCCAAAAAGCAAGAGGAACATCATCCCACTCAAGACTCTCTGAGGAACATTGGAGGCATGTCTCAGAATAACACTTCTCTGCCCCAAACGGATGTGATGGATATGGCGTTTATCCACCACATACGTTCTGCATGGTTTTTTATCTGGGGGCACTAAAGACCTGGCACCCTGAGCTTCGCCCCGGGAGAGCTGAGCAAACCCTTAAATGATGATCAGGGAAAACTCTCAGTCTGACTGTATAGATACCCAAGCTCTTGTAGAAAGAAGCTGTAAGCATCTTGGAAACCTAGTTCTTCCACATCAGATGAACATGGAAGTAGGCCAAGGAACTATGTGACAGGACATCAGCAGCTAAGATTCAATAGCTAAGATTCACATCCTGGCTCTGCCACGTGCCAGTGGTGTGGCCTATGTTATTTAACCTCTCTGCGTTTCAGTTTCCTCATCGGTCAAATGGAGAAAATTGTAGTATCTACCAACTTCATATTATATATAAAAAAGATATTGTGTATGGTAATCAGAATAGTGCTTATCACATAGTGAGAATTATTCATTAATTTGTTAACAGAGTAAGATAATAAACTGACTAAATCCAAACCATAAGCTGTTTATTGTTGAATCTTCAGTGTTTGTCATTGAGCTTGACAATAGTAGTAGGTGCTATATAAATATTTAATGAACAGACAACAAAGAAAATTTGAGGCTGTTTTGCCGAACTTCTGGGATATATAAAGGTGAGTGTCAGAGGGAATCAGACTAGTCACATCTAACCAGTACCCTCCAGGGACTGCCCAAAACACGTGTATAATATCACCATGAGATGAAGTGAACTGTGGGGCCAATAACTGGGCTTGCTTTGTGAAGGGTTTAAGGTAAATTTTAAGAGTTTCCCAAATGTATTTGCTTGGGTTAATTTCCACACTCTCTTGGGTGATTGTCATATTTCATGAAGAGCTCAGCTATAAATAAAATTAATGAGGTTTCTTGTCAAAGTAGAAGAAAATCAAGGTCTAGGCAGCTACTTTTTAAAGAAACCCTACATGACGAGAGATTGTGTCCATGGTTAAGAATGGTGTCACTTGAAACCAAAAATTGAGGCTAAACTTATAGATTTCCAGAAGATTCCCCAAGGAACAGAAAGCTAAGGGAAGGCCCGAGACTCCTGTTACGCCTACGGGAACAAACAGGGAACATCTTAGATGTGAGAAATAAGAGCGGAAACAGTGAGCACTCCACACCGCAGGCAGTTAGCCACCAAGGGACCATCATGGAGGGCAAGATACAATGAAGGAAAGACAAAAGGAAGAAAACAAACACTTATTGAAGGTCTAGTGTGGGCACCAAAACCTTACATTCAAGTTTTACAGAGCCTTTTTATTTCATCTTCAGAGTACTGTTTTGAATAAGTAATATCATTGATGAAGTTATGCTCATCCATCTCACTCCCAAATCTGTGCTCTCTCCAGGCGACTCCAGAGGAGGAAGGGTGTCACACCGTCCGTAAGCATAAACTGTGAACAACACCAAGAATGTTAGGGACAAACTTGTGAAGAATTTGCAAAAGAGCCTCAGAATGAGAAAGACCTTCCAACACTTGGCCACCAGCTCTGGTCATGTCAATTATTTGAAATCAAGGAAGGAAATATCAATTGCCTTAATTTCTCTAAAAGTGTCATCAGGATTAGAATAAAACTTCATAGTATTTTACAAGATATGGAAAATAATAGTGTCCTAACAGATGGCCCAGTCAGTTTCAGATTCCAGAAACTCCATCTGAGAGGTCCTGCGAACAGACAGTATGACAGTCAGGTTCTCAGGAGAGGTGAGGTGGTGAAATCTTTGAACTCTGCAATAATTTCAAAGGAAATAATAAAAACATGCTCTACTTTGGTTGGGTTTGGTTTTGATCTCAAACCACCTCAACAAAGAATCTGGTGTGAACTCAAAAGAAACCATAACTTTTGAATTTAAGTAGAATGTTTGGGTGATATAGATAGGCATCTTGGGATTTTTGTTTTGTTTTGCTTTTACTTCTCAATTAAAAGTGTACTACCGATGTATACAAATACCAGGTCTTTGAGATGGGCTTATTCTTCAAAAATTTAAAGGTGACTATTAACTTTGGGGTTTTTGTTGTTGCTGTTTTTGTTTGGTTGGTTGGTTACTATTTTCCATCACTGGTAAAGACACAGAGAAGTGAGTGACAGACAGGCCTCAAGACACTCTGCTAAAATTTCTCCAAGACTCCCAAGAAGAGAAAAGCAGCAGAGTTCTACGTGCAACCATATGCAGTTTCGAGATATCAATGATCTCGACAAGCTCTACAGAACAAAGGGAAGTGGTTTCCTTGCAGATACTTTGTGAACTTTCTCTGGGTGGGATTTCTTTGTATTTTAATCTGGTAATAAATTTCCTGTTGACATAAACCTGTCATCTTGTTTCACCGTGTAAGGGACCCAGCCCTGCCTTATATGCCTTAAACTGAATTTAGAAAAAAAGTGATAATTTGGATTTTTATTAACCAAAAAAATGTTTATATTGGGTTGAACTATATAAAATAATTGATGCTGAACTTTGCTTCAAAACAGCTAGGTCTATGGTATATTCCTGATAATTTTACTGGGGATAAATTTCCCTCCCAAACATCTCTACAGCTCAGTAAGATTCTGGGTATATTCTTTTTTTTAAAAAAAAGACTTTATTTATGTATTTTTAGAGAAAGGGGAAGGGAGAAAGAGAGGGAGAGGAACACTGATTGGTTGCCTCTCGAGACTGGACTGGGATGAACCCACAACTCAGGCATGTGCCCTGACCGGGAACTGCACTGCTGACCTTTCGTTTTGCAGGAATGAGCCACGTGGGTCAGGGCTGGAGTATGTTTTTGACTGTAAAAGATAAAAATACAATTTTGGTATGAGAGATCATCATCTATATTTTTGGAAATGTCAGTGAAGCATAGCATTCTATTAAGCACTTACTTTTAAAAGTTTTGTTTGTTCATTTAACAAGCGTCATTGAGCATCTAGTATAACAGGATGGTTTTAAAATTTAGAACTTAGAGTCAAAATTCATGGATTCCAATCCTGGCTTTCCTGCCTTTCTGTGGATAGCACTTTCCATATTAACTTATGTTTTCATGAATTATTCCTTTTCTATAAATGCGGAAACAGTGATAGTATCTGATTCAGAATTGTATAAATTAAGTGAAATGATAACTGCCTCACAGTCCCTGGCTTATAGAAACCATTTAGTAAATGTGAATGAAATAGGGCCTGGCTGTTGTGGCTCAGTAGGTTGGAGTATCATATTGTAACTGAAAGGTTGTGGGTTCGATTCCCAGCCAGGGCACATACGTAGTCTAGGTTCCATCCCAGGCTTTGATCCCCAGTCCAGGCACATACAGGAGGCAACCAGTCAGTGCTTCTCTCTCACATTGATGTTTCCCTCTCCATTCCTCTCCCTCTAAAAGCCACAAAAAAATATCCTTAGGTAAGGATTTAAAAAAATGTGAATAAAGTAGGTAAGCCTGTTGTCACACAGTGTCCAGTTCAGTAAGGAAGACAGACAGACATTTCCACAACTGTCATAAGTTTTGTAAGGGAGAAGTTCAGAGTCCCACAGGTGTGACAATACTGTGTGGCAATCGGGAAAATCTCCTTTGCAAAACTAGAGTTGAGCTGTGGTCTGAAGGGCAAACACTAATAAATCAAGTGAAGCTTTGTTGGAAGACATTCCAGGAAGAGGACAATCCATGCCCTATATTTCGCTTGAGCATGACATTTTAGGGGAACTGAATAAGGCCGGAAGAACCGAAGTGACAAACTTCTGCAGGTGAGGTGGGAGGGGATGGGGACGGTCACAGGGTATCTTTTAAACCATGTAGATTTCTCTAAACAGAGGAGTGAAGTCATGGCCCAACTATGCTGTGTAACAGAAGCCTTCTTCAAAGGTTACAGTATCTGGTGTGACTTACCTGTTTTGTGGCATTTATTAAAAATAAAGTCTCTTGGTTTCCAGCAATAGTGACAATGTTTAAATAAAGTATATGCAGACAGAGTATTTTCTTAGGTCCAGTTCCTCCATTTTAAATATGTAAATGATTTCCAAAGTTATCTAAAGTGAGATTTGAGGGCATAGACCTCCAAACTGCCAAGTTTTCCCACGAATTCTAACACCAACTACAAATTAGGTAGTGGTGAGGAGAGGGATAGGTCCCAAAACCACCCTCAGTTCTTATAATTCATTAGAAGGGGTCATAGGATTCACTGAGAGTTACTGCACACACAATTATTATTTATTACAGGAAAGGACACATTAAGTTGAGCCATGGGAAAAAATGCAGAGGGCAGAGTCTGGGAAAATTCCCAACGAGAAGATTCTGTTGCCCTCAAGATGCAGTACCCTCCAGTGACGGTGTGACAATATGCTCTCAGCATTACCAACAAGGAAGCTCGCCTCAGCTTTGGTGTCCAGAGTTTTTACAGGGATTTCATTACATGGGTGTGATCAATTGATTAATTGATTGCCTCTGTGGTTGTACTCCATCCCTCACTGCACACTTCCCAGGGGACAGGCTGATACATCGGGACCCAATGGGCCCACCTTGAGTCACCTCATTAATAAAAACTATCAGATGTGGTCCAGAAGGTCCATAATGAATAACAAAGACATGCTTATCACTGAGGAAATTTAAAGAGTTTAGAAGTTACCACCACCCCATTCGCTGGGGACAAAAGCTAGATTTTTCCCTAGGTCAGGCCAGCAGATTTACCATAAAGGCCACCTCTTGGCCTTTGGCAAGCACTCTCCTACAGCAAAACTATCATACTTGTCTGGGCATTCACATCTAGTATCGCTGTTATATGACAAACACAGCAACAGTATCATTAAGAATGTGCCTCACATTTGGAAGAGCCGATGTGGGTTAGGGATAGGTTTAAAGAAGAACTAATCTATCCTGTAAAACCTTTACAACGTTTTAATAGTTTTGTCCCTTGACTTACCATTATTTGTGCCTTATGATAAATGTGTACAGCATTGTTTAGTATAAAAATTAGTTGATAATTGGCTAAATCCAGTTCTTCCTCAAGCCAATCATTTTCCACTAGTATTCCATCCTAGGAGGATTTAACTCAATGTCCCAGTTTGACCATCAATGTTAGGAGGATGGGCTTACTAACAGTGCCAGTGTTATACCATATCACAGTATGGCAATAGGTGTGACTTTAAAAATGAGTCAAAACTTGATGACACAGTACTAGATTTTGACTCAGTCATCAACAAGTTGTCCAGTCTGTCATCACATATACAACCAAAATGTTTCCCAGGATCATGGCTCTCAGGTTTGCAGATTTCCCTTCAGCCTTGTCAGGGTACAAAAGCAGAAATGGTATTCACCCTTTCGACCACCTGGTATAACTGAACTAAAAGACAGTATCGCCCCTTGTTCTGAGTCTCTCAGAATAGTGCTGTACTATTTGATTTCCCTCATTGCATAATCCCTTTATTTAATCCTTCACCCTCAGCTATGCCTCCTCCCTAGTAACTATTTGGTTTTGCGCAAAGGTTTCCGTCTTTGAAAGAATCACAAGGTTTGACCATTCTGAAGGTCCAGATTGCTGGTGGTCATACTAGACTAGCAAGCATTTACCCTCCGTCCACTCCCATCATACAGGGGGGGACTGCATAGTGCATGGCTAGTGGGCACCTCACACACTAGACAACCAGTGCTACATATCTCACCAACCCCGATTATGCCAGATGGGGGAAGACACCATCCAATCTATCAGGTCCAACCTATAGGAATTCTGAAGTAAGGGTTTGAAGACACAGTTGCAGGTTTTGTTTGTTTGTTTGTTTGTTTGTTTGTTTGTTTAGGAATCAGCCCTGCTTCTGGCACCAACAGTTGCAGACTTGGTCTTAGGACCATTGGCTCAGGTAAGAAAAAGGAAAGTTGAAGTGATTTGAAGAAAACAAAAAACAGTGCAGTCATCCCAATGTTCCCTCCTGTGAGCAGAATCATATAGCCATGCCAGAATATTCTCGAACTTCCTTCTCTCCAGATTGCCTGGAAAAGTGGAGGAATCTATCCAGTGGAGACCGTCCTGTGGCCCCCATCATGTTGAGTGTGAGAACAGAGTACACTCATGAAGGCACTTAATTCAACCCTCCATGCTTTTATCTACCCCATTCTAAACAACAAGTGTTCTGATTGCCATTCTAATTCTCCATCAGACCATTACTCTGAAGATAGTAGTTTCCTCCTATTGTTAGACAAGAGCTGTAAAGTGCATTCCTTGATCTGATGGAAGAGGACTTGGCAGTCCAGCTGGTGTTTCCCAAAACTGCACTCGCTTTCCATAAATTGCTAGAAAGACTCTGGGAACATTTTGAGGCTGTTATAATCACGGTACGATTTATTACTGGAAAACAATGCATTAGACGTAGGCCAAAGGGAAAGAGAGCAGAGGCGGGGATGGCTGCAAACACAAGACGTCCATTATCCTCAGGGCACATCACCCTGTTGGTGTTGATGTGGGACCTGTGTGGAGTGTGTACGACCTAAGGGGCCCATCTGAGTTTCAGTGTCCAGACTTTTTACTGGGGTTTCATTACATGGGACTGACTGACTTATTGATTGACAACCTACATGGTTGCATTCAGTCTCTAGCCCCCACCCTTCAGAGATCAGGCTGATAACACACAGACCAAGAAGCCCACCACGAGTCCTCTTGTTAGCGCACACTATCAGGGGCTGTCAGAGGGACTCACCACCTGTCATGTCCCTAGCAGAAACTGACAGCTGTCATTCAGGTGGACCATGAATATAACAAAGACACTCCTATGACTGGAATATTCCCAGGAGTTAGAGATTCCCTCCCAGGAATCAGGGACAAGGCTAGACCCCTCTCGTAACAATGCCAAATGTTTTACTACAAAATTTTTTTTATACACCTAAAACCTGTATAATGTTATTAACCAATGTCACCCCAATAAATCCGATTAAAAATAATACAATAATAATTATAATATAGGTAATTCATAGAATTTCACTTTTGAAGTTGTACTGTATGATATTTGCATTTTAGCCCTCTAAGACAGCAGTCCACCCCCCGCCCGCCCCAGACACGACCGTAGGGGTCTGTGGCCTGTTAGGAACATAGCCACGGGAGGTGAGCGCCGCACAGCAGCAGGTGAGCACAAAGCTTCAGCTCCATATGTTCTGGACTAAAGTCAAGGCAGAGTATCCTGAGATTGCCACAAAAGCTCTGAAAAGTCTGCTTCCATTTCCAACATCCTGATTTTGTGAAGCAGGGTTTTCTGCGGTGACAGCAACCAAAACGAGATTATGGAGTAGGCTGGACATAAGCAACACACTTGGGAGTCACTGTCTCCCATTGT
This sequence comes from Tonatia bakeri, assembly GCA_004024845.1. NCBI lineage: Eukaryota > Metazoa > Chordata > Mammalia > Chiroptera > Phyllostomidae > Tonatia > Tonatia bakeri. The sequence continues at coordinate 453,766 of PVIA01000366.1, read as the reverse complement.
GCCCCAGATGGGACCAACTAGTTGCAGGAAAACAAACTCAGGGCTCCCACTGCTTCTGCATCATGGTGAGTTGCATAATTATTTCATTGTGTCTTACAATGTAATAATAATAGAAATAAAGTGCACGATAAATATAATGTGCTTGAATCACCCTGAAACTATCCCTTGCCCCCACCCCCTGGTCCGAAGAAAAATTGTCTTCCACAAAACTGGTGTCTGGTGCCAAAAATGTTGGATACCACTGCTCTGGGGAGCGAAGGTGCAGTTTCCAAGTGGGCGTGGATCATGCTGTTAGCTGATCATGAAATACCCATTCTCACCTTCATGCTTACTAACAGATTAGGAAATAGTGAAAATAGAAAGCAAAGACATATAAAAAGGATCAGCAAAGCTAAAATGAATTACTATTTCTTTGAAGAAATTATTGCAAGGTTAATGAAGAAGGAAGAGAGGAAGGTAGAGGGCTTTGTGAGGAGGGACAGAGGATTACCATTAGAAATATAAGGGACATGTAACATGCAAAAATTTAAACAGATAATATATTATGAACATGTTAATGCCAATAAATTTGAATACTTACAGAAACTGGTTAAATTCTTAGAAACTGAATCAGAAAGAAAAATTCAGTCCGGTAACTATTAAAATGTTTGAATTGCTCATGAAAAATCCCCCCACAAACTAAAAACAAAAGTAGAAAGAGTCCAGACATGGCTTTTTCAGCAAGTTCTACCAAATGCTCAAAAACAAGAAAAACAACAAAAAACTTCACTCTTACACACTCCGTTCCCACATATATACAGAGAAGAGAAAACAACCCACCGAAGCCAGCCCGGATTCAGAGGGAGGGGAATTAGGTTCTTCCTCTTGTGGGAAGACGAGGAGTAGCAAGGGATGTGTTGCCCCATTTGAATGCGCCACAGAGTACTTTCCTAGAATATTGCAATAAAGAGCAGAGTGTCACCGAAGCTCTTCATTCCTTTGTAAGTGTGATCACATACAGTAGCAGTGCTATAAATTAAGCTTATGGTAGAATTTATTTCATTAACAGTGTTTTAAAATGGCAAATTCAAATAAGTAGAATTGCAAATACTGCATGGGTCGGAGAGGAGAAGTAGCCAAGCTATGTTTGTATTAGAAGGCATTAGCTCTATCATATGAGGCCTTAATTTGTCCTCCTGCAAATCGGTTCTTTCTGTGCTTTGCAATCTTTGCCTTTACTGCATTTTAGAATGTAGAGACGTCTTTTTATAAAAAATACACATGTTGGCACTTAAGTATACTTTTTGTATGTCTTTCATATATTTACATAGGTTTTTATCATCTGTTATAGACGTTGTCTTGTCCACAATAGGCATTTGGTATTTATTTGTTGAAATTCATGAAAAAAAAAAAGATGAGCATAAAATAAATCTGAGAAGACAATAATCTGCTCTGTAATTTGTAAGAAGCAATTATGTCCAATTATAATGATGATGAGAAACAGCAACACCTGAGCTTACCTAAAACCTTATGAAGGTGATTTGTCAGATTTTCACTGCAATGACCTTCTATGTCAGTTTCATCTGCTATATTCAAATCAATACTGTAAAATGTTAGGAAAATCTTTTTGCCTCAAATTCAGTTTTTAGTTCATTCTATGATATGTACATGATTTCTGTTACCTCTTATGGATAAGAACCAGTAGGGTCAAAATTATGTTAATGGCAGAATCCTAATATGATATACACATACATATATTTTTAGTATTAAGTGAGATCATTTATTTATAATGCATTGTTTCATTTGTGCAACAAAATATTTTTATTAAAATACAGCTGACATACAGTAATATATTAGTATGACATTTTTATCCCTAACACTGCAAAAGTTTTTTTGTTAGTGTGATAAATTATTTTGTTTTAAAAATTTATTTCAGGAAAGTGTTTTGGGGAAGGATTATAGGTACAGAAGTATGCATTTTATGCATTGGTAACTATCTAAAATGTCATGGTAATTTTCTACCTTCTACAATCTCTCTTCGTTCATTCAAGATTTTAAATTGAACTTTTATGATGTTTCTAACACTATGGTAAGCACTGAAGGTCAAATTGTGACTGGAAAATGTTGCCAAATAAAATACAGTATTCCCAGGTAAATTTGTTTTTGTTTTTTTATTTGAATTTTATTTTTTTAATTATTTTATTGTGGTTCAATCACAGTTGTTTGCATTTTCTCCCTACCACTCCCTGTCACCACAGCCAAAAACCAAGGGAGTGGGAGAAGCAAGGAAGGGAGTATTTGAATTTTAAATTAAAATCTTCATTTACCTGTTGCCAGGTGGGTACTGGAAATATCAGGAGGAATACTTACTTTATAAAGTATATGATTGTAAAACAACTATGTAGTACACCTAAAATGAATACAAAATAATATTAAACAAACTGTAATTGAAAACTAAAATTTTAAAAAATAAATAAAAAATTATTTACCTGAAATTCAAATGTAACTGAGTATTCTGTAATTTTTTTTACTATATTCAATTTTATTTATTTATGCATGCATGGTAAATATGACAGCCTTGGTAAAAAATAAACGCTGTTTCTAACCTGTTATAATTTGAAGTCCAATGGGCAAGGCAGATACTAATCAAATGATTTTGCAAGTAAATGAAAATATTTAACTGAGATGTGCTACCAAGGGTGGGTACGGAACTCTTGAAGGAGAAAATAATTGGGAGAGCGAGCTGGTCAGGAAGGGGACATGGGGGAAGACTCCCTGTCAAAGTACCAATGGACCTGACGAATTTACTATTGGGGAAGGAAACAGAAACGTTCTAACACTGACTTTTAAATGACCGTTTTATAGGAAAGTCGGATGGGTCTAACTAAAATGGTGCAAAGAGTAGAAAGCCCAACTGCTCACCATGATGCAGAATCAGAGCCTTGTTTCAGGAGCGACCCCACGTCTTTCGTATTTTGACATCTGACTATTAGCGAAGCCGCAGTCTGCAAGTTTTAGCCCTGTAAGTAGATGAGTACCTTTTTCATATTCAGTTCCTTATACTATGGACATTTTCTAGGATTCGAGAAGGAAAGTTGCTTGTCCCATCAGGCCTCTGGGCTTTGATCCTGCCAGAAGTGAGAGGGAACATGCCTGGTTCAAAGTAGAAAGCAGACTTACTCAGCACAGGGAGGTGGGAAAGACGAATCTATGGTCCACTCACATGGCCCTGCCCGACGGGAGTGTGGCAGCACCCACACCCTGCAGCGCCTCAGGCTGGACTCAGGCTCACACACTTTCCCAGCGGCCCAGCCTGTGAGTCCTCCCTCCTTCCCAAGTTTCTCTACGCATGCAGTATAAAAAATGGCCTTGTAGAGTTTGCATTAATTATTCAGCTTTTGAATATGATCATTGTTCATCACCATCATCATAACGAGACTAGTTCTGCCACAGGTTTATTCCCATATGTTCAAGCTCCTCTAATTATCATCTTTATCTCTGTGATGTCTGCTAAATAAAAGGAAGTGACTGTCATTATACCGATTTTTATGGATGTGGGAAACTGAACATAGTGTCTCCAGGGGAGTAGCCTGAGTCCTTTTTCTGACACCATCCACAGCAAGGTTAGTCTCTCAGCCTTGCCTGAAGCCGTACCAGGCTAGCTAGCAATGCAAAGCACAAATTAACTGACTGAAAATAATCATCTTGAAAAAATGTTAATACATATAAAAATATTAAATCACAAATATTACTATGTCAAGAGTGCCACCTGTTAAACTGTGAAATTATAAGATTCCTTAATTTTAGTAACATGGAAAACAGCATTATCCTTGACTACAGAATTTTAGACCTCAAGAGTAGCATATGTTCTAAATTAACTAATAAGTTATGACTGTTAGAAATCTACAAATGTGAGAATATTTGTTATTTCTAAAAAATTATGAAGTACTTTTGAATTTTAATAGTGTAGTGTATCCCTTTTATAAAAACCAATGCCTGTGGGGAAATGTTAAACAATCTGTGTTTTCAATATTTCACTCTCTTTGTATGGCACTGTTTTCTGGACAATATTTTTCATAATTATGTCTGTATTTTATTTTATAGCAACTTAATGTGCATTTAACTCTAAACTGATGTAATTATCAAAGGTATAAAAAATTTATGTGTTTTGTATTTATATATTTTTTTTTAAAAACAAAGGCTTTATTTTCCTAGAAAAATTAAAGAAACTGGAATACATGTGGTTTTATTGAAAGAGCCAGCTTTTGTTTATTCAACTTTATGAAAACTAGAGAATTTCCTGTTTATGACTGGAAACTCTGCTATTGAAATCTTGCCTTCATGCATAAGTTTCTCTCTTGTTTCTGTGAAAAGCAGACAGGTAAATTTCAAGAACAATGGTTATTTCCAGGACAGACCTCAAAAATGATTTTCATTTTTTCTCAAACTGCATTGTTCTTTGGAGCTACCTTAGTTATGCTACAGGCCAGAGGCAGCCCAGTTCTTCTTTCTGGAGTCAAAGCAGTCCCTTTTATCCGTACCAGGGAAGGGTTCAGATAAAAAGTATCCCCCTAGACATGGTGCCATTAGGAACTACAGGGCAGAAGTCCATCTCCCAGAGGTACCAGGTCACCTGTATGACTTTTTTTGATCTGCATATCAGATATGCCTACCAGATTTTAAAATTAACTAACTTAGCCTTGGGCATGCTTTCCATAGTGAACATACTCACGATTGATGAGCATGTGGTATTTCAGATGGACTGGGATAAAGAAAGAAAAAGAAAGGGAGGGGAAGGAAAGAAGGAAGATAAGGAAAGAAGGGAGGGAAGGAGAGAGGGAGGGATTGGAAAGGAAAAGAAAAGAAAGAATGGAAAATTTTTTCAACATGGTACCACATACCACCTTTGCTGATTGTGCAGAATTCCCTTTTTAGTAGTGTGAGGTGGACGATGAAGGGCTTCTGGGCCCAAACTTTGTGCCAATGTCCAGGATACCAGCAACTATGAAGTTGAACAGTTCAAGTGAATCCTTACCACAATCTTATGGTGTGGACATATCGATTCTATTTTATTAATGAGCAATTTAAAACTTAACAGATACTGAAAGAGAGGGATCATCCAGCTAGGGGAAAAAAAGTCTTTATAATGCTTTCCTATTGCCCACTATGATCTATCAGACAATTTCAGACTGAAAAATGTAGACGAGTATTTAGTTAGTTGGGGAGAAGAAGAACAATGAAAATATTTGGAAGCAGTAGTTCACTTATGAACAGCCTTCTGGGCTGAGGCACACAGAATGGATATATTGATTACGGTAGTGGAGAATGCAAACTGGTTATAGCCACCATGGAAAACAGTATGGAGGTTCCTCAAAAAAAAATATGAAGAGAGTTATCCTATAACCCAGAAAACTTTCTTCTGGGTATCTACCTGAAAAACTTGAAAACATTTATTCACAACAATATATGCATCCCTATATTAGCATATGGTGGTCAAGATATGGCAAGAACAGAAGTGTCCTCTGGTCGACAGTTGGATGAAGAAGATGTGGTACATGTGTACAATGGAACACTACTCAGCCATCAGAAATGATGAAATACTGCCGTGTGCAACAACTTGGATAGAGCTTGAGAGTATCATGCTAAGCAAAATATGTCAGACAGAAACAGTCAAGAGCCATATACTTTCCTTCACATATGTGATATAAAATTTGAAGCGATGAAGGAACAGACCAGGAAAACAAACAACTGAAAATGCAGGCACAGAGCGATACGGTGGTTACCAGAGGGAAAGGGGTTAGGGGGAAGGAAGTAGAGGTAAAGGGGGATTAAATATTTGGCGATGAAAGGAGGATGGACTGTATGATGGGCACACAATGCGATTAGTACACAGATGTGTGTCATAGAATCATACACTTGAAAACTATATAGTTTTATTAACTAATGTCGCCCCGAGAAATTTAATGACAAATCCTATTAAAAATACCCAAAGCAGAAAATTTTCAAGAAATTTGAGAAAGCACCACCTACCTTTCTCCCTTTACCCAATCTAACTGTATTCCACCCCAACAAAATGTAAAAATGAGAAGTAATTGGGCTTTGCCAAAAACAATCTACCTACTCCCCATTTCATGTAGACAGTGGTGTTGGCACTACTGGACTGGTTTATGTGGATTTCACCACCTCCCGATTTCCCAACCCTGCCTAACTAACTTCATTGATTCTGTATGCTTGCAAGTCCGGGATTTCTAAAGACTTGAAAAAGTCCTCTTATTATTCGTCCTGTTGCTATTTTGTTTCTCACTGTTGCTGTTGCTTCATTTGAATGTTTTCTCAAAGATCCTGGGCAAAGTTAACTTTGGTTATGCTCCTTTTGCATTACAAGGAAGGAAAGACCTCCTAAATCATATTTTAGTGCTGACTCACTGTTGATTCTTTAGAATAATTACATTCTCAGTAATGGGCAGTGGTGTCACACTTCAAACGTCTTGTAATTATTTCACATTAATGATCCAGATTCATTTTTCAGACTCTTGCCTGACTCCAACACTTTCATGACGATATGGTCATGGACTCGGCCATCGTTAACACTGCCTTCTCTCTCTCTGTCATTTCAATGTACTGCAAAGAGCTAACAGGGAAAGTGACTAGATGCTGATTAGTTTCTTTTAAGGCTTATCATCTGAGAAGAATAATATTTTCTATGTTCATACTAATCTACAAAATGATATTTCTAAAAGGGAATACTGGAGTACTAACGCATGCCAAATTCCAATTTTGTTTTACCAAATTCCAACTCCTCTTGCAAGTTTTTAATCAAAGAGTCAGTTTCTTTTGTGTTTTTTTTTTCCCCTAAAGGTTGTTTCATTCAGAATTCTTAATCCAAGTTTGGAACCATGAGGACCTGGGTCTGGGGGAACAGCTCTTAACAGAGCATCACCTGACATTTAATAAGGATATTTTGAAATGTTAATTCTTGCTGTGGAGCACAACCTATTGCAGATGTAAGCACTGGTGTCATGAATAATTCTTCCCACCAGTCCTGCAGGTCGTCAACAGCAGAGGCCTTTCTCACACACAGCACCTATTCAGCTTGCTAAGTTTTTGATCTCCTTTCTTCAGCTCAACTGGATATGGTAAAAATTTGCTGTGTGTCACACTTCTCCCCATAAACAGAGTGATGTACCTTTGGACCAACACCAAAGAAACTATGAGACATATGAAACAGGCAAGAAAGTACTTTGTAATTATGAATATTATATGTTGTGTGCTATAAACATCTGACCATGCGGTGAAGTTGTTGGATGTGCACTTCTTCTCTGGTGTGTGAAGCTACCACACACACTGTGACAAATCCGAATGACTCTGTAAGCGTGAATATTTCACTCTGGTGCACTGACAATGGCTTCATTATGATGTCTCTTCAGGTGGAAAAAACATAAATGAACAAAATAGATGTTTCTAGTTCCCATAAAATTGTGGTCTTAAAGTAAATCAGTCACAGGAAGATATTATTTATAAAACTTCTGACTCGTTCAGGTCGATGGATTTCTCATAATAAGACTATTCATGAAAATAACAAATTAATAGGCCCAGGGAGAACTGACTTAGATGTTTAAAAAATTCAAATAAAATAATGTTTTATGTTATGTTTCTGTATCTATTGGATTCAGTTTTAGCAGAACTATCTATCAGAGGCAACTCTCGTATCTTCTTAGTTTAGTGATTTGGATTAGGAGAAAATTGCAGGAGCTAGGAATAGCACTGGCAAGAAACTTTGAATCTAATAGATGGAAACCTAATAGTTTTTGAAAATCATGCTCAAGGCCAAACCTTTATTATAGTGAAAGAAAGAAATAACTTCTGTCAAGTTGGGTATTAAACATATTTCCATGATGTTGGTTTCTTGGGAGTATTTTATTTTATTTTATGTTGTCTTATCTGTTGCTTATATGTCTGGTTTTTTGAACCTAGAATTATATGTTAAATCTCAACAATGGTACATCACAGGAGTTGGAAAGCCACGTCGAAAGCAATCTGGTTCAGCTAATTTTAATGTTTTGCTAATAGACTACCTAGATATTGAAGTTCAGCCTAATTTCAATTATGCAAATAGGAATCATTCTTGGTCTAAAACTCATATCATAATATCATAGCATACTAGAGACAAACATACAAACTATCCATTGTTAAAGAGATTAAAAACCTTCAAAGTAGAAAGATAAGCTTAATGGAACTGGAAAGCATTATGCTAAGCAAAATAAGCCAGGTGGTGAGAGATAAATACCATATGATCTCACCTTTAACAAGAATCTAATCAACAAAACAAACAAACAAGTAAAATATAACCAAAGACACTGAAATAGAGAACAGGCTGACAGTAACCAGAGGGGAGAGGGGAGGGAATTTCCGGGGAAGGGGGGAAGGGTTTGCAGGAACTTGTATAAAGGACACACGGACAATAACAAGGGGGGGTGGAGACGGGAGGGAGAAGAGGACAGCTTTGGGGTGGGACTGGGATGGGGGTAAAGGGCAGAAAACTGTACTTGAACAACAATTAAAATAAGAATAAACAAATAAATAAAATGCATCTTAAGAAAAAGAAAAAGAAGCTTAAATGTTGAAATAGCCAACTGTGGGGAAGCCTCGAAAACAGCCCACTAAAACAGACCATCATTTCCAAAATCTATTTCTATTGTCTCTGCCAAAATTCCCCGTTAGCTAGGCTCACAGCTTGAAGGGTTAATACCCTATTCCCCAAGGCTTCCTGAGCAATCAGGCACCTTTGTTTTCCAGCTGTTTCTAAGTGTACCTGATCTTTTAGTACCTTTTCTTGTGGCACTTTAGTAGGCTAATTTTGTACCCTGTCTGTAAAATAGATAGATGACAAATAGATGGGTAGATGATAGAGTAAAATGTTTGGGATCCCAGTAAAGTCCTCAGTCTTGTATTCAGTCCATTTTACCACCCAGCCCGGTCATCGGAGAGCCACCAAGCTCTAGTCACGGCTCATGACCAGGACATGACCGAACATCACAGCCGTGTACTCCTTTTTCTTGCTCTTATTTTTACCTGCTGCACCTTAGAATGTTCGGCTTCTCCTTGTACGTCTAAGTTTTAAAATGCTTAAGCTCAAGTGGACTTAAACCACTTCTATGATGTTATCTCTAGAAAATCACACTCGAGTGTATTTTCCATACTGTCAGCATTTCCAGAGCATCTTATGAAATGGCCAATATTTATACATCTATTTTCTGGTAGCTTCTGTAAGTTAAATTAGGGATGAACTGATTCTTATATTTTTTCTACCGCACAAAATCAGTTTCTTCATGACTCACTGATTGTTCATAAAATCAGTTTAGTTAATTGATGAGTCATTTAAAAATGGCATGCTTTTCAATGGAAAAAATCACAGAATGGTGCAAAAGTGAGTATTGAATTGTAACTCTTTTTTAAATTAATATTGGGTTGAAATTGGTTAATTTTTTGTTAGAGAGAGAGAAATATTTGTATTTTACATTTAAATTAAAATGATTTTTCACTATGGATCATAGTCACAAATATTTTTAAGTTACCAAGATCATGTTTATACTTGTTCATATGTAGAGAGGTATTCATTCATTCAACATGTTGAGTACACTGAAAATATAAAAGAATAAAATGGCCTCTATATTTGAGGACATAGAATTCTCTTAAGAGAAATTGATATGGGTACAAACAATTTTAGTGTGATGTATGGAAGTTCCAGAATATGGAGTACAGATAATTCTCTGGGAACGCAGAAGAGGAAGTAATAGCAGTTCCTTAAGGATCTCTTGTTTACTTGGTCTTCATTCTTCTGGTGAGAAATCAGCATGCTATGTTTAATTAAAACATTTTTAAATTGTCAGTTTCATGTTCATTTTCTCCTTCCTTTTAAATGTTTTATAGTTATTGACAAATAGTGTAGCAGTAATATAAATACCTATATTTTCAGAAAAGCTATATCAGTGAAACAGAGAAAGAAATGACCTCCACAAAGTTCTCCTTTTAGAAAATGAGAAAACTTGGCAAGAGTAAATTATCTGCTGTAATCTTTTTTCATGTGATTAAAATAATGCTCAGACATAATACATGTACACATACAACAACATGTTGATAAATACCAGTGCCTGAAATAGCATGTCAATGAGTCAAAACTCCTTGCTAAATGAAGCAGATTTGAAATAATAGAGCCTGGCTCTCTGTTTTAATTTCTGTTTCCCTGAAATGCAAATTACTTGGTTTGATTTGATTCAAATTAAAAGCCAAATGAAATTTTTCATAAGATGATTTTAAAAACACTTGAGAGTCCCTTTGACATAGCAAAAATTAGAATTCCAGTCAGATTTTAAAAAACCGTGGGGTGTCTTTCTGCAAATACAACCAAAACACGCTACCAATCTTTGAATGGAGTACTTTCCTCAAACCTCATTAAACATACCTGACTGTGTAACCTATCTGTTCTCTTGGATTCTCGGGGCATATTTTTTTAAATAAGTGGTATTTATTCTTTCTCCAGGTTTAATGAATTTCTGTCATTATTCTTCATTTGGAATCCATTACAAGTTTTTGTATGTTCTGGTTCCAATGCATACATTCAAATCAGGGAGTGTCGCTGTACAGTTTCACGGCTCTGTATGCCGTCCTTCCCTGCACTACTGCATTGACCAGAGCTTATTTTCTCTTCTACGGCGTGCAACCTTTTACACAACACATTTTCTATGGTTAATTCTCCCTATAAAGTCATGGGAAGCTGTTTGTTTTGAGGAATCATAGTCCAGAGTCCAAGCCTCTGGAGTTTATGTCTATAGTAGTAGGAGGCTGGTTGAATGAGGAGAGAGAGAGAGAATTTCCACTTTATTTAACTCTCTGAAACAGCTTGACATTTTATTAGTGTAATAGTCAACACATTATGTTTACATTAATAATAAGTATAAACTCTATTAATAAAATCTCCAGGTCACTAGTTTTGATAGTGAAATTGTTTAGTTTTATGTTGTGAATCTATGAGAATTTTTTATGAGAATTTTTATAAGATCTGTATAAGCTGGTTTTATATATTGAAAATATCTATTTCCTTGAGAATTTTCCCTTGGAGATTATGTGGCATTTTAAAATATGATCAATTTCTCTTAATTCTTATATCTCATGTGGTATATGATATATGGTTAATTCATCCAGACCAAAAAGCTTAAAACTGTGTAGAGCTTTATGTTTTCAGAGACTTATCTCATACACTAACGCATTTGATTCTCCCAATAATCATACGAACTAAACACTATATAAAATATTTTTGTTGCCAATTTATAAATGAGAAAATAAGGCCCAACTAGGTGAAGACATTTCCTTAAGAACTCAGTAGTAGAAAGTAGAAGGAAGGCATTAATCCACATCTTTAACTCCTAAGTCCAAATTTTGCATAGAATCCAATTATATAAAAGACCAAAAACCTAGTTGTATTAGTCAAGGTTCCCCAGAGAAACAGAACCAATAGGAAATATGCAGATAGATACAGATAGTTACAGATATACATAAAGATATTTAGATATAAATACAAAAACAGATACAGATACATATTTATTCTAGGACTCAATTCACATTGTTATGGGGGCCTTAAAGTCCCAAGATCTGCCATCTGTACGTAAGCTGGTGAACCAGGAAAGCTGACTGTGTAATTCAGCCCTTATATGAAGGCCTGAGAAGAGGGCCAATGGTGTTAAGTCCCAGGATGAGTTAAGCGGCCAAAGAACCAGGAACACCCATGTTCAAGGCAGCAGAAGATGGATGTCTCAACTTAGAGGGAGAAAATTTGCCTTCTTTGACTTTTGTTCCATTCAGATCTTGAATGGGTTGAACATTGCCCACCTGCATTGTTTGGGGCTACCTTATTAGCTCCACCTGCTGATTCAAATGGCCATTTCTTTTCCAAAATACCCTCGCAGGCGCACCTGGAAATAATGTTTTCAGTACCTATTTGGGCTTCCCTTAGCCTAGTCAAGTTGATGCATAAAATTAACCATCACACCAGTATCCTTAGAATTGTGCATGGTTGCTGACAATATGCTGAGATTCAGTTGTTGAAAGTTCCACAAAGCTCTACATCTGCCCAGGATGTACCTCCCTACTTCTCCACCTGCCTACCCTTACCTAGGCTGCCACCCAGTATTTCTCTGCCCTGCATCCTAACTCACTATTTTGAGAACTCTCAGTAGTGAAAAACTCCACAAAACTCAGTGGTAAGTTAAAACCTCAAGAGGAAAATCTGATCGGGGAATGGATTTTCTAGAATTGAAGGCCCTCTGTTGTGAGACATTGTGCCAGGCACTTTCTGGATGGTAATTCACTTACCATATATAACAATGCATGATATGGGCATCACCACCCCCACTTTATGAAGAGCTGACTGGGATGTGGAAAAGTTAAATTCATCACTGCCAGAATTCCCTTGATATGCAGCTGAGAGCCTGGGATTCAACCCAACATTCACGTGGCTTAAAATCTAGGATCTTCCCGCTATTCTGTAGGAATGTTCTTGCAAGAATGTTTGTTCTGAGATGAGGGGTTTCTGAAGAAATTTGATTTACTCTTGAAGATATTTTATTGACTTTAGTTCCAAGGTATAAAAACATCTAGTTTTTTATTTACTCAAGTTTATATCAGCTATTATTTTCACTTACCTAAGTAGAAGATCTGGCATACATATACAATCATCTTTACAATTTACTCACTCAGATCATAGGGAAGGATTCACCCTGAGAAGATGTGCAGACTCATTAGCAAAGAGAAATGGATTGAAACCAAAGCAATTTTTATGACAACTGTCAGAGGAAGTCAAGGTTAAGTTGCATTACATGATGTTGGCTTATAGACTAGCTCTACTCCATAGATGATGTATTTAATTCACAACAGTTTTTGCAACCACAATAAGGAGAGAGCTTGTAATGCACGTACTCTTGGGTAAGGACAAGGAGGGAAATCAAAGCAGAGTGAGAAATGCTTGTTAAAATTTTAAGTAGTTATCTATCCTTTGAAAGAAGCTGTTCAGAACATCACACAGTTGAAGTCACATAAATAGTATAGTTTCTAATGTCCACACTAAAAGTTCATAATTCATCTTTTTAAAATGCAAATTATTTTACCAATTTGACAGCACTATCTCATATTTGTTTATTCATTTGTTTGTAGCACATGGTATTTCACTCAGGTAGACTCTAAAATAATGCAGCTATGAGAAATAGACTGAAGTCAAGAAGATGAACTGGTCTCTAACCAGTAGTGCTCACAGAATAAGTAAACATTCCCAAGTGCACAGAAACATATACAAGTAAACCATATCTTAAGAAAATTGAATATGTGAATGTTCAATTTACAAAAGAGACAAATCATAATATCTTTTGATTGCAGAAGGATCTATTGCACTCCTGACAGAGCAAAACCAGAATTCAGTTTATCAAGATGCAGGGACATTTACAATCAAATTGCCCAGTTCTAGTGCATTTTACATTTGGAGATAACCTATACTTTAGAGTTGATTGCATTTTTCTCTTTTTTTAAATTTTTATTTATTTAGTTTTAGACAGAGGGGAAGGGAGGGAGAAAGAGGGCCAGAAACATCAATGTGTAGTTGTCTCTCATGCTCCCTGTACTAGGGACCTGGCCTACAACCCAGGCATGTGCCCTGACTAGGAGTCGAACCAGTGAGCCTTTGGTTCACAGGCCAGCACTCAATCCACTGAGCCACACCAGCCAGGGTGCATTTTTCTAATTACTTTAAAAGAAACCCTCTCAATCTCCCTCCCTCATAAAGTCATTCTCCTGCCTAATTTTCTAAGTAAACTTGAAAGGTATTTTTGAAGAAGCAGCATAAAAATATGTACTGGTCTTCAAACATAAAGTATGAGAGAAAATATTCTCTTCCACTGGACAACAAGCTCAAAGAACAGGCTGGAATCAGTACCAATCTTCAGAATGTCTGGAACTTTTAAGGGACCCCAGGGAAATTTCCCTGGGTCAGGCCACTCCTCTAGTTCAGTTAATTCCCTGGGGAATATGAGCCTTCTTTTCTCTGTTGTGTGGATGTATTAACTCTCCCAATGGCATGCTCTTAAGTTTAGTAATAAAACTATACTGACTTTTTTGTATTTGGTGATTAACCTTCATTTTTTCAAATGGCTATGGGATTTGAATAAATCTTTGAGATAAAGTAGCTTCCATCAAGCATCAGCTGACAGATGGGAACTAAAAATAACTGGCATAGAAGTTTCAGTGAAAAGGCTAAATACAGAGTTATGTTCACTAGCCACTTGAGACGCCCCAAAAGGCAATAATATACCTCCCTGAATGGACACAACCATAGTATGAAAACTACTTGTGAAAAAGAATTTTTCCATAAACTGAGGAAAAAGTATAACTATTTTAATGATAAAACTACTAAACCATGTTGTCCATCTTCACATTTTTATGTAATTGAAAATGACTGTAATGTTTTGGTGCAAAAACAATCTGTAGTAAATGAGTATAAGGAGTGTTTTATGTAGAATTTTTTTATGTTTTTGTTTAAAAATGTGAGATTAACAATTTCAAATACAATGTTGAAAAATCATTCAAAAGTTTGTAATAAAAATGAAGTTAGATTTCTGCTCACACAATATACATTAAAAAATTTCAAGTAGATAAAGGAGGTAAATGTTAATAACAAATAAGAACCATATAAAACTATAAAATTAATCATATATATATATCTGATTATATATATGAGTGTGTATATACACGCACACACAAACTTAGTAGTTTCCTGAGAAAAATATAAATGCCAGACTTCACCATAAAAATATTCACTATCTGCTTTGAGAAAAAGTTCCCTTAAACAAAGTTAAGAAAAATTATACACTGGACAACAATATGTATGGCAAATCAAAGGAATGATGAATACTCAGAATATATAAAGAGTCCCTAAAAATGAATATGAAAGGACAATCCATAAGAAAAATGGACAAAAGAACAAAAAATACAAAGATCAATAAATGTATGAAAAGATATTTTATCTTCTTGATATAAGAGAGCTAAAAAAGAAAATATGTCATATGTTCTTTGACCCACTAGATAGACAAAACGTGTATAAGCTTGATGATATCCAGCATTGGAGGGAAAGTGAGCACTCATAAATTTTTCAGGGGAGTATCATTTGTAATGCCCTTTTAGGAGGAAATTTAGTTAGAACATTCTTATTTCAAACATTAAATGAGCCTCAGTAGTGTTGATCCTAGGAAAGCATTCTAAAAATTGAATTGCTCATATGCACGAAAGTGTGTATATTAGTCATTTGAGTAAGATATTACTTATAATAGGGACCAAAATGTTGGGATGACGTAGAATCTAGGTTCCAGAGTCAGACAGCCTGTGATCCAATCATGCTCCATATGCTAACTAGGTGGTGACCTCTTGACTCATTGATTTATTACTCTGTACATTATTTCACAGGGCTGTTAGAAGGATTAAATAAGATTATACACATAAAGAGCTTAGAATCAATCAGCACAGAATATCCATTATCTGCTAGGTTCTCTTCCCTTAGTATCAGACTCCTGGTGTTGGCAGGGACAGCAGTATACCCAGCTAAAAGAAACCATATTTCCCAGCATTCCTTGCACCTAAAGATAGCCAGGTGACATAATTCTGGTAAATGTGATGTTAACAAAAAAAAAGTCACTAAGTATGTGTATTAGTTTCCTAGGGCTGCCATAAAATGCCACTTAAACTACAGAAATTTATTTTCTCGCATATCTAGAGGCTAGAAGTTTGAGATCAAGGTATCAGCAGAAATAGTTTCTTCTAAGGATTCTCTCCTGGTATTGTAGATAGTAATCTCTCTGTGTCTTCACATGGTCTTCCTTTTATGTGTGCCAGTGTACTAATCTTTTTTTCCTATAAGGAGAAAGAAGTCATTAGATTAGGGTCCACTATAATGTTCTCATTTTAACTTAATTATCTTTCAAAATTTCCTTTCTCCAAATACAATCACATTCTAAGTTACTGGGAGTTAAGAATTCAATATTTGAATTGCAGGGTAGCATGATTCAGTCCATAAGAATATGGTTTCCAGGAAAGCACCTTAAAAAGAGCATAAACTCTATCTGCATATTGTACTTTTTGTTCATCTACCTAGAATGGGGATAAAAGTGCTGAAGCTGGAATAGCCGTTTTGTGACCTAGAAGGAAGGGCTAAGGGAATCTCAGTATACAAGGTCTGTCCAGAAAAAGTTCAACCATTGTTAATATAAGGACAATGGTTTATGTGACATTGATGTAAACTGGCAACCAAGGAGAATGGACTGGATGCACATGTGAACAATGATGACTTCACTGTACTAGTCAGTGGGGGCAGTAGATGCTGTTGAATGAGCATGTGTACTGTGTGGCTGTAGCATTCCAAATGACTGAGCAAGTAGAGCAATGAATATGCATCAAATTTTGCTTTAAGCCTGAACATTCCTCCTTGGAAACTAACCAGATGATTCAGAAGGCTGCAGCTATGGGCAACTGGTGACTGGCAGCTTCATCAGGACAACGCACCTGCTTATGCATCATGTCTTGGGAAGAGTTTTCTGGTGAAACATCAAATCAAACAGGTGACTCAGCTCCACTACAGCCCGAATTTGATGCTTTGTGACTTCTGGCTTTTCCCAAAACTAAAATCACCTTTGAAAGGGATGAGATTTCTGACCATTGATGAGATTCAGGAAAATAAGACAGGGTAGCAGCTGATGGTGACTGGGAGAACTGTGTGAGGTCCCAAGGTGCCTACTTTGAAGGGGACTGAAGTGTCATTGCCCTATGTACAATGTTTCTTGCATCTTGTATCTTCTTCAATAAATATCTCTATTTTTCAAACTGCATGGCTGGATACCTTCTGGACAGACCTTGTATTTGCCCCTGATATGCACGTGTCAGGGGAAAGTGGGGAAAGGGATGAGTTAGAATTTATCATACTATTTGGAATTTCTGTTATGCATAGCTGAACCCCAATCCACATTGAGATGTAAATAGTGTTCAATAAAATTTAATTCCCAATAATTATAATTAAGTTTTTTTTAAAAGAAGGAACTTAAATGTTAATCACTAGAAGTGTTGCAAAAACTAAGGTAATCTATATTATGAACTATTTTGCAGTCATTAAAATAGGAAAATCCCTATCAATGAACAAGTAAATTTTTCTAAAATATATTGTGGAGGAAAAAAAAGTGAAGTTGCAGAAAACATATGCCTTTATTTTAAATTATACATAAAGTAGATATAAAAAGCTGCTCAGCATTATTTATCATTAGGGAATTGCAAACTGAAACAGCATGCAATATCACTACCTACTTATTAGAAATGTCAAAAGTCCAAAACACTGATACCACCAAATTGTTGCAAGGATGTGAAGCAACAGAAACTCTCATTCATTGCTGGTGGGAATGCAAAATGATACAGCTACTTTCAAAGGTATTTTGGCGGTTACTTGCAAAGCTGAACATCAGCTTACCCTTTTTCCAGCACCCAATGAGTTGAAAATTTATGTCCACACAAAAACATACAAAAATGTCTAGACGCCTTTATACACGATCATCAAAAACTGAACACAACCAAGATTTCTTTCAATACGTGACTAGATTAAAATAAAACTTGACACATAATACAATGAAATAGTACTCAGCAATGAAAAAAATGAGCTATCAACCCCTGAGCTGACATAGAGGAAACTTAAGTGTAAGAAACCAATTTAAGTACGTTGCATACTGAATGCTTCCACAAAGATATGAGGGCTTGGAAAAGGCAACACTGTAGTGAAGGTAAGCACATTGCCAGGAGCTCAATATATATAGCAGAGGAGGACTGTTCTATAGGTAGAACACGGGGGGTTTTAGGGCTGTGAAACTATGTTTTATGATATGATAATGGTGAATATAAGATGTTTGACATCAGTCAAAATCTATACAATTTTATAGCATAAAGAATAAGCCTTCATGGATACAAATTTTAAATATTGTTTAGGAGTTTGAGATCCTGGAATGGAATGCAGAAAGTGACAAAGGAATTTAAATATATTACAAATCCCAACAGAAGGGAGAGTCTACAAGATATCTAACCAATGACCTGCAAAACTGTCACAGTCATCTAAAACAACAGAAGTCTGAGAGACCATTATAAGCAGGAGAGCCTGAGGAAATATGACTATTAAATTTAATGTGGTATCCTTGTTGGAATCCTAGAACAGAAAAAGGAAATTAGGACACAGCAAGGAAAAAAAAAGGTAAAGAGCAAACTGGAAGAAAATACTTAGAAAACTCATCTCTGATCAATAACTTGCATGTAAATACACAAATAACTATTAAAACTCAACAACAACAAACAAGCAACTAAATTACTGGGATTTTTTTCCTTTTTGTTACACTTACTGTGGTGACACTAATTAATAAAATTATACAGGTCTCAGGTAACAAGCAGGCAAATTTAAAAACTGAGCACGGGGTATGTTAAAACTCTGTACTATCCTTGCAATGATTCTACAACTCTGAAATTACTCTAAAATAAAAGTTTATTTTTAAAAACTGTTTAGTAGTGTCACATTCACTTAAAAAGAATCCAAATATAAGATTGTACCTCATCTCAGAAGAGACTAGTTGGGACAAAACAGTGAAGATCGTTTACGCTGCATTGTTCCTGAAGAATGAGCGACAGGCTCTTGCTTGTTTTATCTTCCCCTGAAGCCAAGGTGTGTGTGTGTTTGGGGGTGAGAGGAGGGCAGAGGAGGAGGTCAAACTATAAAACACTGTTTACATTTTACGATGTTATTTTCCCACTTTTTAAATTTCTGAACCCAGGATATATTCTACGATTGATGTAAGGTGGTAGAATTATTGCTTAATTTGCTTTGGTTTCTCTCTGTTAAGCTGTTAATAAACCAGCTGTGCATCTCACCATCTGTGGTATTTGATAATTAAGGAAAGATGGCTTATGAGCTGCACACAAGGGTAGAGAAAAACAGTGACCTTCCCGAAAGAATTTTTCAGTTCCCGTTTCAGTTCACACGGTAGGGTTACCCTTCTCCCAGGACGCAGTTTTGCTTGCTTATTTTTCATGCTCACAATTGTGCTTTGTGAGTGCATAGGTCAGGGTTTGCTGCACACAATTTTCCACTTCACGTTTACCTACGATTTTACATACAGGTTGCCGGAGGCCTTCTAATTGTCACCAGCAAAATTAAAAACGACCTCCAGGTGGGGATAGTTAAATGCTATCCACTTTTTTGTTTCATTTCAAGCTTCCAGAGAATTGAGTGTGATATTTGGGCAATAACAACACTGAAACCTGCCTCAAACCTCAGCAAAAGTACAAAATAGGTGAAATTTGCATTTGTTGCCAGACATGCTCTTACAGGTGGTTGTTACCATCCACCTTCTCCTCCTTAAATCCCTCAGCTCCATGGTGACTCCTCAAAGTGGGTAGCCATCTATTCTCCTCAGGGAAAGAATTTAACCTTCAAATCCACCTTGAGTTCCCCCTCTATGCTTCTCATTCCTTTAGATGCTTGTCTATACTTCCAGATATTACACGTATGAACACCAACAATGTATTAATGCAAACATATTAATACAAGGCTCGGCAAACGACTGCTTGGGAATGAATCCAGATTGCTGCCTTGTTTCCAGAAAGTTGGATTGGAATGCAACCACACTCATTTGTCAAATTGCAGCAAGATTAGGTGAATTTTATGAATTTTATTTTCTAAGTTTATGTGGATCCAGATAATGATCATCTGCTGGTGTACTTCTAAGTCCCACCTAATTCAATACATTATAAGGGCATGTGTTGCCTGCTGATCAAACCGATAGATAAAAAATCAGGAAGCAATAGATAAAATGTTGACAGAAACAATAGTGATCTGAAGAGGAGGAAACAAGGGGCTAACTATACCCAGGTATCATTTAACAGGAATTTAGTGCAAAGTGCTAACCATGGTACACAAGTCATTTGTACAGCTATCAAACATGGGTTAAGTAGCTTAGCTGTAGACTTGGCAGGAAATGTGTTAGGGTTTAACTGACAGTAAACTCAATATAATTACTCTTTGTATGGTAATTGTCAAGAAAAAATTAATTATATGTTAATGCATGAATTGGAAAAAATGTCCAGAAGGAGGGTAGAAATAGTCACACAATGTCCAGAAAGTATGTTGCATTGTGTTGACTATTGAACTTTCAGAGGAACTTCCACAAACTGGAGCATGTCTGAAGGAGACCAACCAGATAGTAAGGAAGTTGAAATTAAACCAAAAGAGTAACAGCAAGAAGAAAGGAACTATTTCATCTGTTATCTTATTTTAAGGGATGGCCTGAAGTTTTATCCTTGCCTGCAGCACTAATCTTTGGTTCAACACTAAACAACCAAACAAATGAACCCTTAGATTTCACTCAAGAGAGAATTCATTGAGTTTGTGGACATTCATTATCACTGGGGTGATAAAAGCAGACCTCAGAGGATCATCCAAGGATTGACAGTTAAACTAATTTTTTCCTAAGTTCCCTTCCTTAGAGAATTCCCAGGTTCATAATTCTTTCAATTTCAGATGTTGTGTCGTTGATGAGGTTTAAGTGAAATGCCTCCCCACAAGCCCTTTGCCGTGACATTCCCAATTCCTTCGTGATCTGGCTCCTACCCACACGTCCACCTTTGTCCTCCAGGACGCCAGGCTTGTGTCTTACCTAACTGGGACTGCTTGATCGTTTCCTACCTGCAAAAATAACAATTTCATATGGTTAAATCTAAAGATACAGATTTTCTCCAAACGTGCTCTAAATATTCCAACCATTTCTCCAAAGTAGGCTAACTTTCTGCGTCGACCTCTTCCACCTCCGCTTCTCTTCAGACTGTCTTTCTTTGAGCGTCCGGTTTGCCCACTCACCCATGGAGGCTTCTTTAGAGGCTCCTGGCCTCTGATTGTATCCACCTCTGAGTGTCTAGGATTTCTCACCCAGGAAAAATGCTATGGCTTTATATGGTTGTTTGTCTTTTCCTATGTCAGTGTCATAACCCAGCTTATACTCAGCTACCATGTGCCTTCCCGCACATTAAAGGCTAAATTTATAGCTGCTGCTGATGAGGCCATACGTCCAGAGGTAACCAATCACTGCACCTCTGAATGGAACTTACCCTGAATGAAATTGTATGATGAGATAATTCCTCCCAGATTCTCTGATCCATGACTCACTACAAAAACATGATTATTATACAGTTCTCATACCCTACAGTTACCAGAGACAAAGCCGGGAATTTGTAGGTACATGCATTGAGGAAAGCTTTTGGCAGTGATGTTACCAAGGTTGTTTGTGCAGAATTATCAATTAAGCAATTCTGCCAAAGCAGATCTTATATTCTTTTCTACACAATAAACTAAAGCTTCAATTTCTACATTCACTTCCTTTTTCATCCCTTTCTCTCCCTGAAATTTGTTTTGCAAGAACATTTTGATGCATTTATCTCTTGCCCTCAGCTTGTGAAATTACTCATGCCCAGGATGCGTATTTGAGAGGTGTCCTATTACACCCATGAAGTTAAAGGCTTTATGAATCACTCCAACATGAGAAAAATATTTGTTAAGAAGCTCTAGATAAATGTAAAAAAGATATAAAGACTTTTTAACAGTGCTGGCTATTGGTTTGGGCAGACCTACAGGAGAGAATTTCTATCCATGCAGGCTGCAAATTATATCTCGTCAACATTTGAATGTGCAAATGTCCTCATGCAGGCAGGTGCTTTTTAGCTGGGAATTTCCAATTTGCATTTTCATTAGTTTCTCTTTCTCAGAAACCTAAGACTGCCACATTGGAAGGGGATGTCTTCAAACTTCAGATCAGCACATGGGAGACCTTTAAAATTGCAATTACAATGTCCTCAAGCATAGGGACTTTTGTGATATAGAAAAAGCATAATTATCATTGAAGAAAAGCTACTAGGAGCAGTTTGCCTGAGAGTCTACATGAAATTCCCTTGCTCATCTTTTAGAATTCCACAACTGTCTAAAACATGGACGGTTTGCTGCATTCCACCTGAAATCACGGGTTTTTGTCTTATTAATCAGAAATTTTAGAATTTAGATTCATTAAGGTCAAGGTTCATGTGTGTGTCTGTGTGCATTTTTTATAATCTAACTTGTATTCATTAAAATTAGTTTTAGGTTGTCAAGAAAAAAATCTGAGAACATTAGGGGCTCATTGTTATGTCAGGAATCATTGAAATTTTACTAGATGATTTTCAGTCCACTAAGGCCCTTTTAAAGATTTTATTTATTTATCTTTGGAGAAAGAGACGGAGAAGAACATCAATGTGTGGTTGCCTCTCTCGCACCCCCAGCTGGGGACCTGGCCCACCACCCAGGAAGGTGCCCTGACTGAAAATCGAACTGGCAACTCTGTGGTTCGCAGGCTGGCACTCAATCCACTGAGCCACACTAGCCAGGACTACTACTAAAGCACTTTTAAATGAAATGGCTAATACCAGTTACAGGGGTGGGCCTAGGAAAAGTGTGGGTTTTGGTTGGAAATCCTAAGATTTCTAGTTCTTTAAAAGGTCCTCCTTGTTGGTACTCCTTTCTCTCTCCATCTCCCTTCCAAAATGTTCTAACATAATGACTTTTCACAACTGCTTTCATGAAAATATCTGAGGCTCATTCATATAAATGGATATGAATCATCGAATGGAACACAAAATATCTGAGTGGCAATGGGAAATTGAATGCCATCTAATCCAGCTCCTCTGTAATTCTATAGAAATGAAACAAAGGCCGGAGAAAGTAAGTGTGCAACCAAATTATTCAAAAGCTGAACTTCTGGCTAGTGTGTCCATTCCTTCCCACCACTGCCCTTTTCAGTCTATTTTATCAAATACTTCTTTCCTGATTCAAGCTAAAATCCTAGATTGAAAGTATTGCTTTGTTAGGTACTGTCAAGTATCAACGAACAGTGGGAATGAATAGTCTGATTTTTCAGGCATTAAAAAGCTTAACATCTGCATTAGTCAGTTTGGGCTACCATAATAAAAGAACATGGATTTGATGGCCTAAACAACAGAAATTATTTTCTCACAATTTCTTCCCATGGTCTGGGAAGCCCATGATCAAGGTCATCACCAACTCAGTTCCAGGGTAGGACTCTCTTCCTGGCTTGGAGATGGTCACAATGGTGACATTCTTGATGGGTTCTCATATGCAGAGAGAGTGCTCTTTTTATTTTTAATAAGGTCACCAATCCCATCGGATTAAGCCCCACTCTTATAACTTCATTTAACCTTAATTTCCTCCCAAAAGCCCTGCCCTCACATGCAGTCTCATTGGGGGTTACTGCTTCACCGTATGACCTTCAGGGCGACACGGTTCAGCCCATTACAGTATCAAAGCTCCGCTTTCTTCTCTAATTCGCAGCTGGAGATTTGGGAAAGGATTAATTTGCTCGGGTTTATTATTCTTCCTGGCTTTTGAACTCCTCCCCTATTCACAGAGCTGCTTTTTCTCTTCTGCGGTGTGAAGGAAGGATGGAGAAAGAAGGAACAGTGGTACTTTGCAGTTCTCTCTCAGCTGTGCCTGTACGTGAGCAGGCCTTAAAAAGTTCGTTATTTTTAGGATGTGTTTGCAGGTTCTTCAAAGATACCTACCACTACCATAAATTCTGCTAGGGACACCCTGCTGCGTGATGTCTCCTGCAGTCAAATGTGTGGGACCCCTTCCTCAGTCACTGCTTCCGGGCGTCTCGAGAGACTCTCCCTGTTGTGTCACCTTGCCCATCTAGTGGCCTTCCAAATAACTCAGGTTTGGCTTCCTCTCTGGGGCTATAAAATGTCTAACCTTAGCCTGTGAGGAAGAAATAATAATCAAAGCTAGCATTTATGATGTGCCAAACCCTGTTCCAAGCATTTTATATATTTCAATTTATTTTATTCTCACAACACTCCTTTGATTATTTCCACAAAGCCACAGAAAAATTAGTTACAGCTGTGAACACTCAGTTAATAAGTAGTGGAGGTAAGATTTGAACTCAAGCAGTAGAGTTTCAGAAGCTGGATGCTTAACCACCATACCACACTGAGAGAACAATAATAGTATGTGTCTGCTCTTAAGTCCATCTCCTCACACTGATATTAGAGGCAGCTTCCACCCCGGTACCCTTACCAGGCACATCCAAAAATGCAGCCCATGTGGACCCTGCGAGAATTTCATGGAAGGCAGCCTCACTCACTGCGTTTGTATAGAAAGTACCACCTGCCCTCCCACATGAGAAGGAGAAAAATCAAGCCCCTAGTGGTTCTGAAGAAATCCACATGGTTCTTGTTGGGCTTTTAAAGATGAAAGAATCAATTTTGCGACCCCCTCAATTGTAAATCCCACCCAGATGGGCTAGAAACCCCCATTAGGAAATTGGGGTACTTGGTTCCGGGTACCTTCAGCTTGGAAGCCTTAGCTGAAAATGCTGAAGGGAAACGTCTCTTTTTAACATTCCATTTAGTGAATCGTGCAGTATCACACATATGGCTAGTTGCTAAGCCAAAAAGAAAGTTGTCATC
Organism: Tonatia bakeri; assembly: GCA_004024845.1. Classification (NCBI taxonomy): domain Eukaryota; kingdom Metazoa; phylum Chordata; class Mammalia; order Chiroptera; family Phyllostomidae; genus Tonatia; species Tonatia bakeri. The sequence continues at coordinate 429,172 of PVIA01000366.1, read as the reverse complement.
CAGCTAGAAACAAATTAAGTTAATAAATCTCCAGAGAAACTTGCACTTCCTTGGAGATCAAAGCTAAAGGGTAAAATGGCAATGTGCAATATATGGGTAAATTTCTGCGCACGTGTGTGTTTAATCTGTCTGCTATTCATACTCCCTTTTGATAACAGACACCTACTGTTTTTCTAAGGAACTATTCTGCCCATACTTCAGACTATGTGATTCACACAAGGTATACCCATTGCCATAGTTCCAGGGACAGGTATAAATGAACTCAGTGCAGTGATTATCAAATTCCATTTCTGTGGCTGCAGTAACTCATTGAGGGTTAAATAAGTGACATAGTTTTTGTACAGTGAGGGCTATTGAAGACTTTTAGAAAATAAGTGCTTTACTTCTTCTGAGCTTGCAAACTTGCTTGAATCTCATTGGTAGTCAACTTTGCTACCCATGGAAATGACCTACCTAAGTTTGAAGCCAAAACATAGGGCAATTGTTCAAAATGAGAGAAAGAATCAGAAACCCTGGATACAGTCAGGTCTAAAGCCTGAAATTTCAACTATATTGAATTAATAAATTCATTTATCAACTTACAAGTGAGAAACAGGGTCCAGCAGAGGTAGCACCTGCTTGAATATGGTTGGTAGGGTAATAATATGGGTGTAATAATATATAGTTTTAATTTGAACATTTCACCTAAAATGTCATATGGTGTGCTTGAGTGTGATATTGTTATGTTATAGAATTACATGCTTATGATTTTGTAAGAAAAAGAGGCACTGTAATTTAGTGTTTTCAACTTAATAAAAGAGAGTTTGTTTGCCCAGGGGCTGTCACTGGGTGTTGACAACTCTTCCTGATGCTCCTGAAATTATACCTCATAGGTATAATTAGGCAGTTAATTCCTGTGCCCCTGCCCCCGATGCTGTCCACGCCCTATCTGCACCTCTTTGGTGACCGCACTTGTACAGAGCCCCTGGTTTCCATCATCAAGCCACTGAGACTCTGCTGAAGGGCTTCAAGCCATTGAAGACTTTTCTGCTCACCTGCTATAGGCCAAGATTTCTGGGCAGTTTATGTCTCCTGCCAACAGCCCTCAACTAAGGACTGTCAGAAGTTGGTAGATAAACACCCAGTCCCCTCACGACCTTACCTGAGATGACACACAGCCCACCGGTACTTAGAAAGATTGAGCCGTTATAGGCACAGAGGTAGTTTGCTCAAAATGAAACCCTTAATGGGCCTACTTCTCCACCCGAACTCTCCCTTTTCCATGTCCCTCTTAGCTTCTTGAGATCACCTCCCCAATCAACTACCTGCACTTCGGGTCTGTTTTGAAGAAAACCCAATGTAAGGCGTTTGGCTTTATGTCCTCCCACACACATACGTGCGCAGTGATGGCTGTGCATGCTGTCATGGTACACGGGCAGGCGTCATTCCCCCGGGCTTTGAGAAGCACCTCAAGTACCACTTTGCCCCCGTTTCCTCTTACTGGGCCAAGGGAGAGGTGGAGAGGACTCTTTTGGTTGTACCCTTTGTCAGTTCAGAAGCTCTCAGCTGTCTAATACATAATAGGACCTTGTCCTCCCTAGCCTAACACTTGGTTGCGTCCCCCATAATCCTGCTAAGCTGGACAGAGACACGAAGTCAGAGGAGTGAAGCTACCTTGAATCTCTATTATCAGAGGCTCTTTCCCTCTTATCTAAAGGAAGATAACTGGGACAAAAAGGAATTTCTCACATAATTTATTGTGCATTCTGGGAAAATTTCGAAAGTCAAATAATTACTCCTGGAAAACTAGTATAAACGGGGACTGTCACATGCCACCCGGGAGACAGACTTAACCTAGATAATATCTGATGTAAAAAAAAACAAAACCACTAGAAGATCTCTCCTTAAGAGCAAAGGTTTTAGAAGTTTCCCCAAATGCCCCTGGAAAGCGGGACTTTGATGCCTTCAAAGTGGCCGGCTCGCCCTTGCCTGGTATTATACCTAAAATCACCTTTCCGTTCGCCAACATATTTCCCATCCTGCCAGCTATTTTCTATTTCCTCAAGCAAAACTTATGTTCCCTAAGAATATAACCACGTCACCTGACCTCTACGAATGTTTTCATTTTAAAAGATAATATTTGTTCACTTATGGAGTGTACTATTTAGGAAAAACAGAGGCAATGTGGCAAGTAAAAAAACTTCCAATAATATGAAACAGATATGTGGGAACAGGGCGACTTTTATACATTCTGCTAACGGAGATCACGGCACGAGGTTTCCAGTAGAGAGATGTTCAGTGGAGTCTCAGAGTAACTCCCCATGCCACGCAGGCCCCTTATTCCAGGCCCTGCCATGTGGAAGACACTCCCTAGGGCTTCACCAGGATAGAGCCCTGGGTCCCTGCCTCCAGAGTTCAGAGGGCAGGCACAGCGAGAGTCTATCTACACACACATTTGTGTGCTCAGATTTGGGTTTCCACCCCTCCCCAAACATTATCTATGCTCTAATACAGTCAGGCTCAGATTAATGGAGGACCTTTCTTTTTCACTTGATCAGGGTGCCACTTCCTGGGGTTTTTTTCATAAATTACATGTAGTCATTTTATCTCCGTACTTATCATATTGCCATAATCTTTCCCCAGTTATTTTTTTTTCCATTTTGGTGAACCAAGGAAACAGAAACACACACACCCTATCTCTACACCCGTTAGACACCGTTTTTTAAAAAGACAATTAAGTTTTGACTTTCAGTTCTGCACAATTGCTCAGGTAATGTTTCAAAAATTTCTAATATGTTCTCTTGTGTATCTGAAAAAAAATAACCTTTGCACTGAGTTCACAACATATGTCTGGAGGCAAATTACAAGTTCATAAAAGAAGAAATGCAAAGAGCAAAAACAAGCTAATTGTTTTCATCAGGAATGGAGTTCAGCTGCTGGTAACAGAGAACTGACTCTAGTGACCTAATATTAGGGGTTTTATTCTTTCATTAAAGAGAGTCCAGAAGAGGACCCTCTAGGGCCAGTATGATGGTTCCATGAAGCCATCAGGAGTCCAGGCTCCTGTGTGTTTGCACCACATAAGCAGAGTAGGACATGATAAGTAAACACCAATCTTGCTTAAACCTTCATCTAATATTGCTTGCTGAACAATCACTTCCATTAATGCTCAGGCTTCTGCTGGGAAGAAATGTTCAGTTTCTTCTACAATTGATCTCTCCCCCTGCTTCTCTCTAAGGTGATGTGCAATTTCTAGAGGAAAAAGTGTGTTGCTTGGGCGACTTGGTTCCTTCGGCAGGGGAGTGCAATGTCCTGGCTTCATCATGGGCCTTTGCTACCATTCGCAGGAGTATCATGCCCTGTCCCTGACATCCTGCTAGCTTCACATCTTGCTGGCTCCCAGGGATGAAGCTTGTAGCTGTTGAACTCATGGTGTATTTTTTTTTTTAGCTACAGTGCAGCATGCTATATTTCTGCCTTCATGATTCAGTGTCTTCTCAGCTTCTACTAGAGATAGACCGATACACCATCACCCCTCTTAAATATGGCCTCTGACTTGACAAGCCCCCAACTGCTTGTGTTCTCACCTCAGTGGTCACACCATGTGGGAAATGAATGAGACTCTGGAGTGACCCTAGAAATTCCATGTATCTGACCACGCCACTCTGTCCTCTTAAATGAACCAGACTTCCCTCTTAAGTACCAAGATGGGAAGTAGAGCAAGAATCTACTGCCCTTATTATACCATCATTTATCAAACATACCATTTCCTTCTGGGTCAAAGCCAGGAGAGGAAGTCTGGATACAACCTCTGACCTCTTGGAAACATTCATGTTTTTTCCACTTTTGCCCTTCTAAATATGTAAACTCATAAGTTTGGCACTAATAGACCTCAAGTATCCATTTGTTGAAGGAAGATTAGGATTCATAAAGGAAACCATTTATTACAGTGAGTACGAAAAAAGGAAGGAGACATTCTGCTTCTGCTATGCAGATAGAATAATGCAGTAGGAAAAGTGCCTGGTAAGCCAGAACATTGTCTTGAAAAATGATTTTCTAAACTTAAAAAATCTGTTTTCCTCATTATTTTGCACTGCAATACCCCAGCCTAAAAGATCAGCAGCAAAGTTTTCACCCAGTATAGAGAAAACATCCCTGTCTCCATTAATGTTTAAGAAACAGTCAGAGTCATAGAAGGGGTGGGGCAGAGGGGAAAGCTCCCAGAGATGGCAGGAAGAAGGGTAGGTGACAAGATAACAGGAGAGGAGAGAGAAAGGGTATGAGCAAGACAATATTGGACAATGTTTCCAAGCTCTGAGCCATGATCTCCTGTACCAATCTAGGACCTTGTCATATGGAGGGTGGCCCTAGATTTAGCTTTCTTCATCACTTTTCATTTCTACATGGCATATAAAGGACAGGGACATGGTCGACAACCTGATACAGAATTTGGCAGATGAGATGGCTTTGGCAGGGACAGCTGACTTTATAGAAAGAGCTCCAGAACAGACCACCAGATGGAGCCCAAGTGAGCATCACAACCTGACAGTAGACCCTGAGGTGGGGCCAGGCCATCCATTTCTTCATCCTACCCAAGAGACTCTCTACATGATGTCAGAAAGACCAGAGAGGGCACCCCCTCGCCCCAGCCGCAAATCCATACCGAATGCTAAGTAGTAGGCACAGTGAGCTAGAGAGAGAGAGCATTGCTTCAGAGACTGAGGGCGAGAGGTAGGGGCAGGGGAGTTGTGCCCGAGGAGAGCAGTGCTGACTTGTCTCACCCCTCTCTCCAGACACTTAGTCATCACTTAAGGAGAAAAGCAAATAAGAGGTGACTCAAACCGAGCTTTTCCTTTTTCCAGAAAGATTGAGTATGAATTACCTAAATAAATAAATTACCTAATTGCATTCCATTTTAAATTGAATTGGGTATTTAGTATTTCTTTTCCCAACTATTGGTGGGAGGGGGGTACCTTTTCCCATCTGAGTTAGAGTGAGAAGATTTTTACTGCCTTTAGAATCCTCTCTATCACATTAGACTCAAAATCCCATTCAATCCCTTGTGCCGTCATTTCAACATCCTGGAATAAAAGAAAGAAAACCGGACATATTTTACAATACACCTACTTTGGACTGCTATTTAGAAATAATAAAATCTGCCCCCAAATGCTCATTAGCCGTGTTAGTGAGCTGAACCAAACAATCTTTCCAACTGCACTTACACAGCAGCCGGAGTCCTTCTTGTTTCTTTTTGTCCCTGTGACCTCCTCTCCCCTTATCCTATTTAAATTGCTGAAGTAGTGGGCTATGTATGCCTTTACAAGAGACAAATAGAACAACCCAATCTCAGTGCCAAAGGAAACAAAGCAGAGACACCCATCTAGGTCTTTATTCCTCCCATGGAAGGCTCCATCTGTATTGGCCCACCAGCCCGTAAGGGAAGTGGGGACCTCATTCTGTGCAGCAGAGAGCAGGGCCCCACCTTCTTCCTCCACTTCCACTTTTCCTGGGAGACATGACCATGAGCTCTCCCCAGAGATTTTGGTTGTTAGAGCAGTGCGGCAACATTCTCCTCTGCTCACTACCCAAGAGCATTTGCAGAAAATTTGCACAACAGTTGAGTGCTGTGCATGATTTTACTTCAAAGTCATGAACAATTTTCCACGATGTGAACATGTTTCCCCCTTTTTTCCTTGCTTCTCAACTGGGATATATGAGTTTTCACATATGTGGGAGTGGTCCAGCAAGTATGAGAAATCACTAACTAACATTTTCCCAAAGAATCCATTGAACTTAAGGACTCGAATAAAAATTATTATGAAATTCGCATGAATTTATGCTGAGGCAGGACTTCAAAGTAATTTCAAACTTGGAGCAGGCAACTTCAAGCCATAGTTCCAAACCACCCCCCAGTCTCCTGCCCCCCCACACCAGTACTGCCCTCTGCTCCTCAGAGACACATGCTTTCTCCATTTACTGCCAAACTTCCTCATTTCACAGACATGAGAAGCTTCAGATTTCTTTGAATAGGCACCAACTCAAGAGTGATCATATTTAAGAACAGAGTTGCTCTAGGGAAATTTTCCACTACTAGAATCCACTAGTGAATCAAGTCAGAATTTGGGGCAGTATGCGATTATAGTATATAGTTAAGACAATAGGCATATGGGTTCATTGGACAAATTCTCAGAGGCAATGAGAGTTCTTGAATATTTAGATGAATTATCCATATTTAATGAGCTAAGTGTCCTAATCAGAATTTGAAAGATTAGAAAATGGTGCTTAGGTAAATTATGTTTTTATTTGGGCCTGATTGTGTGTGTGTGTGTGTGTGTGTGTGTGTGTGTGTGTGTGTGTCCATTTTCTACTCCAGAGTGAAGTTTGTTCTGCAAACTGCCAGCTTGGTAAAAAGCCTTCACAAACCTGAGTTCAGCTCCAGTCATAACATTTAGACCTTCATTTCAATCCCATAGTAGTTAGCTTAAGTAATGTCTAAATATTTCTTTAAGCCATGATATCCTATTTTCAGCAGCGAACTCTAAATCATAATACACTGTATCTGCTTCTTTCTGACTTGGAATACATTCCTGTGTGGAATGGTTGTGTGCTCCTTGGAGACTGTCAACTGCCCCAAGGTATAAAGCAGACTGGCAAAAGGAAATCCATTTGAGTCCCTCCTCTGATAAAATAATTCAGAAAAATGTTATCTCTGTGGGCTGCATCTGATCTGGTTTCGTCCCAGCATTTGCTTCATACACAGCAGAGGCACCTCTGTGACTGTTAAAAGGCCACGAGCTATCTCTGAAATTATACCAATGTGCAATTAAGGAGAAGTTATTTCAGTTATCAAGATACAACTGGCCATCATTAAGAAAACATATAAACTCCAAAGGCATTCAAAACATCTGGCTTTGGAGGCTTCTGCCTTTCCATAATTGATGTGTTCGCTGTTCATGGGTGAAAGTACATACAGCACATTTCACTGACATCTGTTTCAAGTTAAGTCTAATTGATTTCTATTTGTGTGTGTGTCTCCCTCCCCCCGCCAAAGTGTATTAGAAGATAAAGATGTAAAGGAAAATGCATTGCAGACACTTGTTTCTAAGCATGCATTAAGAGAGAAATATACAATTAATATAAAACTTTCTGGAATGTTTTACTCTTCCATGACTCAACTATGATAATTGTCCCTAAAATGATAACTAAAACTTATTAAGTAGTTGATATGTTCTAGGCACTGTTTAAGTATTTAATACTTGTTATCTTTATTAATCGTAACAGCACCAACCCCGTATGATCCACCTTTTTATTGACATGGTTTTCCAGTATAAACGTAACTTGCTCAAAGACACACCTTTAGCATAAGGAACAACCAGGATTCTTAACCAAATGGTTTGACACCAAAGCCTACATGGTGTAATGTAATTGCACTAGAGAATTATAAAATGTCCTAGTAACCAAGTCATCATGTGGTGCAGACAGTGCTATGTGCAGAGCCTTACATGAGTACTTACAGAATCAGAGAAAATTTACAAAAGTGGCTGGTTCACAGTCCAAAGGCAGGTCCCACAACATGCGACAAGTGATTGGGACTGAGTTTTTATTCCAGTAGATTCTGTGACTTTTCACAAATCTCTAAATCTCTCTGCGTCTGGCTTTCCTAAGGTATTGGTTATACTTGGCTGACCTGTCCAATAAGATTGTTATGAAGGTCCAGAGAGTCTAATCTGCATTGAAATGTTTTGCATCCTCTAAAGAGTAATTTCCCAAAGTGTTAAGTAAAAAATGTATTTCCCAGAAATGGTAACAGATGTTCTGCATAGAAAAAGTTACCAGGAAAATTAGTTTGGGAAACTCTGGGAACTTCTGTAAACATCCCTCATGGAGAGGACATGTGCTTTCTTATTAAGAATCTCTGCCATCCTTTCTTGTAATGGGCCCCATGTTGCCGGGGTATCGCTCCTTCCTCCCACTACTCCGAGTGCTCCTGTTGGAGCCGCTGCTCACCCAGGCACAGCAGCAGGCCACACGACCTTCTGCTCTGGGACAGTGCAGTGGCTGCAAGAACTGTGGCTGAGCTAGGTCTAAGCATGTGAGCCCAGAGCGGCTGGCAGCTGTGAGCTGCCTCATGGAAGAGTCGACCTGCAGCAGAGAAAACAGCATCTAACTCCCTTTTAAGCTGCTTTGATTTGGAATTCTGTTTAATGTACTCTTTACAGAGATTCATAATGAAAAATACTACAAAATATTAGCAGATTTTAGTGAAGCATGATTTAAAAATTCAAACATATGATATGAATTTTCATGTTTTTATTAATTTAAACCATAGTCACCAAGGAGCCACAAAAAATAGTCCCTTACGTAACAGTCAATTGTGATACTAAATAGGGGAGTTACTGCCAGGCTACAGTTACTTGTAATGATATTGAAGAGAGAAAATAAGCATTAATAACAAAATTTAAAAAACATATCTATTTTAATTTTGATATTGTGAGGATTTCTTTTCCTCCAATGCTCTACCCAATGGTTCTTTTGTGTATTCTCAGGGCAATATTCTCAACAGATCAATGATATGTGACTATCAACTGCATTTTCTCTATATGCAAAGCATAATAAAATGTTCAGGATTCTGTAAAGTGCCCCCTAAAACCAATGTCTTATGAATTAATTTTTCAGCTATAATGATTTTGTTTTTCAATATGACAATGGATCAAAACATTTTAGTTACTTTATAATAATCTATTAGGCAAAACAAAGAAAGAGAGAAATTTTTCAAAATGTAAATGATATTCTAAAGGCAAGACCATAGCAACTTAACCTTGTGACTACGTAATTTTAAAGGTTAAAGTATTCTCCAAAAATAGACATTCGAGATTTTGGTTTTAGTCTAAGCCTAACTTGGTCTTCATCTCATATCTTATATATCATGTTATAGAGCTTAATTGGCCAAGTCTGCACATTCAATATAAAAAAAAACCACTTATTTAATGGTATTTTAAATGGCATCTTCTGGCATTAATGCATAGCCCCACTCTCAGTAGAAGCTATAAGTCTCAAAACAATGGTGATATGTCTGTTAGCACACTTTCTGTGAAAGTAAGGGGGTGGGGGTTCTACTTAAAGTGGCTTAAAACAGTTTATTAACTCAGTGTTCACTTTTTTTCCTAAGTCCTCAGCTTTGCCCTCAGGCTTATCTCTTCCACCTAATTGCCCACTGGCTGCAGCAGCTCCCTATATTGCATCCTCACCCAAAAAAAGACTACAAAAGACTTATCTCTTTCTTTGTATCTCATTAATGGTCATAACAATTTTCCCAGAGGCCTTCCAGCAGGCCTTTCCTTTGCTAGAATTGTATAATGTGGTCATTTCCATTTCTTTTACTAAAAAAATTAAAAGTTTCCCTGGCAGTTGTGGCTCAGTGGATTGAGTGCCAGCCTAAGGGTTGCTGGTTCAATTCCCAGTCACGGCACATGCATTGGGTTGTGGGCCAGGGCCTCAGTAGGGGGCGCATGAGTGCAACCACACATTGATGTTTCTTTCCCTTCCCCCCCACATCTAAAAATAAATGAAATCTTTAAGAAAATGAAAAGTTGTCTTAAACTAAATAATATTTATCCTCCTATGGTGGAGAGAGTGGTCTCCCAATAGTTTAACAAAGTCGCCCTTGTGTGTGCGCGAGGGAGGAGTGAGGGTAGGGGCAGCAGTGTTCACCATGAGTCCCTTAAACACACGTTTTTCTGGTACAGGCACACTATGACAAAATTAAAGAAACATTTTGAAAAGAAAGTATAAGTTTAAAACAATCTGAAGAAAATTAACATAAAATAGGAATTACTTTAAACTTCTTAATGAGTTATATTGCATTTTACATTGTCATCAGAAATTATGTTGAAAGAAAAGTGGTACAATTAAACATTTTTTAAAACTGCTTGAAAATAATACCTTTCCACAGCTAAAATAGGGGGGAAGAGATATAAAAGTTATCACAATTTTGTGAACATTCTGCTATTCTGCCCTATGAAATGGACCACCAGTTAGCATCCACACAATATGCCTAATTAGATTCACAGATTAAAGTTTCCCACTTCAGTGAATTTGACTGTAAGTGAGTGATATATGTGTATGTACATGAGTGTGTACATTTGCTTTTTTCTAAAGAACTGACGCTGTAGAAGAAGGAAAGCAGAGCCCGATCTAGACTGATCTTGTTTATAAAAAGCATTCTTTACAAGATGTCTTTTATACACACCTGTGCAATATTTATTTCTCTGCAAATGAATGTGTTGGCACTCTGCCCCATAGAATTGAATAAGTTTGAAATGGAAGTGTAGAAATAAATCCTCTCTAATCCCCTTCATTAAATTAGATGTTTTCAACATCTGACAAAGAAACATTTGATAGCCGCTCTAATTGCACCTTTCATTCCCTCTCCAGAGCCTGTATTTTGGGGGCAGGACCTAAAAAAAAATAAATAAATAAGAGCCTCCTTTCAGATGTCAGAGCATAAACCAGGCACTGGGGAGAGCACCTCACCGGAGGGTGAGGATGCGGTTCACCGTGAGCAAAGGCATCGAAGCAGGGCCTGCGCTTTCTCCTCTCTTCTCAAGCTCTGCCTCCCTCTGTCACGTGAACTAGATAGTCTTGCTTCTGGAACAGAAAATACTCTGCTTCCCATACCTTGCCCTGCTGTCACACATAGGCACATTTTCATACGTCCTTACAACTTCTGGGACTGGTGTAAATTTCCTGTTGGTTCAGACTGTCTTTCATAGGCTGGGTAGTTAGGTGTCAGGGCTAAGACGCTATTGATAAACATGGTATAATTTAAAAGGAGAATGATCCATACATTCTTATTATTCATTTAATAAGCCTTTACTATCTGTCAGGAACTGTGAATAAAGGTATCACGAATATCCTCTGTATTCAGAGAATGGTCTCTCCACTTGAGAAGCTTTCAGCTAAAATAAAAAAGAGAAAATGGTGAAAAGGAATTAGTACAGGAAGATGTGTGATGTATGAGTGGATTGCCAAGGAAGAATTCTCCTTGAGGGTTTCAGAAGAAAAAAAGTTTGAGGGATGCTATTTTGTTCAGAAACAATGTAAGTTCATAATATCCCACCATTACAAAATGAACACAGTCTTTTAGGAGAAGGATGCCTCCATATCTCTAAATAATCACCAAGTAGATTTAATACTGCATTTTCTCAGTATGCATTGCAGTCTAAATTTCACATCCTCTCAAAATGATATTTTTAGCCACTAATTTTATAATCTGTTCTTAGCATCACTGAATGATGATAAAATACTGTAATCACAATTAATGAAAAGAATTTTTTGTCACTATTTATTAAACAGAGAAAGACAACCTAATCCCAAGCTCACTCCATGCATGACATTGCCCACTGCGGTCCTTCAAAGTCTTACAGGAAATAAACTCAGAATTTGTACACTGTGTCAACAGCCAATGAATTGAAAAGCATGTTGTTTAAGTTCTATTTACTCTACAGGCACCTCTTGGACTCATGGCTACAAGTAACTGTAAAATCTCCTCTTGAGCTAAGATGGTTCAAGTCAACTGCACGAAGGAAGCCAGAATCCATGCATTACTGACCAGACAGTGAGAATTCAGGCTGTCATATTAGTGCTTAGTAATAGATTGTTGACCGTAGCTTGGTGAACTGGTGAGTGAGCTGAAAAAACCCTTTAGAATTCCCAAAAGTACTTCTGCACTGGAAAGAGCAACTCAGTCAATAACTCAGTCTTTGTCCTAGCACTCTACTTGTCTAGACTAAGAACTAGAACTAGTTCTCTCAGGCCCTCAGAACAAGGCTTCAGCTCTGGAGGATTCTGTTTCATTCACTGTCAGCACACATATACTGCGGTTAATCATTTCTAACTGAAGGTCTTTGCTGCTTCTGCTTTTTCTACAGTGTTCTGTAGGCTTGTCAGTGGGGGCCTGAATTACATGTGTTTGCCCACACTAAGATCTCTCACTCATAGAGAGAGTGACCTGCAGCAGGAGGCAAAGATTTCACAGAATGAAAAGTGGGACAACGCCTGGGACTTTGACTACCTGTCTCCTAGTGCTGGGGACCCTAGATTGGAAAAATGATGATAGTGAAAGAATATGCTTCAATTGAAAAGATTTAGGAATATCTAATAAGTCACAGCGGCCAAGTCAATATGCAGTTCAATTTTGTATTTAAAAATAGTGCACTTGAGGACTAAGCACGTCTCTGAAAGGAGAACTTTGCCCATTTCTTAGCCTTCCACCACATACTGAAAATTACGTGGTGTTCCTGGAATAAGGCAGACCCTAGGAAAAAACATACCCTGCAGAACTGTGCCGATTAAGTCCCTTTAAACTTCTCATCACTCATTCATTCAGGAAGTTTGTGTTCATTCAGGATTAGCTACATAATTTGGGGAGTTCAGTGAAAAACGAAAATGTGAGACCCTTTCTTCAACAAGTTACAAGGCATTGAGGAAGGTGAGTGCAGAGCATTAAAGAGAGAGTGAGCGAGCCCTTCTGAGCTCAGGGTCCGGTGAAACTGCACGCATCCCACACTCGGGGGGCCAACCTCACATTCACTACCTGCTGGACACTGTGCTACAGAATACAGAGGAGAAAACTATGAAGAAAAAACAGTTCCTGCTTTCAAGGAACTTACAGTCTGGTAGGGGAGAGAAGATGTGTCTAAAATCCCTAAGTCAAGGATGGCTAATTACATTAAAAACGTTTAATCCTCAAGTGGGAGGGAGAATGGAACAGCTCATCCACTTTGCTGCCAAGGCAGAGAATTCAGTCAGGTGCAATTCCCTTCCTTATGTTATGCAATGGACACACTTGTCTTTTTCAGAAGGTTCTTCAGTGCATAGGAAGGTGCTGTTCTTTCTGACTGAACTGATTTCCATCTAATCTTTGCTCGGCTAATTGTGTTCAGACTTTAGATCTCACAGTATTCCCTAGAGACTCCCCCAAATTTAAATTATGTCTCCCTGCTTTGCTCTTGTCACTCTCCGAATCTTTCCTTCTATGTATGTTTTACACATACATATAATTTTATTTTATATTAAATGTGGTGATTGTTTCCATCGACTGTGAATTCTGTAAGTGTGGGCACCATTTCTTCGTTGTTCATGCCACTTCCTAGTTTGGGGCCAAGGCCATGGTGGGACACACTAGGTATTCATTAAGTAAATACCTAATAAATATAAATTCTGAGGGAGATGGATGTAAGGAATAAGAAGCTGAGAGGAATAAAATGTAAATAAAAAGTTTGAAAAAATCCTATAAGCCATAATTGGAAATTAGTAAAGAGCCCAGTTTGGCTGGACAGTAGGTTTGATTTATGGTAGGAAATAGAGGGAATTAAAGTGGTTGAGTAGATGGACGGGGTCGTATTGTAGAAATGCTTGAGACACTAATTTGTATGTAAGTGTAAGTAATGGAGAAGAGCTAAAGGTTGTTGTTGCATTTTTTTTAACCCAGTAACTTTTTTTTTAAAGCAGAGTATAGGGGAAAAACTGGAGTAGAATTTTAAACAAAAGTGCTTCTAAGCAAATGAGGGGATTATCAGAGTGGGTTTTTTGGAGGAGGTAGCAGACTAAAGAGCAGATTTTTGAAAAGCTCAGGCATAAATTTGAATAGAGGAAAAGGATTTGGGGAGGATGGATGGTAACAGACATGAAGGCAAGAAAAACCCTTGACATTTGGTTAGCAGAGCGATTGAATTTAGTCATCGAAATTGTCAATATTGAGAAATATTTTTTAAGACAACCATTCTCCCTTTTTCCATGTGATCCCTTGTTGAATTAATAAACTATTAACTATAGTTTATTTGTTTAAAATAAGGAACTTACCTTGAAAAACATGTTTAAATTCAGTCTAAACTAACTACAAAAATAGTTTCATTTGCAATCATTTTAACTCACAGAACTGTAAAAAACACTGAATCTTTAATACTCTTGCTTCCTTTTCAGAGTGGTTTTTAAGTGGATAGTGAAAAAAATCTCCAGTAGAATGCACATTACTCAGAAGCATCTGAAGATGTGCTGAAATGGAAATATTTTTATTTAAAATAATAACACTGCCCCCCACAAAAAAAATTCAGGACCTCACAAAAATTTACAAAAATAAAATATGTCTATCCTTGGGAAAGAGTTTCTATGTAAATTGGATATAGGAAAAGGAAACCAAATAAACTATTTACAAAATACAAAAAAAAATGCTGTGTATTCAATCAACATCTATAAAACATTTATCAAAGTGCTTTCAAGTATTGACATAAAGTGAAAGTGCAACTACTGTTTCTGCTAAACAAAATACTAGATGAACGTAAAAGAGAAATTATACCTCTGCATTCTCCGTGACAGGGCGGTCATTTCACACCTTAACATATTGCTGCTGAATGTGGCATTTGAGTAAAAAGATGGTTGAAATTTAATGACTACAACACCTGCTTTAAAACTCAAGGCTTCTATTACTGGGTTTATGACTCAGACGTCATCCCTAATATTGTTTTTTCCATCGCTGTTCGGTTTTTAAGCTCCTACTAGTTAATCTATAAAGATGAACCACTACCTGCTTCAGATCTTTCAGCCATTTTGAAACTTTCCTTCCAACTACCCAAATTTTCACTAATTATCATTAAAGCTAATGTATATTAATAATTATTCACAAATTATTTCAATGTGTACTAAATGTCTATAATATGTCAAGAACTGTGCCAAATGTTGACGATCTAAATAATAAGAAAACATACCCTCAAAATAATTTTCAATACTCTATATTCTACTTTGGTAATTATTCAGAAAATATTGAACATATGTAAAATAATAGCAATACAAACATATTTTGTTTCTTATAACAGGCAGCTCATAGATTTCATTCTCGAGGTTTGAATAAAGCAAAATAGGCACCACAGACGATGTAAATAATATTCCTAGATATCTTTTCATAGCTCCAGAGGGAAAAGATGGGCTTTGCTGCAAACCAATGAAGAGATAGATGAAGAATACTTAGTTTTCAGACTGTAGGCGCTTAGGTTTTAGAGGAGGAAAATAGGGGAAACATTTTTGAAGCAAAAAATGTGGTAAAATATTTAATAACATAACATAATATTTCACCCATGTAAATGTAAACAGAACTCAACAGCAGCATTAACAACAATTATTGCTCCTAAATTTCGAGGGTGGGGGAATGTGTCTTGTAGTCTGAAAAACATCATAAAAATCCTGCAGAAAGAATCTGTCTCTGTCATAGTAATTTTATTGTATTCACTTTTTTTGCATATAATTTTTGCGATTAAAATTTTTTAACACATCTTTTCAAAATATTCCTAAATCCCTCCTCCTTTTCTGAAGGAAGCAGAAGGGCCAGAAGGCATGTGATCTGTCTGACCACGGTTAGGAAAAGGAGCAAGTCCGTGGAAAGGCGTGCCATTGCCTGGGATGAGTGCGCGCTCTCCAGGCTGAGTTCGCACCAGCATCAACGACAGCGCCAGCACCGTTTTGTTTCTGAATGCCTCCTCCACAGTGGAATCGCTGTTTCCCACACCTTGAAGAAGCAAGTAGGCTTTTTGAGCAGTCATGTTAATAGCTTCCCTGACCTGGAAAACATCTGTGGAAGAGAAACCAAAGCAAGTGGAACAAAGCAACGTTTATCAGTATAAATCTAAAGGAAACTTAGCTCTCTTTTCGTGTGCTGTCATCTTATAAGCACATTCGTGTTTTACGTTGCCAAGTCCTGTTAGAAGCTGAAGAGGCTGGGGCCCACTGTGTGTTTACATTGAGGTGACAAATAAGGGGAGGAGATAAAAACTGCTCTGTAAACTGAAAAGTCGCCCACATCAAATGTGCCTGGGACACAGGCCTAGCCCTCAATGGTCGTAAGTGCTTACATGCTGCTTAAATTCTGTTACTGTAAAGACTTGGTTTGGGGCGGGGGGTATTTTATTTGTTTGTTTTGATTAGATTTTGGTCTTCTTTCTGTTTTGCTTTTATTTATACTCTATAAAGTGAGTCACAACTTCCTAATGAAAGACAAGATTAATTGTAAATGTGTGAAAAGAACACTAAAGTTAAGCATTCTGCTCACCTCTCTGGAAGGCTTAAGGGTGTGGTAAACCGGGAATGGATTAACAGGAATGTCAGAAAGGCAAAAAAAAAATCTATGCTTTCTGTGTCATCTGGTGGGATTATTGCATCAATGAACCCTCCCTGCACAGGCTCCCCTGGGACATTACTAGCTGTGGAAAATGCCCTGGAGAAAGCAATGAAGCCAAACATGCAGGAAACAAAAACTGCATCCTCAGGCTTGGGAGCTGGGCGATTGTCAAGAAAGCCGAGTGCTAGCATGGACTCGGATGTAACTGTCTATAAAGCATTCTCAGAATGTAGCAAGTATTCTTGGACGATAACCTGAAAACACAGGTTGCAGGGCCCCGTACGCAGAGTTTCTTGTTCAGTAGGTCTGGAACGAGGCCCAAGAACTTATGTTAAGTCTTCAAATGATGCCAGTGTTTCTGATGACACCTTGAAAGAGAGACACAGGAAATCACGGGCCGTGGAAGGAAAGCAAATGTGAGAGGGTGCCACAATAGAAAGGGGTAGAGCTTTCAGGAGCTCTGCCTGAAGCATTCTAGTTGGAAAGAAAATAATAATGATAATTGTTATTATAAAAACAAATGCTCTTCTAGCCACACTAAAAAGATGAGCCTAAATCATCCTTTTAGCTTCTTGAACTCAAAGATCTACATACTATTGAGATTCTAAATGCTCCAAATACTCACTTGATTATGATTGTATTAAATTTGGTCTCTGAATTTTGATAGCAGAAAACTGAAGTTTATCAAGAAAACTAGAAAATGGCCATGGGAAACCCGTCTCAACAAGAAGGACTTCAAAAAATAATAATCCTGTGCACTGACGAATCTAGGAGTCAGCTGCCATTGCTCGTGGAAGTTCAGGAGCAGATTGTAAAGTCCTGAGCGTGAGTACCATGTTGTGATGTGTATCCAGCAGCCAGGACACAAGGAAAGAACCAACATGTATTGGGTGCCAGCTGTATTCTATGAGGAGCCCTTAGAATGTGTCCCTCATTTATTCTGACAACCATTCCCACAGATGTTACCATTAAAACATTTGACCCATGCAGAATCTGACATTCAGAAAGACTAGGAGACTTGCCCATTGTCTCATGTTTAGTAAATGTGGGGTCAGGGACCTAAGGTCTGTCTACTTTGATGACCATTTTTGCTTTTTCATTGTATCCTTATCTCTTCCCTCAGCTGAAATATGGAGAACATTGGAGGGTCTGTCTCTTCATGAAACCTCTCCCCTATTCTAATCTCCTACCTGAAAATAAAATGACCAAATTTCCCTTTCTCCTACAGTCGAATAACACGGCCACTCCCATCCTAGAAGACAGACCGCACGTTTGTGTATTTCATCAACATAGTCTGGAGAAAGTGAGGTCAAATGCAAAGAGCAGGAGTCTGGGGTCCAACTAACCCGGGTTTAAATCCTGGCCTCATGACTCGTCCTCACGCTCCCCTTCCGGGTGACGTGCCAGGCTGAGGGAAATGACTTCTAATTAATATTAGGGTAATCAGACCAATATGATACAGCTGAGAATTAAAGGATAGAAGCATCAATTCTGTCACATTGCAGGTAATAGGAGAAATATTTTCTTCTACTTTCCCCTGAGTGATATTAGAAGCCCAAACCCTCGACAGTGTTTGTACTACTTGCTAACAACTCTCTTTGTTTTCCGCAGCCGTCCCTTATCTTCACTCTTTCACTTTTGTTTCCTGTGCCTCTGGTCTCTTCCGGCTTTGCAATGCTTCTAATCTTCTACTGAGCAAAAAAAAACACCTTTTGTCTCATTGCCTCCTTAGAAAACATACACCAGCTAAGCCCCTAACACTCTCCAGAAAAATAAAACGCTGTCCAAGTGCGAAGTTGAAGCAGTCTGAAACTGCTAATGAGTAATCACCTTCCATAATTCGTTTTTTTATGTTTACATTTCTTCGAAATTAGTTTTAATCTTTCCTGATTAGAAAGGTATATATGCTGACTGTAAGAAATACTAAAAACACAGACATTTTCTTTCCTTTTTAATTTAATTATATTTTTTTCATTTATTGAATTTATTGGGGTGACATTGGTTTGCAAAACCATTCAGTGTACAGCTCAATGAAACAGCATCGGCACACTGCATTGTGTGCCCACCCCTCCAATCAAAGTCTCTTTCATTCCCCAATTTCCCCCGCTTTGCCCACTTCTACCTGCCCTCCCTACCCGCTTTCCCTGTGGCTATCACCACACTGTCACAGATATTTTCTTCACAAAGAAAAAGTCCTCCGAAATCCTGCAACCAAGGGAAGAAATCTACACTGCTAATATTCTCAAGTATTTTCTTACAGGCTGTACTTAAGGCACTGTGTGTGTGTATGTTTATAATTGGGTGCTTATGGCTTATTTCATTTGAAATGATATTATCTTCTTTTTCCCTGGTCATTATAAGATAATTTAATAACACAGATTTTAATGGTTACCTAATGTTTCAAGGGTAACTACATATAGCTACCTTGCCTTTTTTATCCATTTGCTTATAACCCCACTCCCCAACTCATGAGCCACACTATGAATATCTATTTAAATTATCATTGCTGGAAAAAATAGGATTAATGAGAAAAGACATGGTATACTGCATGTTCAATCTCGTCATTGTTCACTTAATAATTTGGAAAAATATAGCGCGTGCAACTATGAATTTGGCAACAAAAGAAATTAAACTAAAAGTCAGTATCAGTGACTAAGGAACATTTTTATAAGCTCATATTATAGATTGTTAGTATGAAAATGTTTACTGACATATCATTTTTGTTACTGTTCAGAAGGCAACCACTTTCTATGAATATATGTTGAGGCAACTGAAAATAAAAATGACTCATATCTTTATATTTCTGTGATATAAAAAAAGTGTTTTTTAAGAAGAGAATTATTGGTTCCTCACCTTATACAAAGTGTGCATGGTGCATGGATAGGGGCTTATGTGCTCACTGAGAGGAGAAAGTTTCAGATTTTAGATTATAATTACTTTATTATTTCATATTCCGAGTGCTCTGCCTACTCTTTGTTCCTACTAGCTACATGAATCCAGGAAATTCCTCCATTCATTAACTCAGTTTTCTAATCTGCAAAATGAAGACGATTGAATTATCTAACTAGTTATCCCCATAACTGCCCAATAATCATGAAATTCTGTGTTCTAAAAGGTTAATTAATACAGTTTCTAGAATCAAAGCATAATAAAATCATATGAGGTGGCTTGTTTTGGGGAATGGGAAAGAATGTGCCTTAAAAGTTTTATTAGGCTTTTTTAGACATATTGTTATACATCAGTTATGTTAAAACATTAGAAATTTTTAAAAAGTGCATGGCGTATCATGATTAACTATAGCCACTGACTACATATAACTCTCTTGTGGATGTTTCCATAACTCATTATAATGATTATTTAAAAATATTTATTCAGTTTTAACAAAAAGGTATATAAAGAGCATACATTTCACTGGCCAGGAACCAAAAACATCTAATTAATTAGCTCCACTCTAGCACCCAGCCATAGAAACACAAGTGGGCACTAAACATACATTAAAAATAAGAACCTGCTTAGTTGTAAAAAAAACTCCTATTAGACTAGTAGTAGGTTTGATAAGACAACATTTAGTGACAATGAATGAAAATATTCCTTTATATTGAAAAATAAAGAATTGCATAGGAAAGGATATCCTATCTTAGATTTCAAGAGTTTAAAGTATCTGATACTACAGAGTTTTTTGTTGTCTCAATCAATATAGTCCATAAGAAGTTATTTTTGAAGAATATATTAGGAATTACACTCTTATCATGTGAAGGCAAATAATAATGTGCATTCTTCTGAACAATGCCTCTTTGGCCTCTTTTGACTCTTTTACCAAAATCAATTTTCACTTTTTTTAGTACTATGTAAACAATGCCAATATGCTTAGTCAAAACATGGGAGAAAGGAAGTCAGAGCTTTTTTAGACATCCTGTAAATGAATACTTCTTTTATTGCTGGTATTTGTCACATGTGTACAGCCGGGTGCCTGGGGGCCTGGAGGCCTCTCTAGAACAGGAATGGAGATACCCAGAGCATCCATCAAACATGACTAAGCCCAGCATGGCTGCGACTCTGCCCTCCTGTTTTAGAGATTGTTGAGCTTTTAAAGAAATGTGCAGAGACATGTTTGAGGTGCAGTGTGCTTCCCTTGTTTTGCTGATAGAGCCTCTGCCATTAGCCAAACAGACTTCTTGGAACGGTCCCTGTTTTTAATGGCAAGCTCCCATGTCCTCTAATAAAAACCTGCCCCTTTCACATTTTTTTCTAAGCAGTTTGCCTATTTCCATGTTAGTGTTTACTTCTTTCTTCATAGAAGCCTGAAATGCCTTGCACTTTGGCATCATGAATCAATTTCCTTTTTTGGCTTCTGAATTATTTAATATAAGCAAAAAATATTGAATGCTTGAACTTTAATTGTCATATCAATCGACATTCCTGATCTTCTTCTCATAGGAGCTAACATTTCTGAAGGTATAAAGTGGCCATGATTTCAGTACTATAAGTAAATAAGAAAGTATAGTCATTTACCATTTCAACTACCGAAAGTTATGGCAAAAAATCAAAATGTGTATATCTGACTGGCAAAATAGCTGTAGTTAAATATAAGCTGTTCAACATTAATGCTAGCAACCTCACAAATACCTTCTCTACAAGCCAGGGCCTTGCAGAAAACCATAAAAGGGAAGGAATATAATTTTGTTTGCTGGCACTCACTGAAAAGCAAAAATAGAATAGTAACAGAAATCATATTGGCCAGCTTTAACCGAAGGAGTTGTGAAACATCATCTCAGAAGATTGTAAATTATTGTGAAAATGTTGTAGTTACCGTTGTAATTAACTATGCTACATAGGTGTTGAACTTTTATTTACTTTTAGCAGAAAATGATTTAGAACAACACACAACAGTTGAGTAGCACCCAAGGATCCAAATATGTTTTTTAAAATATATTTCATACAGTGACATGGATTTTAAAATTTAAGTTGAAATACGGTAACCAATTATTTTAGTCCCCGATGAAAATTAGAACTTCTGCAATGGTAGTTTTCAAGAATGGTGATAGAGGTTTCAAGGAATATCTTTGAAATAATTCATTTCTGTTTTCACTGGCTAGACTGCAAGGATAATAAACTATGTGTTGTTTATTTCATAAGTTCTGAATCTTTCAAAGCAAATTTTGTTGTGTGAATGCTGGCTAATGCATACTTAGAACAAATGGCTTGGTTCCTACAG
This sequence comes from Tonatia bakeri, assembly GCA_004024845.1. NCBI lineage: Eukaryota > Metazoa > Chordata > Mammalia > Chiroptera > Phyllostomidae > Tonatia > Tonatia bakeri. The sequence goes on along the minus strand of PVIA01000366.1, from coordinate 407,810 downwards.
TGAGTTACTGTTCTTTGAAAAAGTGGCTCACTGGCTATGGTTTAAAGTAATGTAACCCTTTCAAATATGTGCATGTGCGTATACAGACTGCACATATTTTGCAAAATTCATAAGCTGTGAATTATAGGGCATGTTTGAATGACATGCCACTTGGCCACAACTCTAAAGAAGTCAATGCCCAATGTAGGGTTTTTTTGCTGATTCTGCAATAACGCACACTTCGGTTCACCTTAAAAAATGACTCCCTGTATTGACTACTGAATCATGTCATTACATTTTTGTGGATTTTCAAGTGTGACTGTGAAAGCTTTATGAAATTATTTTTCATTTATTTTCTAATTATAATTTTTCAATCTATGTAATATCCAAGAGAACATAACAGGAACATAAACCAATTTATATCTCTGTGGGGTTTTTTAAATAAAAAAACTAAACTTTTCTGAACATTATTTCCAAAATGGTTTTATACTGTCTAAAAACCAGATTTATCTTAAAGTCTAAATTCAAATATAAAACCCTTTGCCAAGTTATGCATTTAGCTTTTTTTTTTCCTTTCAGAGAACTTTGTTCTCTGTAAGAACAATTTCTACTGTTGAGGCTCTAAGTCCCAAAATAATTTTAAAGTGGAAAAAGTGGTTTTTAAGAAACTGAAATACTCATTCTCTCTCTTAACTGGATTTACGAATGCCTCCCTTTTCTCCCTCCTGTCTTCACATACACCTCAACGAGCCCACCAGTCAACTAACCCACATAGGATTTCCTCCCTAGATCAAGCGCTTTGCAGGTGTTTTCTGGGTTGTCCATAGCTAAGGCAATGCAAGTGATATGCAAATGAACCCCAGGGAAACATGTTACTAAAAGTTACTCAGTCAATGCTAAAAACCAGCTGGCTTCTTTGTCTCCAAATTCTGAACTATTACATAATTGCAGAATAGGTTTAGGCAATGGGTGAACTTCCGTCCAGCTTGACGCTTTGTAGGGAAACAGAGCTGCTTCAAAACCAGAACAGAAAATGTGGCCCTTCTGAACCTAGAAGAGAAAACTTTGACCTGGCCTTCTTTCTTATTTCAGTGGTTTGGCTAACCAAAGTTCAACTCCTTAAACTATCTGAAGAAGTAGGTTATCTTGTAGGATTGGGGATTTTGCTAGACTTCCTTTTACAGGCTCTCCAGCTCCAGGCTGTGACGTTTCCTGGTCTTCAAACCTCAGCTTTCTGTGCTGGGTTAGCTTCTTGTCACTCTAGGAATTTGCTCTCAAGATTAGTTGCCCATGGATTTTTTTTTCTCTTCTTGTCTTTTTATCCATGGCATTCCTTAACTTAGTTTCCTGTTTTAAATTTCTACATAGAAGACTGTCCATTTGCAGTGTCCTTTCCTTGGCACTATTTATTGCTTCTATCAATGCATTTGATGCCCACTATTCTTTAAAAGGTGGGGAACCAAGATATAAGTGGAAATTGAAGGGTTGTGTTAAATCATAAACAAGAAAATTACTGATGCTACACCTAGCTGGTAGGAATCTATACCCTCGAGTATTTGAGAAATTGCGTATTCTTTTACAATCATAATGTTAAAATTTAATATGCCACTGAAACCTCTTCCTATTCAAAGGATGGGGAGTTCAACCCCAGGCATCCTCAGTACTCTCCACTCCCCCTCACCTCACCCCACCCTGCCCCAGAATTGTATTAGGGGACAGAAATCAAATGAGATGCAAAGATGGTAACAGATGGTACCTTTTTAAGAATTTACTCCTCCCCTACTTAGGAAGATCTGATTGTTCATTCTGTTTTGACAGATCTCCTGCTCTTTCAACAAAAACCACAAATCTTGATTTTCATGTGATTTTTCCCAAATCATGTTTATTTAAATGATGCCATTTAAATAAAATACATTGCTGGGCCACTTCAGGTCAATGACCCCCACGTTACAGCTTCTATCTTGGAGTTGGTAAGTCCCATCAGGCAAGAGGTCAGCCTGGCTACCAACTTCATAACTTTTCAGGAGAAGGGGTTTCAATGAAGATGTTCACTTAGATAGCCTCTACTCTAACATTTGGTGATTATAATTTACTACATAACACTTTGTGCTTCAGGACTTTTCTGGTGCTAAAGGCTGCACATAGCCACCAAATAACAAATTAATTATATCAAATAATAGGTTTTACAAAAGTTCTTTATTAAACTATATTTTATTGATTATGTTATTACAGTCATCCTGATTTGTCCCCCATCCACCCAGCAGCCCCACTCCCTCAAACAATTCCCCCACCATTGTTCATGTCCATGGGTCATGTGTATAAATTCTTTGGCTACTCCATTTCCTATACTGTAATTTACAGCCCCATGGCTATTGTGTAACTACCTATTTGTACTTCTTAATCCCCTCACTTCTTCACCCATTTTCCCACACCCCCTCCCATCTGGTGATCATCAAAACATTCTCTGTATCTATGACTCTGTCTCTGTTCTTGTTTGCTTAGTTGTTTTTTTAGATTAAATTGTCAATAGATTTGTATTTTTTGCCATTTTAGTGTTCATAGTTTTTATCTTTTTCTTAAATAAGTCCCATTAACATTTCATATAATAATTGTTTGGTGATGATGAATGCCTTTAGCTTTTTCATGTCTGGGAAACTCTTTATCTGCCCTTCAACTCTGAATGATATCTTTGCTGTGTAGAGCAATCTTGGCTATAGGTCCCTACTTTTCATGACTTTAAATATTTCTTGCCAATCCTTCTAGCCTACAAAGTTTCTTTTGAGAAATCAGCTAACAGTCTTATGGGAATGGCCCTGTAGGTAACTAATTGCTTTCCTCTTGCTGCTTTTAAGATTCTCTCTTTATGTTTAGCCTTTGATATTTTAATTTTGATGTGTATTGGAATAGGTAGCTTTGCATCTATCTTGTTTGGGAATTTCTGTGCTTCCTGGACTTTCATGTCTATTTCCATCACCAAATTAAGGAAGGTTTTTTTTCATCATTTTTTTCAAGTTGATTTCCAATTTCATGCTCTTTCTCTTTTCTCTGTCACCCCTATGATGTGAACGTTGGATCTCTTGAAGTTGTTCCAGGGACTACTTATACTATCCTCATTTTTTTGTATTTTTTTTCTTCTTGTTGTTCTGATTGGTTGTTTTTCGGTTCCTTATATTCCAAATCATTGATTTGATTTTTAGTTTCATCCACTCTACTGTTGTTTCCCTGTAAATTGTTCCTTATTTCATTTCATGTATCTTTCATTTCTGACTGCATCTTTTTTATGCTGTTAAGATCCTCACTAAATTCCTTAAGCTTCCTTATAAGCAGTGTTTTGAACTCTGCATCTGATAGTTTGCTTATCTTCATTTCATTTAGCTCTTTTTCTGGAGTGTTGATCTGTTCTTTCTTTTGGGCCATGTTTCTTATTTTGACAGCCTCCCTGTGTTTGTTTCTGGGTATTAGGTAGAGCTGCTTTGACTCCATGTCTTGATAGTATGATCTAATGTGGTAGATATCCTGTAAGGTCCAGTAGCACAGTTTCCCCTGGTGCCTAAGCTGGGTACTGAAGGTACACCCTTCGTGTGGGCTGAGTACACCCTCCTCTTGTAGTTGATCCTTGGTTGCTGTTAGCAGGTCAGTGGGAGGGATTTACCCAGGCCAGTCAGCTGCAAGAATTGGCTGTGACCACTTACCACCAACCTCCGCTCTCCATGGAGGATCAGCTGTGCAGTGCTTGTGTCCTTGCTGTTGTCCCAACATGGTCTGTGGCTGTCCACTGGGTGCACTGGCCCTAGGCTCTCCTGGGTGGTGCAGGCCAATGTCTGCCCCAACCTATGTTTTGCCCAGGGCCATCCTGCCTGGGCTACAAAGCAACCTCAGATGGTTGCTACTTGCGCTGGGCTTGGAGATTCCCAGGCAAAGCCACACTGTGAACATAGGCTGGTTGCTGCTAGTGCTAGGCCTGGGGATCACCAAGGCCAGTTGTTGCTTATTTGAGAGGATTTAGGAAGTTGTGAAGCATGAACCAAGACCAGCTATTCATAAGGAAAAATGGCTTGGGTATGCTGGTAAACTGGGTGAGTGGAGCCTCTGGGGATCTCCAAGGTGAGTCAAACTGTTAGGTTGATAGAGCCTCAGATATGATACCAGCTTACTGGCTTTGTCGGGGGAGGGTTTAGAAAAGGGACAGTGACATCTGTATACCTTCATGCCAGACACTTTACTTTCTCCCTGTATACCTACCACTGGTGCCTTTCAAACTGCTACCCTGGTGCTGGAGTTGATTTTATTTGTGGGTTCTTTAAGAGGAACTTCTGGGGTCTCAACTCAATCCCTGTTGGGCTTTGCAGCCAGAAGTTGCAGAAACTTATCTTCCTGGTACTGGAATCCTGGGCTGGGGTGCCTGCAGTAGGACTGGGATTCCTCACTCCTAAGATATCCCTCCCAAATTTTTATCCACCACATGTGAATGAGGGATGGCTCTGTTCTACAACTGCACCCCTCCTACCAGTCTAGATGGATGTGGTTTCTTTAATTTTGTAGTTGTCAGACTTCCATTCAACTCGATTCAGATGGTTCTGAGTGATGGTTGTTCTATATTTTAGTTGTAATTGTGATGTGGTTGTGCAAAGGGGCAAGCCATGTCTGTCTACGCCATTATACTTAATTTAAAAAGTATAAATGAAGCAGAGTTAAACCATGCTTTATAGTGACGACATTAGTTTTATCATCAAAGTTATAAAAATTGAGCACTGCCCCAAAGTTTTTTCTAAATGCTTCCAGTAGTTCAGCAGTTAATCACAAATTTCAGTGGCTTCTAGGGTCAGACTGTTCTACACCATGTACCAACATTTTGAAGGAGCTAATTCAGTGATTTATTTGGGGCAGTAGAAGGTGGTACCAGGGTGAATGAATGTCCGGCTTACACAGATAATGTGGAGTAAGAAGTTAACCTACTAAGTGAGTTTAGGGGAAAAACTACCAAATTCAAGTTGACGCAGGAGAGACAAATGCTGGCAGAGTTCACATATACAGCTAAGACACACTTTAGTGTTAATAAGGAGTTGTTTTCTCAGTTGCAAATATGAAATAAGACAACAAAGCGCCAGCACAGCATCACTGAGATATTTGGCACTAAGTGAAAGTTTAGTACAAAGGAAGAAAACCTTCTCATATCAGGTGGAACTGGAGAATGTGTTTGGCATATTGGTTTACTCCTTGCAGAGACTCGAAAACTTCAACACTATGAGAAATATGTTGCTAAAACGGGACACACTAGAGGCGGGGATGCCAATGTGTAATATGCCTCAAAAGTCCAGGCAAGAGCACGTAGCTGAGGTTTGGATCCAGACGTGGAGGATGGGAAGAATGGCCAACCAAGCTGCAAGAAATAATGTAGACTAAAATGCATAGGATTTGGCACCAAAAATATAGAGAGTGATTTGGAAGAGCAAGCTAGACATGGATGTCTGAATTCTAAAGACTGAATGGTTAAGAGCATAAAGATTCCCTTAATCAAAACTTGGTAAATGAGGAGTTAATTTCAGAGGATCTAAAATCTGTTCTATTTTGGACAAATCACATTATAAAGCTGTACATCTTAACTTTCCATTGGCTCCCTAGGGCCAACGGGATAGATTGTAACAAATTCTACTTGGTCTAAAATGTTCTTTAACAGATGACCTCACAGTGCCTCTCTAGTCCCTTTATAGTGCCCTAAATGCTTGATGTTCCACATCTACTCAAATACTCTATGTTTCTTTTTCTGCTGTTTTCAAAGCATGCCAGCAAGTGCCTCAGGCATGTCGTCTCAGTTTGCCATGCTCACCTTCCTCCTCCCACCTACAAAACTTGCCCTTGTCCTAGACCCAGTACTGAAGATGACACTTGGGTGAAGCCATTCCCAGCTTCTCCTGGCAGACCTGATCACTCTGCTTTCTCTGTTATAATAACTCTTCTTCACAACTCCAGTATTGTGTTCAGTCTCTAGTCTATTGGCTTCTTCAGGAAAGGACCATTTTACCTTTACATTGCATGTACTGTCTGTGGTAACAGTTTAAATATTTGTTAATAAGATGGGCTATTTGAGAAGGAGAGTGGAGTATGGTGTTAGGTAAAAAGCAGTTTAGAGAGAGACACTGGATATGGGGATTTGCGTGGTTATCTGGAAGAAAACAGTTCCAATGGGCCAGCGAGGTCGAAGTCTGGACTCTGAGTTGCTAAAGAGAGAGCGTGCCAGGAAAGGGAGACTACCTTTTAAAGAAGTCGGGCTTTGAAGTAAGAGAAAGTTGATGGTTTTATAAATTGAAAGCAGTAATGGGAAAAGTTTAGTTTGGTGACTATTTGGGCCCATATTTATGAAGGAAAAGGGTTAACTAAAGAAAAAAGAAGGCAAGGGAAGGGAAAAGAGTATATTCAGGAGATGGGAAGAATTAGGCTCAAAAATATAGTTTGTGTGGTTTAGTCAGGAAAATGAAGAGATCTCTTTTCTTCTAAAATGAGAATGAAGGGAAAGAGTATTTGGGATGAGACCATGTGATGTTTTAGGAGAGAAATGGAGGATTCATATTAAACAGCTTAAAACTTCTCAATGAAAAGGAGAAAATCAGGAGTAAGTTTTAGGTAGACAATGAACAATGAGAAGTCAATAGAAAATAAACCAGTAACATAATAAAAACATCAATGAGCAACACTGGAAACTCAGCTGAGGTCAGGAGCACGCAGTAACAGTCCCTACAATACACAGCACTATGTGGCACCCTTGAGTGACATGTAGCTAGAAAATAGGAGTGGAGAAAAGCCATTGCCAAATATGTCCAGGATTGGGAAATAAGGTAAAGGGACTAATAAAAAGCAAGTTTAATTGATGGTGGGATATTTAAGTAGGCAATGAGGCCAAGGAGGCTGTGTGGCTTCTCATACCTGAGGACAGTACAAAGCAGTTAGAAACAGTCACAATAGTGACAAAGCAACAGGTTCCATAGGAATATGGAAGCTCATGGAGTGACAAGGACATTGTAGACCAAGAGGCAGGTTCCAGAATTTATCTTGAAGGACCAGTTTTGAGTAACGACAAGGGTGTCCCTACTAGTGTTGAACAATTGGGCAGAGGGGGTTGGAAGGACACCAGGAGAAGGGACAGAGTTCAATCCAGCTATTGACATTGTAGACACTGCGTCTCCTGGAGGTGAGTGAACGGAAGCTGTAAGGAGAGCAGCAACCGCAGAAGGGTTTCAAAGGTCTTGATGAGTTACCGTTGTGGAACCGAGAAGCCTGGATGAGAGAGGGAGCAAGGATGACATCTTGTCCTGTTTCTGCTTTGGGGGAGTAGGACAAAGACAGGTGTCCCTTTGAGAAGGCAGAAGGGAAGTGCTGTTTTGAAAGTCAACCAGTCAAGACAACCTGGGAGTGTCCCAGGCACAGTTGATTTATGTGAGCAAATTTGTTTCCAAATGACAGACGTTAAATATTTACTACGGGAAATATAACTAACACTAAAAAATAATCATAATTTCCTATTCAGAGGTCACCAGTTTATTTTGTGTTAAGTATGCAAATAATATTTGAATTCAGAAAATGGGGTGGCATTTAAAAAATAGATTATTCTAAATTTTAACCTCATTTTAATAGACATTTAAAGAGTTTAAACATAAAAACAACATTAAAAAATTACAGTAGTATTTTAGAACATTAAAATAAAGTAAAACTAAGTTTGTTTATAAAATCTCACACATAAAAGTCTTGAATTTCAAGAACTGAATCTTGAATATAAGTATTTATGCCCTGAAGACATTTGGAAAATTTAGATTTGTGTGTCATTTACAATTATTACTGTTTTATCAATACATATTCAGAAATGATGGCTAGAAAATGGAGCATGCCTTTAACATCTCATATAAAACTTCTAAAACTTTGGTGGTTTTCATATTATCTGAAGATTTAATATGCTTTCAGTGTTCCAGGATATTCTAAGTTAAAAAACAAAGTCATTGAACAATCAAAGAAAAACAGCTTTAAAAAAGTAGTTCTTTATTGTAGTGAATAGGAAAACCAATTTCTTCTTATCATATAATTGTCCTATTGGGTAAGAGTAGGAAAATTGTTTCATGATTAAACAGTGACCAAACAGTTCATTCACCCTCTTCTGCCTTTTTGGAAAGTCAGATGTATGTGGATGCCAAGTCACAAAGAACCACGAAAAGATATAGGATCAACAGTCAGGACTGTGAAGACTATTAAGGAAGCTGGTTTCATTATCATGCTGGTTGCTGGCTCTCTTAACTGGGTCACGGTAAATTGAATCCACCATTTTTATAAATTCTGTTGCAGAAAGCAATATTTCTGCACACATGTAAAGGAAACTGCTAAACCGAAATGTCCATTTTTCACTTTCCATGGTGGTTTTACTACCCAAGACCCTCTAGTCCCAGGTATTCATCACTAACCTGGCATAATGAGTCTACTCAGATCAGTGTGAATATGCCTAAAATACCCTGGGTTTTAACTCTCGCCTGTCTCCCCCCAACAAGTTGACGTTGTGGAAAGAGTTAGCATTCTACAAGGTCTTTTTTTCTAAGTTGATAATATAATTCAGGGAAAATGAGAACTCTCTACTATTTTTACTGGTTGAGTAGCTTAGAACAAATGACTGAACCCCTTTTAAAAAAAGACTAGGATGCTTACTGCAAGCATTAAGTCCGATCGCGAATGTTGGATTACAAACAACTGATTGACTACTTGACCGAAAGAAAGTTGAGACTGTAAATGTACAGGAAATGAAAAAAGTAATTGAAAGATAGAAGAAAAAGAAAAAGAAAATACAGATAGTTATGTCCCACCAACATGCCTTTTACTCAGAGAATTAAATGGGCTCTTCCCAAAACATTTAAGATAATATAGTTGTTGGTTTAGCAAGTGCTAGGAATTTATATTAATTTAATAAAATACTAATTCAGCAGAAGAATTTGAAGAGCCTTATAGATACATAATAAGATTTGAGTCTAATATTCTATTATCTTAGAAGCCTTTAAAGTAAGTATCTTTTCCTGCCAACCATCACACCTAATGCTGCCTTTTTGCATCAAGTAGTCTTATCCCTGGCAACGGATGGGCAGGAAGGGTGGGGGGGGCGCAATAAACATGCTTGAGGAAATAAATGCCTTATATTTCTGTGTTTCCCAAAAGATTCCTCATAGTGAGCTAGGAATGAAAACCATTTTTTACTATAGCAGTGAGCTGGGTTTTGAGAGAACAAGAGAGAGTAAGCTTGGCCAAGAAAATGAGCCTTATACTCTGATGCCCTGAGAGGGGAGGAAAGGAGTTAAGGGAAGAAGGGCGGGAAGAAGGGAGGGGAGAGACGGGTAATACCTGTTTTTGTCAGGATTTTCTGCCACAATTCCCATCCTGTGTTTGCTAACCACCTGTCTCTTGTCTTCTGGTTTAGTTCTGCTGCCCTGACTCTGTATTGCTAGATGCATCTTGGTTCTCACATTTCTGGCTTTAAACTTGACAAAATCCTGCCCTTTTCCATTCTCCCTGCGTCCCCCCCACCCCCCCACCAAATATATTGTGTGCTCACTTGCAGCCAATGACTGCCTTCTGCCCAAGGTCAGCTACTACCTTTTCAAGCTTCCCCAGGTCAACTCTGTCTGGAGAATCTATTCCCAAATTCTCCCACCTCTACTTACTACTTCTGCACAACAGTTTATTCTTGTCACAACACTGGATACTCAAAAGAGAATCTTTAGAAAAGGTTGTTAACTCTGGAAAGTTCAGGGATACCCTTCTACCTCCAGGCAGGAGTTAATTTAAATATTCTCAAACAAACTATCTCTCTTTCCCTCTCCAGCTTTCTCCTTACCTCTACCCCTAAAAATGTAATCAGTTAAGACTTTGTGCAAGAATGCCCTGGGGTAAGGAGGTACTTCCGCTGACAAACAAATCAAGATAAAGTTCTTCCAAGGATCTGTCAGGAGAAGGCATGTTACAGTGGACACTGTGAATGGAGGCAATTAATTTGCTCCTGCCCTTGTCTTATCCTTTGACCTCTCGGAAAGGTTCAGAGAAAATAAGTCACACCGCCTTCATTGTAATTCATTCCAGGGACTGTCCTAGCCTTGTGGCTGGGACATTTCATCCTTTTAGATGTCCATCTTCTTTCTCCCTGTGGCCGTGTATGTCCACTCCCTTTTTGCTGAGCTTGGGGCAGCTCTTGAGTCTCCCAGAGCTCCTTCCTGATGGCCCCTGAGGGTATTCGATGTGCTTGTTCAGTGTATCAAGGCTTTTCCTCCTGCTTTGCTTCCTTGGGTACAGTCACCAAATTTTCATCATTGCTCAGCTTCCAAGATCTTTGTTATGGTTATCTGTGTTCTTGTCTATATCAATTAAGGCCTTAGACTGCCTATTTTAATAAAGGCTTTCAAAAAAGACAGTTTCTTTTTCTCATGTAATAAGAAATCTGGAGACAGTTACATCAGCTCAAAAATGTTAGGACTGAGGTCGGTCTGATCCTCTTGACACTCGTGGTCACAAGATGCCTGCTCTAGCTTCAGTCACCAGGTCCAGATTCCAGGCAAGACAAAGGACAGGGAAAAGGCCAGGGGGCTACATACCAGTGCAATCAGCTCATCCCTTTACAGAGAGCTTTCTCAAAACTACGTGCAATAACCTCTACCTAGGTTTCATTGGCGTAGTGTAGCTCTGGGAAGAATTTAAAAGTTTAATATTTTAGAAAGGCTCATTGGCCTTCACACACACATAAAAACCCTGTTTTATTAAAAAGGAGAAAAAAAAGAATGAGTATTACATAAGCCACAAGCAGAATATACTACTCGGTTCATTCTCTTCTACTGGGTCCTAAGCCCTTATTCGTAACAGAAGCAGCAAAGCACTTTGGATTAAGGACCCTGAGTGTTACGGTTAATCTTCTGTGTCGAATCGGCCAGACCAAGATACCCAGATATTCCGTGGAACACTAACCAGTGTAGATGTCACTGTGAAAGTACGTTTTAAAAGTGATTAACATTTATGTCAGTGGCAGGCTTTGAGTAAAGCTGATTACTCTCTATAATGTGGGTGGTTCTCATCCAGTCCACTGAAAGCTTAATAGAAAAAACTGTCTTCCCCCAAGGAGGGGGAATTTTGTCTCCACACTGTCTTCAGACCTGAGCAGCAAAATCAACTCTTTCCTGGGTCTCCAGCCTTCCACTCTGGCATGCAAATTTCAGACTTGCCAGCAGACTTGCCCCCAAGAAAGTAAACCACTTATTTCAAATAAATCTCTCTCTGCTTTCTCTCTCATATATACATATATAATATATATATATTATATATTTATACAATGTAACATTATATATACATAACACTATATATAAATATATATTTATAGACATGTGTATGTATATGTGTGTGTATATATGTATGTATGTATATAAAATGACACAGACACACATCCTATCATATTCGTTGTGTTTCTGTGGAGAACCCTGACTAGTACACTGGTTTTGAGTTTTGGGTCCCAGACTACTAGTTGGGTGACTCTGGACAAGGCACCTGTCACTCAGGATTAGTTGGAATGAATCGGGAATGTTAAGACTGCGCTCTACAGGCCTCATACAGGTGGGTGTGGTGCATGGGGGAGGGGGAGGAATTTTGGGCCTTCTCATTTCTATACTATTGTTTTAACTTCACCTTCATTTTTGATCAGTTATTGTTTTAATTGAACTTACCCATTAAATTCTAATTGAAAAAGTAGTTCAACCAATTAAAATAACACACCAACCTTAAGTTTCACTCTAGTTCTAACAAATAAGTGACATCATTAAATGGCTTCCAAATGGTGTGGCCAGTTGGGACTGTGGCTTAGGGAAAAGATCTCCGAAGTAGAAGAGCTCCCCCAAAGTATCCAGTGGTCCAAATGGTGGTGTCTTAAAGGAGACGAAAACCCAGATTAGATTAGTGTAAATACACAGGGGTTCAGCCTAGCATATAGAGAACAGCAGTGAGAGTTCCCGACGACAGTGATAAGCTGGTTACGGTGCTATGGCCTTAAAGCCATTGCTTAGTTTGCTCCGAGGATGTACAGGTAATTCTCTGCATCTACCTAGGGTAGGGGTGATGTTCCTGTCATACTTGCTCCTGATCACATTGGTTCAGGAACAGAGGGGATACTCTTGGTATGCAAGTCTCTGTTTCCATGGTGAATCTGGCTGGGGCAAGTAAGGTCTGACACTGGATGGTAAGACTTTTTGTTGTCAGAAAGTCTTTGTCTACAGGACATACTCCAGAAAAATGTGATGTATAAATGTGAGTCTTCAATATCACTGTAGCTGCCCAAATGTCAGCATAGTACTGAATGTAAAAACATCATTCCATGTTTTTAAGATGTTCTCATTAAAGTCTAACTGATTATTTCCCCCCAGGAACAAATCCTTGTTTTTCTAGTTGTAAGACCATTTCTGCAGAAAGACTTTAACAGGGAAATTGGCATATGGAGTTTTACATCATCTTACCACACTACATGAAAAGATTTCTGCAATAGGAAAAAGGCATTTTTCCATAATATGGTGAAATACAATACAAGTAGATTTTATTATTGGAACTGACTTTATTATTGACCCAAATCAATGCTCTATGAAATGTGACCAGTCTGTATTTCGCATTTCATTCTGCTTGTTCTATAATAGCTGTAGGACAGATGGTTATGACCAAAAAGTTATCAGATGTAGCTTAAAATTAATAATTTAAAATCTGTAGTAGTATGTGATCGAGTTCTTTTTTCCCTCTGTGATAGTAGTGTTTGGTTTCAAATCCTGAGTCTGAATACCTACCAGCTGTGTGACCTTGGACAAATTGTTTAATCTCTGTAAGTCTCAATTCCCTAATTTGTTAAGTAAGAGTAATCATAATAATACCCACCCCTTGATAGGTACTGAGTTTGAAGATTATATGGGGAAGTTCACATAAAATGCTTAGCTAAGTGCCTGGGATATAGTGAAAATTTGGTAAGTGTTAGTTATATATTTTTTCTATTTTGAAAGAAAGTGATTGCTATGTTTCATAGATATAAATCACCTTCAATTTCTAAATAGAAATGAAATCTTCTTAAGTGGGTAGTGATCACATTGCTATCCTATTTACAGAGTTTCTTGTTTCTACATTAAAAACATTACCTTGATAGTATCATGGTCTAAAGTGGCTCTGCTCACTCTGACTTTGGAAAAAATGTCCTAATGAAAAGAAAAGTCATACTTCAGATCAATCAATGTAGGATCAGAGAGGAAATGAGGTCAGGAAGATCAGTAGATTAGGGGTTAAGGGCGGGGCAGAAAGAGAGAAAGCGGGGAGTGAAGTCAAAGAGAGTGAGGGGAGGCCTTGTACCTAAGTAGTTTAGGCAAACTGGTTTCTGCGTAATTGGAACTGAACCCTTAGCACTAAGGCTGGTTAACAACTGTACCTCTGCCCTCCTCTCCCCACAGACCACCTTCCCTGGGTGTTGCTGTTGTTCTGGCTCCTCTCTTCCTAATGGAACTCTTAAGGTGGTCTTATGGTGACATTCACAGAAGCTACTTCAGAATACCTAGAGGTTAGAGAATTGCAGCTACTGTTAGTTTACTATTCAAACTCTATAGGATCACAATTAAAATCAAAATACTAGAAGTGAAAGTTATAAATGGTATTAAGTTAACTTAGGACTCAGCAAAATGGAAATTTAGCTCAGTGGCTCAAGGATAACTTTTGAATTGCGAACTATGGTGAAATGAGGCAACTAGTTTTTAGCCATAGTCAAGGAGTTTGAAGTTAGGACTGAAATCAGAAAGACTGCCATCTGGGAAGAGCAGGTAAACACAGAGCTGACTGAGGATACCTGGTCACATTAGTAAGGAGGTAATAGTTCCCTCAAGGAGACTCACATTGCTGGCATTCATTCAATCTATGAGGCAAGCTGGGCACGAGCTGGAAATCTGAAACACTCATAGACTTCAAGAGCATTCTGATCAATATCTCTAATCCTTTCTGCTGTGATAGGAAGTCTGTTTCTGGCTATTGGATTATTTAGCTTTAATCATGCCTCAATTAGCAATACCAGAGTTGCTCACAAATCTATATTTAACTAACTACTTACTGTGTATTCTTTCTCCTTATTCTTATTCTACTCTCAGAAGCAGTGTGAGTTTTAAGTTCACATCTGTAACTAATGCTATAACATGTCTAGTTTTCAGTTTTTGCCTTCTGTTGTCACTTGCTGTGGCGCAAGGTCTTCACCTCAGCCAGGAAGTGTGAAATGCGCAGTAACCGAGGAAGGCAGGGTCCAGTCCAAGTGGGTGTTGGTTCTTGGGAAATCCTAAAGCAAGAATGTATAGTGGACATGCAGTGTCTCACATTCTATGTATTGAGTAATAATATTAAAAGCTTCTTGCATGAAGAATTCACACATATGCCATTACTGTTGTTATTTTCCTTATTTCTATTCCAAGTGATAGTGTGATGAACTAAAAAGAACCTTAAATCTTAGACCACACAGATCATATTTGAATCCTGACTCTCCCACTTACTCAAACCTTGAGCAAATGACTTGACCTCTTAAAAGATCAGTTTTCTCTTCCTTAAAGTGAGGTACTGCCTATTTTAGAGAACTGTTAGAATGAGGTGAGAAAATATATTGAAAGATCTAGCACAGGGTGAGCATTCAATAAATTAATGTTGTTTTTATTATTCTTGTTATCACAAATCATATTTTTATGTTATCAAATCACTAAAATATTAGCAATTTTGAATATGTCTAATGAAAGTATCATAATTTACATACTCTACTAATTAGGGGACATTTGTCATTGGACAGGGCTTTTAAAAAGGTACTTCTCTTAAATCAAAGAGTTTATAAATATGTGTGATGTGATGGTATTTTTATTTTCAGAAATCTTGGTATTGAAAGCCTTACTTTTAAAATTTGGTCATTTAATAACTAATGTAAAATGAGGCACAATTCCTGTCCTCAAAAAAAATAAATAAATAAACCTACTACAGTGCATGGATAAAACAAGGAAGAAATATACATGACATTTTGGATCCTGTATAAGCATGATACAAAACAAAGAGAATGCTGGCTAGATGGACCAGCAAGACTCTGAGGGCTGTGGGAAGGTTTAGCGTGGAAACATGAGGAACGGAATGAGAAGGGGGGAGTTTCCGGTAGAAGACCCAGCATTGCAGTAGATGCTGAAAACTGGTGTGTTCGGTGATGAAACTGCAGACAGGATGTGGAGCAGCTTTTCTCAGACATTTTAGTAGACTGAAATCCTCCCTAAACAAAATTTTATGCAGAACCCTCATATAAATAATATTTCTAAGTAATAATTATCCTGTAAGTTCAAATTCAGCACAGTTGGTCCTGTAATACTTTGGTGTAATGACATTTGAACATTTGAATCACAGGAGAATAGATAAAAAATAGTAGCACTCTTTCTTACCTCTACCCACTCTCCTGTCCCTCTGGCAATCACCAGACTGTTGTCTGGCTATGAAGTTTTTTTCACCCAGACCCCCTTAATATCTCATTTATTAACCATCACCAATAAAAGTAATATTCCATATAAGTGAAAACTCCAAATGGTGGAAGCTTATTACTTTAAATGCTTCTTTTCCCCATTCAGATCACTTTAAAAAGTTGTTTAAAATGTGTTCCCTGTTGCTATTGGAACAACAGTATTATGAACAAAATCTGCTTTGTGTTCTTTTTAAAAATTCAGGTCCCTTCTTGGCTCTTATTTGGTCACTACTATTCCCAAAGTGCTCGATTTCCTCAGATCTCTCACTTCCTATCACCAGCCAGCCTTTATGGAATTCCAAAAAAAAAAAAAAAACACCCCCCCAAAACTGACAAATCAAAAAGGCTGTTACAGTTGCATATAAAGAAAAAGGAAAAAAATAAAGAAGGATTTTAAACACCACTTTGGGGCCACCATGTAGCAATCAGATGTATTTTATTGGTTTCCTTCTGATGGACTACATAAGGGTAAGGTTACTGATTACTGATGACAACTTAAGCAACATATTACTACAATTTTCTGAGACCCTCATAACTTACAGGCTTAAATTTGATTCTAGTAATTTATATTAAAAAGTATGATAGGAAGAACTTAGAAGAAACATTCCAATAAATTAAATACATTGACCATTGCTTTGAGGCACAGCTGCGTGGAAAGATACCCACTCATTCACCCAGTGTTGGATATTACAGGGGAAATTTGTTTTTTTTTTGTTTTTGTCTCTTTTTTTTATGAGCAGATACCTCTGTACTCCTACTGCATCCTACGCTGCCAAATATTATGTCTCAGGTCATGTTACTTTATAAAAATTTTTGTTTAAATACTTCTGTCCCTCTAGACTAGAAAAAAATCTAAAGCTAAGGATATGCCTGTTCTACAACACAAATAGATACCCAATATGCACTTATTTTTTGGTTGTAATTGAAAAGAATATTTAAAGTCTGTATAAAACCAGAAACTGAGACAATGAGGAATAATTCATTCTTTCTGATTCTAGTCCTTGATGGAATCTGCTAGATTTTTTTCAAAAAGGCAACTTTTGCCAAGCCCTACATTTTCTCTCTATCCTCCTTTTTCAGCAGCTCTGAAAAACGATTTGATGATTCTCTGCTCCAGTTCTCAATGGTCACCATGTACACTGTGGAAACCTTCTAGACCTCTTTAAGTGTCTTGAACTCAGTCTCTGGCACTGTCCCACTTACTGCCGACTACTTGCAGCAGAGAGAAAGGTCACTGAATCATTTCAGCATTCTTATTTTGAAACCACAGGTTTATAAACCTTAAAAGTGACAAAGAGGCAGTGGGTAACCCCAACAATAGCTCCCTTTTATCATTCCCAATCTGTGCTTCTTACAGAGCTAAGCCTTCTGTACACATCCCTTATGGTCCTAATAAGTTACTTTTAGACCCATTTCGAAGTCAGAAAACTGAAGCTCAGACAGGTTAAGTGATATGTCCAAGAACACAGAAGAGAATGTTGTAGTTCCAGGATCAAAGGCAGGTTTGTTCTACCCCTTAGTGCTGCAGACAGCGTCCTCACATTTCCCGTCTTGCCTTTTGTTGCAGGAAAGTCTCCATTTTCAGAGGCAGCCTGGCATTTTCATGGAAGTTCCCCTGATAAACGGTTCTCCCTGGTTGCCAAAGCCCTTTCCCTTCCAGGCTTTGTGAGCCTAGGAGGATAAAGCTATTAGCTTACAAATAGCTACATATGGAAAACAGACTGATACACAGTAGCCAAGAATTTGCATTTTATAACAAACTTAGGAAAAACTACAAAATTTCAGGAGCATGCTGGGATGTCAGGCACTGTGACCCAATTCTTGGAAGATAGGTGTTTTAGGGCAAGGATATTTACTGGAGACTCATCAAAAGCAGGAAACTTTCCTGATGTTTATATAATCCAATGTTTTCTCAACACAGAATGACAATTTATAGCCAATATGAGAGTTGTTTTACTTAGCAGGGTACAAGGGTATTGGTGGAAACGGTTGAGGTCTCTTGTCTAACACGCAGATTGAACAGGAAGAATGAACCATTTGAAGTTTGTGAGGCAGACAGGAAGATGTGACAATTGAAAGGAATGTCAGAAGGGAAACAAATGCAGTAGATTTTCTTTTCACAGAATAACAGTTCCCTTACCGCGACAAGAGACAGAGGGAAAGTAAGATTTCATGTCTAGAGATGACAAGCAATTTTTGTCAATTTACAGTATTTCTCTAGGTGAGTGCTATCTGATAGAATTTCTATAATGATGGAAATCTCTTATATCTCAGCTGTCAAGGAAAGTACTATTGAGCACTTGAAATGTAGCTAACTCTACCAAAGAACTGGTTTTTAAAAATTTTTTTAACTAATGTAAATTTAAATAGCCCCATGAAACCAGTGGCTACCATGTTGGACAGCATAGCAGGCAAGACAGAAGTTGAAACTATTTCTCCACCTTTCATTCTCATCCAATTAAATGAGTTTTGATATGTATTTTTTTCTAAGTATTATGAAAGATTTGTGGTTACATTGCTGGTAGAACTTAACTATATTACCTGTGAGAAATCTAAAGCAAGTGAGATGGATCAGACCAAGTCTTGATCCACAATTTCAGCTATCACAAATAATGTTATTAAGATAAAAACAATTTTACAAATATGCACTAACAATTTTTGTCTAAAGAGAGAACATGAAACTCATTGGCGTAAAATAGCATAGGATATTAATGAGTTAAAGTAAAAATTGTTTAAGGTGACAGTTCCCTTTGGGCCATGGAAGAATCAGCTAATGATGACATGAGTCTTCTTTCTTAGTGGTTGTGCATTGAAAGGAAAGGAAAAACCAGTCAGAAGAAAAGTGAGGCTATAATGCAGGGTTTGCACACTGAAATGTCTCCAGAGTTGAACAAATAATATGGAAAACCATGCTAAGTATGAAGCAGAGAGCACCACTCTCCCCTGCCCCCCCCCACCCCATCAACCACCAAGGGCATTTTACAGTTCTGGGTTCACCAGGGGGCTGCCTGCTCAGCCAGTCTGCCCCCACCACTAACACCACTGCCCTAACCCACCTGTAGCAGCCACCTGGCCTCTTTCAACACTACTGTACTAAATGATTTCTACAGTTCCCTTCAGTTCTAGCATCTTTGATTCTAAGGTTATAGTAACCCAATATTTTTGGTGGGAAAAACCCAGTTTTGCTTTGTTTTGTTTTAATAAAAATGCTAAATCTTGGAGTTTTGATTAATAGGGATAACTTTATAAGAACTACAAATATTTATGAGATGGGGATTTAAAGATTATTATATGCAAATTTTTTCTATGTAAAATACTATTCATTGTTTATTTACACACCAACTCAAGGCCTCTAAATTAGGGGGCTGCCATGGGTATAACCTAACCAGTTGTATCTGTGCCTCATGTATTTTGCACAACACCACCATATAATCACCCATCACCAACAAACAAGGAATATAGCAGGTGCTCGATGGATGTTTAATAAATGAACAGTTCCCAAATTCTCATAAATGCAATCAAACCTTTGTACAATCAACCATATTACCCAATAATTTCATACTGGAAAACTACTAAATCCTTTGATGTAATGATGTCTGATACCAAAACACTCCTTTCATTTTATGTTTTTTGATGTAGTTTATAGCTCAGTACTAAATGGCTTATCCCAATCAAAACCCTAACTTATCTCAATCATAATCCTAATCACCTCTATTCTCAAAACGGGTACCAAACACTGTGAATTTTAGATTGCTGAGTGCTGGGTTTTGCTGTATTCCTTTGAAGATTATCAGGCTTAATTCTCATTGTATCACTTTGATTTTTGAGGCATCTTTTAAGGTCATTTTAAGGAAAGTCTAGAATAAAACTTATTCTGAGCTACTTTAGCCCCACTCTGAGATGCAGAGTCTCCTGACTGTTTTGTGTTTCCACAAGGCATCTCTTCTGTAGCCGATAGGAGCTCAACTCCCAGCTGTGTGTGAGTTTGGGGAATTATTCATCTCACAGTTCCAGGATAATTTGTCTTCCCCTGAAGTATATTTTTAGTCTGAACTCATGGGCTTCACATTCCTCACCTGTATTTGGTATTCAGCCAAAGAATATGGATCCCTAGTCAGATTGCTGTATCCCTTTCTCTACAGATTTCCTTAATCTTAGATACTTCATCCTACAAATTCTAACAGCTATAGCCTCCTCAAATGGGGATATCTATCTCCCCAACTCAGTGAGATTGCCAAGCTTATTTTGGTTTCTTCATTCCTGTAACTGCAGCCCAGAAATTACCTTTAAGCAAAAAGGTCACTTACTCACTTTTTTCCCCTCAGGGACCATTAACTGCACTGCCAATGGTCCTGTTTCTGAAAATAGATGCTTTCTATATTTTGACCAGTATTCTAGTTGTTTATGGATGGAGGTTAATTCAGGACTCTGTTATTCTTTCATGGCCAAAAGCAGAAATATCTTACCCTTTTTTTAAAGAATTATCTTACTTTTCAGCATAACTTCCTTTCATGCCTGTAATTTCACTTTAGTGTTTGTTATTTTTTAACACAAGGTCCTCTCTCACCATTGCTCTTATATGTGTACAAGATAAAACAGTCCTGAAAGTAATCGTCTTCTCTTTGTTGCTTTCTTTTCTTCTCAAGGGATTATCAATTATTTTTTATCTATATTTTTGACTGGGTGTATGAAGGCCCTTAGGGGGCCAGAGGCATTTATACTCTAGGCGGGGATGTGTGAGAAGAAAGAGCTGTGTCCTGTTCACTGTCAGGTCTGGTCGTCAGTGGCAGCACCTGAAGCTGCCAGCTGCCATTAAAATAAACTTGGAACGTGAGTGAAAAGGAAAGTATGATATTCTATTGATTTTTATCATAATTAATTAGTTGTATGATAACTGAGAAAAATTTTCCCTCAGCAGTTGGTAACTTTTGTTTCTTATTCTAGGTGTTTTAGGCACTTCTAAGTTTTCAGTGAAACTTAAAGTGATGTGACAGAAAGCTTTTTTGAAAAATTTTTGGAACTTAGTCTTAAATGTCGAAGTTGGCAATTACTATTCATTCCAAATCAGGAAGAAGATGTAGCTGCAGATGTAGTTGGACAGAAATTATTATATTTTTTACCCTATAAGATGAGAAATATAGAACTATTATTAATATTGATCTAAATATAATCATTACGAAGCATTTGTGATCACAAACCTTAATAACTTAGTTCCATTTGAATTAGAAAATTTACGGGTTTTATGGGATGCAAATGGTACAATGATTATGTCTGTATTTTTATACTGTTATTCAGATCTCCATAATAAAATTCAATTTTAAAAATTAGCACTAGGTACACAGTTAAGGTATGTTGTGGGTTCCAGAGTAAGGAGAATACTCAGTAACCTTAACTTTTGTTCAAGGGTATTCTTAGTTTAATGATAATGTTGTGTAGTTTAATGTTGTAAATACAGTGAATCATTTTAAATGCTAATATATATAGTTTATATTAAGTAAAATTACTAATTTATCTAAATAAATAAGACTTTTATGCAATATACTTGAGTGCAAAACACTGTGATTTCTTAAAAGATTTTATTTATGATTTTTACAGAGGGGAAGGGAAGGAGGGAGAGGGAGAGAAACATCACTGTGTGGTTGCCTCTTGAGTGACCCCTAATAGGGACCTAGCCTGCAACCCAGGCGTGTGGCCTGACTGGGAATCAAACCAGTGACCCTTTGGCTCCCAGTCCAGCTCAATCCACTGTGCCACACCAGCCAGGCAACACTGTGATTTTTAAAACTTCAAATATTGTAGCATAAACAGCGGTGAGTTTGCCTTAGACCATTTGGGAAATTGCCTGGAAAGAATCAGGGTGTTGCAAATTATTTTATTCAACATGAAACCTATGAAATGGAGAGCTATAAAGTACCACCAGATTCCCATCTCCCTTAGAATCAGCTATAGGAGTTGTTGGTAACAATATCCATTTCAAAAATAAACATTTTAATGGATGGTAGTTCACCAATTCACTCACATTTTTGCTGTTTTGTAGTATTTTATTGTTTTTTTGACCAAACTAAAATAAAACATGCAAGTAAATCAGACAAAGATGTGAATTTAGCATGTGAGTAGAGAGAGGGCAAAATTAATAATTCTTCCTTGCTTAGTTAAACAATGTTAAACATATTCTGTTTTGTTATGGTGGAAAGGGAGTAATGCTTTACTGAGAAAAACTGTTTAGTTTTGTCAGTTCTGAAATTTGTAATAAACATAGCATTAGAAAAAGTAAGAAGAAACAAACAGAAACATGACACCAAAATGTGGAAAATCTACTAAACAATAGGAAGACCTCTGGTTTCAACTTCAAGTCCTAAGTGCTAATGTTCATATTAATTTTTAAAAGAGTTATTTATTATGTGGGAGTCTTTTTCCTTGGCCTCGAGCACCTACTAACAGGATAGCTCATTCATTGAATCACTCATTCTAATACCTACTGAATGCAGTGGGTGGGTGTAGCATGTATACAATTATGTGTATAATTGTAAATAATGTGCTGAATGATGCAGAACACTGATTACATTTGATCAAAACGCAGCTACCTTAATATTCACTATGAGGTGAGAGGAACACATTATCAGTATATAACAAAGCATAATTTATTTTAACACAGTAAGTTTACATTCATGTTTTACAAGAAAAAAGAATAATTTCAAAATGTACCAATATGACCAATGTTTACAAAATGAATGAATCCATAAGTTTGGATGTTTTCAAGGGAAACAAAGCAAAGTTTTGGTCAAACAAAGACAAAATAATGCATTGATGCTTAGACCCACGGACTGTGATGTTCTTGCTTGGCAAGAAAATTTAAATATAGGATGAAGACATACAACAAAGATGTCAGGTTATTAAGAATCTATGAGAGTTTAAAGGGAAAGTGAATGCCACTTGCATTCTAAAAACATTATTTTTTAAAAATATATATATTCTGGTCAAATCTTTTAATAATGATACTCTCTAAACTTTTCTATCATATCCTATTATATCAATTTTGTTTATAGTCTTAACTAGACACTCCTTTATATACAGTAAAAATATAGAACAAAAGATTTGAAATATATTTTTTCATTTTTTTCTTTCAACATAATTTTAAACAGAAACTTATGATAAATATAAATGCATAATATTTTAACAAAATACTACAATATAAATAAACCAATAAAAGAAAGACAGGGTGTCAAAAATTATAAATAAATTGATTAACAACTATGACAGATGCAGGGAATCATTTGAGAAATATTTCTTTATTTGTCTAAAGTTTTCTAACTAAAAGAGAAAGTTCTTCCTTATCTTTCCAAATATTTTATGTCACCATGGAAAGAATATGATTTATCAATATTTATAAGTTTTATTCAGGCTTTTTATGTAACTTTTTTTGGAATTTTTAATGAAAACAACTGAAATTCTTGCATTTAAAGTATACTTTGAATATTTGTACCCTTTAATCATGCTAATTAATAATAAATGTAACTTTATAATATATAATTTTTAATTAATGTCCAACAATTGAGAATTATTATTTTTTCCTATTTACTACATGCTAAAGAACCAAGGGATTTAGTCTGTTGAATAAAAAATTAACATTCCTTCCTTAAGAACTAAGAGTTGACAATAACTTGTTTATCACTTAAATAATATATCAGACATACAAATTTTCTATAGTTTCTGAAAACTGTCCCTGATATTTGATAGGAAGCCACTGATGAATTTCATTTTTCTCAAAAAATATGCTATGGATATGAAATGAAGAGATATGTTTTAGTATATTAATGATATAACTATTATTCTCAAACTGGAAGTAATTTGGGCTTTCTATAATTTTTCAAACTTTAATCAAAGTATTTTAGTGTAGTTCCATCAGTGACCACCTCCAAAAAAAATACAAAATTATTATCTACAGTGTGGTGGGCTACAGGCTATTTACAATTTTTAATTAACTACTCGTGTCATCAACATCACAAGTCTTATTTTTCTAATCTTTTTTTATTAATTCTCAAATAATTCAACCCTTGCCTTGTCCTTTGTTCCAGTTCACATATAATCAAAGAATAGTCAAGAATTTAAAGGTAATTTATTCCAAGTCTCTTCATTTTACAGATGCAGACACTAACGACCGGAGAGGTAATGTCATTTTCTTTATATTTGAACATTTAAACCTATAGAAAAGTTTAATAGTAGAAAATGGCCTATATTATCTTCACCAATTGTTACCATTTGACAAACTCATTTGTTCTCACTTTCACACACACGCACGCGCACACACACACACACACACACACACACCCTGCGTATGTTGAACTTGCTGTTGAGTCCCACGACACTCCAACCCTGTTTTGGAACACATCTCCTGATTAAGGCATTCCCCCACAAGGGCACAATACTGTTAGTAACCTCAAGGTTATTTACAGTAATTGAGCTATGACATCTAATCTGCCATTCATATTTAAATTCTTTGTTTCCAGCGTATCTTTTATAATTATTTTTATTTCAAACCAGGATTCAATCAAAGTTTACTTATTCCATTTGGTTAAGACTCATTGTAGTCTTTTCACCTAAAACAACCCTTATGCTTTTTGGTTGTCGTTTTTAATGACACAGTTTTTCTGAGTGTCCAGGCCAGTTGTCTAGTAAAATGCCCCATGTTTTAGATTTAGGCAATTATTTCTTTATGATCAAAGGCAAGTTAAATATTTTGGGAAAAACATATGACATCCATGATAATATATAACTCTCATTGCTTTAACGATGAGTCATATACATTACCATTGCTAATCTCAAATTAGATCATTCAGTTAAAGTAGTAATCACACGATCTCTCCAGTATGAAGGCCCATTTTCTCTTTGTGACTAAAAAAACTATCGGCAGGGTATTATTTTAGATCTGTGAATATTCTGTCCTCTAATAAATTTGTATTAAGTGATTTGGATATCTCTGATACCTTGTTTAAATTTCATGTTACATGAGGAGCTGCATAATAACGATATGCTAATTCTGTCATTCCCTCTGCATGTATTGGAACACTCTTCTGTATAGAGGACAGTTCCTCTTTTTCAGTTCTTCTTATTTGAACCCTAGGCCTCAGATGAGAAGAGTAATTCTGACTGTCGCCTCGATTTCGACAGTTTGAGACCCTGATGAATGCAGCATTCCTGGTCCACCGAAATTGAGATAACTAATGTTGTTGTTTTAAGCTGTTAAATTTGTGGTGATTTGTTACACAGCCATAGGAAACTAATAATTTTTTTCCAAAATATTACCACTATTCTATTATCATGGCCAACAATTACTGTTCACTGCGCATGACGTTTGAGGAGTCCTGAAGGAGCTGGTCATCATGGCTGCATGTTAGGTGCTAAGTAGAGCTTTAACGAACCAGCCAACAAAGTTCACAGCAAAGTGTAACCTGATTACTATGGGGGAGGAAATTCAAACAACTAGGACATTATAAACTTTTGGATGGAGGTTGTCTGTATTTTTGAAATCAGTTAAAGAGTTGTAGTCAGATAACTGTGGAGACCAAATTACTTAGAGCATGTTAAATCATGCCATAGTTAACCTCCCCTCTGTGATGAGTCTCTGCAATTTTAAATCATTCCAATGAGTCATTTTTCCAAAAGTTTTTTTAAGTGTGTGTCATTTGCATTATATGAGTTATTTCTCCCAAAAGTACTTTTTCCTTTCTAGTATTTTTTATAATTTCCCAATTTACTCACCCATTCCTTGTATTTCAAGGTTTGTTTTTTTTCATGAGCTATACATAAAGAAGAAAATATCTAACAAAGAAATAATTAAGCACTAGTAGTTTTTCATTCCTATAGTGAGTATACAAGTGTTCATCATGTTTTCTGAACTTACCTTTATATAGAATTATTTTTCCAAATTTAAAAAAATATCAGTAATTTTTTCAATAGTACTTCTGCTGCCTCTGACATAAATTTCTTTGTGAATTTTGATCTCTTGATCATCCTCAGTGTAACAGTAATTGCTCAGTTCTCTTAGCTTTATACTACACATCTCCCTTAAACCTTCATTTGCCCAACTAACTTCCTTAAAGTTTATAGCTCCTTCTTTAAAGACTTCCTCTGGGTCTTGTCTTTCCAGGGTTTATACACTGCACTCCCCTTCAGCATGCGAACCACTAGTACTTAATGCCTGAAATCACATAATTACATAATCAGACAGGCGATTCCCAAGCCTGTCTCTTGCGAGTTGAGGCCTATCTCGGTTTGCAGCAAATAGTCCATGCATGTCTGTTGATAACAACAGAAGCTATGGCAGTTGAAATTGCTTGAATATAGAGCAATCAACAGTGTCACACAAGCTTGGCTTGTTTTAAAAGATTTCAATCAGTGGTTCTAAATATGTGGGACATATTTTTTATAAAATGTCTCTAAATCACACCTCTGGCAGTATTTCAGTTGCCTGGATATGTATGTACTGTAAGAATATATGCTGCTATGTTCAAATGTATGTAGGTGATGTTTTGAATAAGAACTATTAGTAGATTAATACTAGCTTTGTCATTATGGATTTTCCCAATCTGTGAATAGCAAAAATAAAAAGGCAGTTGTATAAGATTCTGCTCTATATGAACATGGATCTAGAAGGATATATATAAAAATTGAATAGGAATAATCTCCAGCTGATTGAAACGAAGAGTAATCTTTATTATCTTCCTCATGTTTTATGATAATGGCATGTTGCTTCTGTAACTCCCACCCGCCCCCTAAAAAAACTGTTTATAGGCAAAGTGTGTATATATGCACGTATATACATTATATGTATAAAGCATTTTCAGGAAGCAAAAGTGCATCATATGCTGACACTTGGAAAACCTTGCAAACCCCTGACTTAGCTGAGAATGCTGCACAAGCGCTTAGTTTCCTATGTGTGCCAAAGATTTGAGCGTCGATATTTTTGTGAATTTTCAGGCACGGTAAACATATGGGACTTGATTTGAAGCCTTCTAAAAGCTGTGTAACTGCTGCTAATTGGCTTTTGGAAAGAACAGAACACATTAAGACTCATGTAAATATTTTATAACAAAACAGCACGTTGTAAAGCTTTGCTCTATGACCGCCAAGGGCCCACTCTGTAGTAGCCAAATGACATCCACACTTCCCATCAGCTGTCAGAACTGGTCTTCAAAACTCAAACACAGTTAACGCTATTGAGAAAGACAGCTGCTTCCAAAGATCTGACATTAAATCCCCCTTAAGAAACACCACTTCTCTTCTTGATGCTTGTAGTCAGTCCCATAAACTGAACCACCATAACATTCTCAAATACGTATCTCATCATTGCTCCAAAGCAAAAGCAAATAAA
Source organism: Tonatia bakeri (assembly GCA_004024845.1). Classification (NCBI taxonomy): domain Eukaryota; kingdom Metazoa; phylum Chordata; class Mammalia; order Chiroptera; family Phyllostomidae; genus Tonatia; species Tonatia bakeri. Next base: position 380,916 of record PVIA01000366.1, on the reverse strand, counting down.
TGAAGCCAATGTACCATTTTATGAGAGCTTCCCACATGACACCACACCATTGTTCCCTGGAAGGGTCAGGAAGGCAGTCACAGCTATCTTACAGGGGCTCTGGCGTGCGGCGGCCCTCACCAATGGCTGTTGCATTACGTGCTGCAGATTTACATGTGGCCAGAACCCAGTGACTTTCCTCTGGTGACTCTTTTCCTGACCTGACCTCCATCTGGAAACACCTTCTTCTCCTGTAGGGGTTGTGTGCTGTGGAAGGCAGACAAATCCTTCCTTGGTCTCACCACAGAAATCACACGTCCTCTGCCAACTGGCACACACAAAGTGTTTCCCTAACCAGAGAAAGTGCCTCTGCTCGGGCATCTGAAATGTTGTTACAGAAGAAAGGTGTTTCTTATTTTAAAAATCCTGTTAACAAAATTCATTTGCTAGGACATGAAGACCCTTACAATTCATGTACTCACTTGATTAAAATTGTAATGAATGTTGAAGGAATGAAAAGTATTATTTCTTTAAATCATGTTGCATTTATGTAAAGAAATTTTAAAAATAGAATGTTGATTAGAAAAAATTAATCAAGAGGTTAATCAAATATGTTAGTTAAAGGTTGAAGACTATTTTTTAAAGTGTTCTCTTTATTTTATATGTTATCCAAGAAAAATTGAAAAACTACCACTTGTATATTATAATTCACTAGTTTGATTTAAAAAATACAGTTTTTAGAAAACCTATTAAAAATAGAAACTGGGACGGGACAAGAACAAAGTAAATCGTATTTCACCCCTTTGGGAGCTGACAGTATATAGTGTATTTTCTTCAGTCAAAAATTCTTATTATTTCCCTACTCAAATAGGTCTCAAATTAGGATCAGTCTTTTAGTGAATGCATACATTAGGGAAAAAATGTTTTCAGCCATTTCTGCACCTAACATTTGACTCTGTCTTCCTACTGTACCTGATCATCTAGGAGCAGGAATCAGAAGCTGACACACCACCGAGGGCCAAGGAAATGTTCCAAATGTCATTAGGGCGAAAGAATGCATAGACAAGGACAGTGTGGAGAATTCTGTTCACCACAAGATTATTTTTCGGACAGTCTTATTCAAACTGAGCAAGTGTTTCTGCCCTGAGAGAATCTGACATGTGTCCTTATGGCTCCATGCAATTATAGTTATTATACAGAAAGGCATTTGACTGGGAAATAAGGAAGCTTTAAGCATGCTGTAGCTGCCAGTTTATTTTACTGAAGCACTGTTTTGCTTACATCAATCATTTCCCTATTCAAAAATGTGAAATAGCACTTCCTTCTAAGGTCTTACATTTTGGCTACAGACTCAGTGTCAACGGGGCTTCTGTCGGCTCTGCTGGTCTCTAGGGTCTAGTCTACAGCTGTGCTAAGTCCATTGAGCAGTTGAAATTGGGTTTAATTTTAATTAAAGTTTAAATTTAAACATGAAACAATACATTTTATGTAGATTACATATTGAAATGGTAAGATTTCTATATATTGAGCTAAATAAAATATTTTATTAAAATTTATCTCACCTGTTTCTCTTTAATGTAGGATTTAGAAAATTTTCAGTGATATCTATGGCTTGTATTATTTTGCTATTGGATAGTGCTGGTCTGGAGGCAATAAAAAACCTTGCTTTTCTTGATATTCTACACTTCAAATAAAATATGCCTCCTCCTCCAGATTTTTTTCCCTGATATAAAGATCCTTGTGCTTGCAAGTGTCAGAAACCTAAGAATTTATTGGCACAATAAGTGAAAAGAAAAGAGATATGCTGTCAGGGACTGGAATGATGTCATCAAAATTCAGTCTTATAGATAGCTAATCCCAGAAAAAGCAGAGCTTAAAATTTCCAGAGATAAATCTCATTGGCTGGCTTGAGTCATATGGCCCTCTTTGAACTCATTACTACGGCAAAGGGAAAGAGATGAATTTATTGACCAGACATCAGTCACATGCTTGCACCAACATTAGAGTAGGAGGAAAATCAATGCCACTCACCTTACACGGGCCGACACCGAGGATGAGCTCAGTCTGTTCCTCAGTGAAAAATCCCGCAAACCTTGGTACCGAGAGAAACAGTAATGGGTAAGAAGAATAGATTCCCAGAAGACCTGATTGCTAACCTAAATTTTTTTTTTTTTTTTTGCTTCTTTGGGACTCATATTTCCAGGCACCATTTCCTTCCCTACCCTTCGGCATCCTCTCCGGCTTCATCTGCCCCATCACCACGCCTTTCCCAGTCCGCCGGGAACAGCATGTCACGTGCAACACCACAAATGTGATGCTCTTTCTTGGACTTCAGTGCCTCTTCTAGCCCCTCCCCCTTCTCTAACATCCATGCAATCCTAGTCATCCTTCAAGTCTCTGGTCACTATCACTTTCTCTCAGTGTGCCCCTTCATTCCCGGAGCCTAAGACATCTTCTATAACTTTCCACTTTGTGTTTTCTCTGAAATTGTCATACGTCTTCTCATGTGCCACTTTCAAGGTAATACGCATGATTTGATTGCATAACAGGACTAACATAGATGCAGAGAGTAAGGCCTGCCTGAGTTGGTGCATTGAAAAAAGTCTTTCTCTGGAAATTTAAGGAAGGATTATTGAGAGGTGTTGAGATGATTAGGAATCAACCAGGTACATTAAAAAATATATACAGGAAAAAACAAACAAACAAAGGTTGGCAATGGTAAAAGCTGTTACCTACCCTAGTCCTGAAAAGCAAGGAAGAACCATGTGAATGAAACTTGGTCAGAACTACAGCTGAGTTAGCAGCCAGAGGGGAGGGGGCTCTAAGGAGAGGAATACAGCTGGTTTCCACACCGTGCCCTGGCAGGATGAAGGGGCTAGGGAAACTCATTCCAGTTCCCTTTTCTCTCTTTCCTGTTGGTGCATCCACTGGCTAACGTTAACCAGAAGGAAGATGCCAAGGGAGCATGGGATGTGGCTTGTACAGATCAGCCTCTAGAAAAAAAAAAAAAGTGGAGCAGGAAGGAGTGAGATGGAGAGAGAATAATTCACACAGTCCAGTGATTCTTCTGGTATTCTGAGCTCCTGGTACGACTCCTTACATATGAACCTAATACATATTGAATGGATGAAGGACTGACTCTCCACAAACCTCTGTATTTCTAGTTCTTTTGATTCATTTTTTCAACAAACACAATAAAAGTAATGTTTTCAACAAATAAATAAATAAATATATAAATGAGAAAAAAAAGTCCCATTGTGTTTTCTCAAAAGTTGGGAATTACCAGCATTGTACTTATCAGGAAACTTATTCTGCTCAGCTTTTTACCTATAATATCTAATCAATGCTCACAGAACCCTAATAACGTTGGTATCCTCACCCCCATTTACAGGTGAGGAACTGAGGATCAAAGGTATTTGAGAATAATCAGACAATGCTTTTTTCTTTAATTCTCTACCTGCATAAAATCAAAACAAAAATTACATGAACGAGTAAATATTAAAGCCATTGCTTGAATAAGTTCAGAAATAAACCAGTGAAAGAAACAGAGCACTTCTCTCACCACTCAGCTCTGCAGATAGCAACGGAAATACTGCTACTTCTGTAGTCTTTAACGTAGTCATTTAACGTCTTGGGGGAAAATGATGGCTAAAACCATGAATACATTCATTTTATTTTAATTGAACACTTTTTTAGAGACATATGCACAGATACCTGTTTACTTTTAAGTGATAAGTGCATAATAGCAAAAAATTAAGGAAACTGAGAGATAAAGAATCATAGTGATAAACAGGGAGGAAAATGAAAATGTAAAAGTTGTCATATTTTCCAGCCTAATGATTTTTGAAAAATTTTTGAATAAGTATTTTTGAAATTTCTATATGTGAGATATGACAATTATTATGTTATTGTCTTTATTTATTAAAACATTCACAAGAAAATAGTGCCCAATTTTAACATATTTTCTTGCATAGGTATATTACTTTTAAATTATTTTAATGCAAAGTATGATATAACCTTAATGCATAATATAAGCTTAAATACATGCTTAAATATACCTTGCAACTATCTACTGCTTGACATATAGAAAAACTAACATTTTATTGACTAACTGCTAATGCTTATAATAACCCAGTTTAGTCCAGTAGCAGTGAGCATCACTAAAGTCTACGTGTGGTCTCAAAAATCCTGTTCCACTAAAAGGAATCCAAGTCCTTTAAAGAAATGGGTATATTATGGCCTCAGGTGGAAAACATGCAAAATGAGCCTGGGCTATCTTGCTGTACCAAAAACCAAGGACATTATCAAAGAATTTTAGGATTACATAAAAAAGTTACAGCAGGCAATTCCTGGAGCAAGAATGGAAAAGAACAGATACCCAAAAGATCTGAGTACCCACAGGTTTGGGGTTTTTTTGTTTTTGTTTTTTCATCTTCAGGGATCACATTTCAAGACACCATTCCTTCCTCTCTGGCTTCATCTGTTCAGCTACTTCTCCACCCACTCTCCTTTAAACAAGAAGAAAGATTACAATACATTGAAACAAAAGGCAAATTTAAACCTACAAATCAGTAAGTTGACAATGATCCAATAAACAAATGTCAGAAGTAAATGAACAGGCAATTTAAAAACAACTAGTATAAAGAGGGACACAAACATTAAAATGTTATCTAGAGTAATTAGGAAAATATGAATTTAAAATACTAAAACAGCATTTTCTTGCCTATCAGATTGGCAAATCTTTAAAACTTTGATTATATCAAATACTGGCAATGGTTTATAAAAACAGGAAATGTTGGAATTTCAAACTGGCAAAGCTTTACTTGACTGGGTAATTAGGCAGTCACACTCCACATTTTAAATATATATACCCTCTGGCCCAACAATTCTACTCTCCTGTATTTACTTTAAAGAAAGACTTGTACATAATGTTTAAAGGGGCATTTACAGTGCTGTGGACAGGCCACACTGTTTTTGACCATGAAGAAGTAACACCAATCTCCACAGTGGGGGATTTAGATATATGTGAACTAGCCAAGAAGGAAAGTCTTGGGGATGTCTTCAAGCTATAGTGTTACATTTTTAAAAAGTCACAGTGAAAAACATACAATGTAATGTTATGTGCATTTAAAACCCCACAAAATTATTTAATTTTGTATGTGTCCTATATGTATATACGTATTTACACGGGAAATAGGTCTGCAGAGATACACATAAAACTGATAGCTATAGTTGCCTCTGGGGAACAGAATCATATCAGAAGGGGAAAAAATGAACCTCTGCTTTATCTGTATTTTATACGGTAAACACAGTAAAGTATTCCAGTATCCTTTATTTTATATTGTTTAATGTTGACAAAATAAGATTCCAATAACCCTCAAAGACAGTTGTTTAAGGCCCCATTTCATACATGAGGAAACAAGACTCAGAAACATGGCTGGCCTGCCCAAGGCTAACAGTAGCAGAGGTGACAATTTATTGTCAGGGTGACCTTAGAACCTATACAAAGACTTTCTCCTCTAGATCACATGTAAAAATGATCTTGCATTTGGCACCAGTCAAAACTTCTCTAAGGAGACATCTGAGCTGAAGACAGATCGGGAGTAAGAAGTATTTGCCAATGGAAACCATGGTCTTATATTGAAGAGGTTGTGGACAAGAAGAGGAGCAGATCCAGAAGAAAACTCTGAGAAGTGGCAGCCTTTCATGGATGAGCATCATTAAGGAAGCTGCTAGGAAAGCCGAAGAAGAAAGTAAGTGCTCCATAGTCAGGAGAGGTGAAGTCAGGAACTCAAGCACAGAGGGCACTGCTAGGAAGAGGGAGTGGTCCACAGAGGCGGGTGCTCCAAGAGGTCAAGTGAGTGCCATTTATATGTGATAACAAAGCCATCTGGTGACTTTGGGAAGAGAAACTTGGGGGATAGGAGAGGCAGAAACCAGAACGCCAAGGGATGAAGCATGAGGGAGGTAAAAGGATTTAACAGTATGGCAGGTCCTAAAAAATTTAAACAGAATTACCATATGAGCCAGCAATTTCCCTTCTGGGTATAGAGCCAAAAGAATTGAAACTCGAACAGATACTTATACATGCTCATTCATAGCAGTGTTATTCACTCTAGCCAGAAAGTGGAAAAACCCAAGTGTCCATCAAAGAATGAATGGATAAACAAGATGTGGTACATACATAACGGAAAATTATTCAGATTTAAAAAAAAAAAAGAAAATTCTGGCACATGCTACAACCGAGTTGAAGCTGACTGAAATAAGTCAGACACAGAAGGACAATGTTCTATGATTTCATTTATACGAGGTGCCTACAGCAGTCAGATCCACAGCAGCAGAATGTAGAATGGTGCCTGCCAAGGACTGGGTGAGCGGCAGAGGGGTGTGGGGAGTTATTTTTTAATGGGTACAGAGTTTCAGTTTGGAAGGGTGAAAAGTATCTGGAAATGAAGGGCGGTGATTGTTGTGCAACAATGTGCACATACTTAACCCCTCTGAAGAGTGCACTATAAAGTTCTAAAAAAAAATTCAGTTTTATTTTATGCATATTCACACACACACACACACACACACACACTATAAGGTCTTGGAGGAACTCAGTGTTGATGACTTTCTCAAAAAGGGAAGTAGGTAGGGCGGGTCAGTCAGAGGAGCGTTTTTGAAGATGCCGGAACTTTGAGCAGCTCCACCAGCCTGGAAGGGACTGTTTGCAGGGGACTGTTTGCAGAAACAGTGGTACGTGCACCCACCACCCAGGTCAAAGGGACACAGTACCGAGGCAGCCCCTTAAAATCCAAGACATTGAGCACTGTGCTTCCAAAAGTGAGTCTGTGTCTTGGGAGACAGGCAGGTATCTGGGCCTAGAGTTTTATAATAATGCTCAAATATCACAATATTAAAATGTTCTCAAAACACATAACATCTAAGCAATGTTATGCACATCAATAACTTCTTCTTCAAGGATTTTTCCTACAACTATCTCACTGAAGAATTCAAATAGAATTTAATATTAATGGCATGCTGATGGGATTCTGTTTGGAGATTTTTACTGTTTGTTTTGTTTTATATGAGGGGACAGTTTTCTTAGCAGTGCTTGTTCTCATTTATTTTTACTTCCTGCAAATTGGTATAAAATAGCAGTTTAGGTGAAGTGGAAAATCACCCCTAATTTCACTTTACTGCCCCTTATGAAAGTAGAGTTAGGAGACAGAGGTACCCTGACAGCACAATAGTTTCTAAAGTCCAGAAAGTGGTGCTTACAATATGTGGAAGTTTGTATAATAATTAAGTTTTTCTTGCAATCCACCTCCTTCCTCTTCCGCAACAAGCTAGGGAGGTGGGGCCGGGGCTGCCACATACAAATTGCAGCTACCCGTTTGCTTCCTCTCTCTTTTATTGTTGTTCAAGTTTCCCGCCACCACTTTACCCCACTCCACCCACCCACACCCCCACCCCCACCCTCAATCCTTGCCCCCTTTGGTTTTGTACATGGGTCCTTTATACTTGTTCCTTGATGACCTTTTCCCTCTCTCCCCCATTTTCCCCGTCCCCCCTCCCTTCTGGTTGCTGGCGGTTTGTTCTTTAGTTCAAAGTCTCTGGTTATATTTTGCTTGCTTGTTTGTTTTGTTGATTAGTTTCCACTTATAGGTGCTTCTACTATGCAGTGACAAGAGAGAAGTACATATATAAGTATCCCTTTTTATTTGAAGTTGGCAATTGTATTTGCTTTGATCAACTGTTTTATGCCCTTTTTTGATCACTGTCCCTACTGTCCCATAAAAGTTGTTTAGTGCTCCAACCTGTTAGAAACTTAACCAGTTAAATGGTCAGCATTGCAGGAGGTGCACGCATTTTTTGTTCTTGTGGCTGAATTGGAGAGAGACCATAGCACAAGGATAAGTGGCAGTTTCAGTTTTGCAATGCTTTATCTATGCGTAGCAGGCAACTACTCATGAGAAAGGAAGTTTAAGACTCGTAGGTAAAAAAACCACTACCCAGATTCCAGGAAAATGCCGTTTACTGAAGTAAAAACTTTTTTTTTGTTTCTTTTTACAAGATGTCTGGAGTCAGATTAGCATTTAGGTCATACTCCAAAGACTTTAAATTAATTAGCTTTATAAAAGCAATTTCATTCCTTGGGTATCAGCTTGGCAGTTTTCTTCCGCACAGAGCAGTATTTTCTGGTTTTCTATGATAATCATTCAACCACACACAAGATGCTTCCCTATGTAAATGAGCATTACTTAATCAAGTACAGGCCTTGATAACTTTTCTAAAATTTGCTTACATATATAAATATGTGTATACATTAGTTATATATATGCACCTACACAAACTATAGCCTGTTACCGTGATTCCAAGTATGAGCTTTGTGCATAATTTTCCATTTTTATAACATTTGTAAAGCATAATGACTCTGGTGTTTCACAACTTCCTCTTTTGGTAGACTATCCTTTTGCAGAGGAAAAAGAAAATGACTCCAGAAGACAATTGAGGGGAGAACAGAGCTCTTTGGAGGTGCTGGTAGTTTAACTCAACTATCTAAGCAGCTTAACAAGCAACTGTAAATAAGACAGAGGTAAGAAGAAACTGTTACTTGCTATTTTTTATTTTATTATTTGGATTACTATTGATAGTAGAGCAGTTTAAATGCTGGCTGGATTACAAAGTAAATTAGATAAATAATACCTCTCTCCAGTGAGTAGTCAATATGTTAAATGAAAAAGTTTTAAAAGTCTGCAAAGTTCCAACTTCACATACAACCTTTGACAAAGCTAGAGATTTAAAAAATTCTCATTGATCTCATTGTTTTAACTGCTAAGTGAAAAATACTCTTTCTTCATAATTTAATGCTGTAAGAACTTTTGGATTCATAATAAACTTTGAGAAAATTTTTTCTCCTAGCTCTAGTTTATTCCTAGCACTTGTAAATTCTCCTACATATATCCCTTTGTTAATTTTGCATTTTACTAGTTGGACATTATCCAGGAAAAAAGAAATCTTACATTTGTTTTTACCCACTGCCAAAATACATCGTAGTATTTACGTTGTGACATTTTAGTATTATTTTTCATGTTACCACATTCTGCTGATATTTAAGTACTAGAGAAAAAGTAATTTATAGTATAGATAGTATGATTTTGAAATCTAAATAAGACAAGTAAATCTAATTCAGAAATTCAACTTTTTCTTAATAAAATTAATTTACAATAAAAATGCTTAAAAATAGAGAAAGAACTAAAACAAAGTAAGACCATTTGGATTCATAATTGGAGATCCAATTAAGCAAAGACTAATCTCATTAGTGAAATTCCAAAATAATTTAAATCCAGCAGAAGATATTTTCTTGACTGTGCCCATCAGAGTAATGCTTATATATATTATTTAATATATTTATTATTTAGCAATTTTAAACCTTCCTTCTAAAAGCAGTTGGCTTCTTTATACTTTGGTATGAACATTACAGTGTATAATACATTTTTTAAAATGGAAAATGAACTCTTCTGTTTATTCATATGGAAGTTTGGATAGTTTGTCGCTAGCTACTCATTTCGAGATGGTGGTAAACATCACGCATTTGCTGTTTGAGATTTAGTAAAGGTAAATATCCCAAGTAACAGAATATTTAAATGCTTGCCTAACTTTTTTACATTTTTTTTAATCTCATGGCTTCCAAAAGAGAAAGTTTGAATTGTTCCATCAAAAAATAGGTTTAACTTGTATTAATTTGGGTAAACAGAGCTCACCTACTGGTTCTACTACATTGCCTGGAAAATAGGATTTTTTGACACAAGGCACTATAACAAGAGATTACAGGGAGCAGGAAAGCAGATTTTTAGTATTACAAATTCAGGAAATGCGCTGTCGACTCAAGTCTGACATCCTTAACAAGATCAACGTTTTTAAATGGAGTTGAGAGTTGTGAGAAACCCATAAATATTGTGAGTCCTCAGCCTCTGAGACCCTCACACGCTAATTCCATCAGAGTTTGATTATGTTATTTACATATTGTTCCTTAAAAAAAAGGAAGAATTTTTAAATGTCCAGAATTTTAAGTACGAGATATATTTTTTTTTTATCATGGACTACTCACTGTTGTAGCTGGATTACACGTAGTGTGGTATTACACTGAATAACCACTAATGGCCAAGAAAGCAGCCTGCGGAGATCACAGTCTTAACTGATGACTACTGTAATTAAGAGCAGCAAATGAAGGGCAAGGCATTGGAGAAGATGCCGTCTTGCTGGCAAGATGGATGTGCTGATGTTGTTGTTGCTGTTAAGAATTATTAAAGTTTCTGAATGAATAGCCTAGATCTAGATTCTGGAAAATAAGCTTAAAATGTGTTCTGTCTTTGAGGAAATTGTGTTTACAGAAGAAATATAGTGCCTACCTGGCTGCATTTCCACGAGACATAAAGATTGTTGAAGGCGGCATTTGAGACATTGTCAGGAGACCAGGACACACATTGTGCATGCTTTTTATTCCCCATACTGTTGTAAGAAAAAGTGTTTAGAGACTGCCCCTAAAGCCATGGTTTTACAGTGAAGTGAGATATAATGTTGTAAACAATTTATTGCTGGAAAACAGAGATCTTGGCTTTTGAACTATAGACACATATTTTACTATGTTTCATTAAGGTTGTATTCACTTGACACACTGAGACATAAATTCGAATTGACTCTAATAAAAGTTGAGACGGGATGATTTCTGTGCAGTATTATAAAATTTTATATCTGTCTTAATAAGGCATGGTTGCTTATGACAAGTGAGGGAGCTTGCTGGGGGACCTATCAAATGATTCATCTCAAGGGTGGATTTGGCTAATCTCACCATGTAGGGGTGACTCCTTCCTTCACGATATGAGCTTCCCACCTGTGGAAGCTGCTTTTGGTGGGCGCTATCCCATCCCCACTTGCTTTGTGCCTTTCAGATAATAACTCCACTTTGAAACAACAATGCTGTTTGTTTTTATGACATAAGTGAGGAGACTTCCAAAAGAACTTTCGAAAGGTTGAAATACTTGTTGGTTTGTTTGTTTTGTTTTTCCTCCCGTTGGTCATTTTCTCAGTTATAAAAATACAAAAGAAAGATGATGATTTGGGTGCAGACTAATGGGGATGGAATTCAGGAACAAAAATCCTCTAAATCTAGATAACATGGATCTTCCTGCCTTTAAAAACAAATTCGTGTCGGCCTACCTTTGTTGAAATATTTATTTGTCTTACATGTGACTTTATTTTAGATGATATGACAGGTAGCATATTCATATGTATTATACTCATTAAAATACATGTTAAGTAAATGAAAAATTATTGTTTTCACAAAAATACACACAGTGGCAGTACCTGTGCTCTGTAAGACAGAACATGTGTCTCATTTCCATATAAGAAATAGTTTCTGCCAATATAAAGGACAAATGCAAGTATTTTTGCATTTCTGCATATTTCCATTTAAAGTGTACATTTAAATGCAGACAACTGATACATCTCTACTTAGAAAATAAAAACTGTTGTTTTTATAATCTTTAAAATATAAATTATTTCTTGTTTGAGCATTATTGTTATATTTCCAACATTTACCTGACATCATTGATTTTTTTTTTACTTGAACTAAAACTGGGAACTTAGAGTCAATGTTTTCCAAATTCCTTCCAGCTTTATTTTTTCAACTTTCTAGAAATGTGCGGAAAATAGATTTTAATTTTTTTCAGAATAAGGAAAATGCTAAATTTGTATTTTTAAATCCAAATTTTAAAAACAATGGCATTTAAGCCATTAATATTGGAACCATGGAAAGTAGACCAGAAATTAAGTTAGTCGACAGGCACTGCTCTGTGAAATAGCATAATCATTTTTCTGTTTTACAGAGATTTCATCATACACTTTTAGTGTTTTATATTATATACTGGTTATCACATTCTCAAAATTCTTCTTATTTGGAAACAGTATAAATAGTAATATGATCTTGAAAAACATCACCAGTTTGTTCTCAATATGGAAAAAGTTAGTATTTTTCTTTATATATACCTTAGTTGAATTTATTTTTACTTTTTGTAAGAAAAAAACTTAAACAGATGCTTTTATTCTTTTTCTATGTTGCTGAACAGATCTGAATTAGAGGAGAGGCAAAAACATTCTCCATGAAATGGGGCTGTTTTCTGATGACACTGAATTTTTTAAGAGCTCACTAGAAATGCTTGTAATACTTCATTTTTAACATTTTTTTTAAAATTCAGAAGTAATAATTTCAGGATTAAAAACAGTCTAAAATAAAAATAATAAAATAAACTCCCATATCCTCTTGCCAAGATTTGCCTAATCTTAATTTTTGTACCCTATTTACTTTATAATTCAATCTCACTCTTTATATCTTTCATCTCCGTAGTTTCTTTCCCGAACCACCTGAGACTAAGTTGTAAACAACATGGGCCTTTACTTCAGTGTCTTCTTACTAAAAGCAGAGGTAGTGTTTTACATAGCAGTTACATACAATTATCTACTTCATAAGTTTGGTGGATATGATACTTTTTATCTAACGTGTCCATATTCTAGTCATGCTGCTCACCTAAGAATACCCTTTGTGATATTTTCTCCTCTAGAAAAGGATCCAGTCCGAAGTCCAGTCGCACATTTAGCTGCAGTCTCTGCAGCACCCCTTAACCAGGAACATTTCCACATGTCTTTGTCTTTTATGAAACTGAAAACGTTAGAGTGCAGCCTGTTCACCAACTCCTTTCTTTTCAACAGAACGTCTCTCACTTTGCGTTTGTCTGACGTTTCCTCGTGATGAGAGGTGGTTGTGCATTTGCTGCTAGAATGCTGCACAGGTGGACAGTTTCCTTGCTGGCTCCCATCTCTAGAATGAGCGCACGATGCTCGTCCGTCCCACGCTGGCGATCGTTTCGGTCGCCTAGTCAAGGCAGTGCCTGATTTCCACATTTTATAGTGATGGCTCTTCATGAAAAATTTCCCATTGCGTTTAGTATTAACTGTTGTTCTGACGTGATGCAATCTTTCTTATCATCAGTACAAAGTAATGATATTTTAACTCCAAGACTCCCAGCACATGTGTGTCAGTCTTTGGTTTTCTACTGAAAGCAAAAGAAACTCCTTCCTCTCCCATTTATTTATTCATATATGTATCTCTCTGTTACTGAATTTCTGTCTTTCAAGTGCTTTGTAATTCATTACTGCCTGATTATTTTGGTGCTCCAATTGTCCACATTCTAGCTTCTATGTCTTTGTGGCCTGTCCCTACTATGTTACTGAGTATTTAGTTATGTGTACTTTGTGGCTTAAAAAAGTGTTCTGGCTGATCTGATACCTAGTCTGTTCCACCCCTAGAATCATTCATCTCTTGTTTCCTTTAGTGGGGAATGGTGTTAGAGGCTAAGATCTGGGAGTCAGGATGCTCACTGTCACTGGAGTATTTTTGCTCTTGAGCCTTTCAGGTAAATGTATTAATGCACACACACAGGTAGAGACACAACTATATCACAACCTGATATGCATATACACATAAACAAACACCCATATACATATATTGGGGGCATGATGAGTTCATCTGACACCTCCAATTCCAACTGGTCTGCACAGGATTTTTGCTTGCCCTCTCCTATTCTATATTCATTTTTCCACAATGTGAGCCCTGGGTCCTAACAATATCATCATGCTTATTCATTTGCTCAATTCCATCATACATCTGAAATCGCTTCTGAATTGCTTTACCCAAACCAGTACAATAAACAAACCTATGGAAAAAGAATGCAGGGTTTGTGTGTGCTCCTCCCCACCAAACTCAAATGCCACAAAATAGTGTGTTTGTAAGTTATTTTAATGATTCCTTCCTTCCTTCCTTCCTTCCTTCCTTCCTTCCTTCCTTCCTTCCTTCCTTCCTTCCTTCCCTACTTAATCTTTGTCCCTAATTTCCTTCCTCCCTCCCTGCTTCCCTCCCATCCTGCCCTCCTCCTCACCCCCTCCCTCCCACTCTCCCACCGTGTTCTTTTTTTTTGTTCAGGGTTATCACAGTATTCATTTGAAATACAATTGGGTTCATTTGTTTCAGCTTGTTTGCAGTTTTAGGATCTTTTTTTCCCCTTTGCATTCTTATTGATTTAATTTCATTTTTTAAATTGGTTTACTTTAATCTTTTTTCTCTAAGCCACGAAGATTAATTGCTTCTTGCCCCAGCTATTTTTATTAAACAAACCTCATATGTCCTAATTCAACCATTATGATACAATTTAGAAATAACTGATTTAGTTATTAGATGAGCTTCTATCTTTATATTTCAATTCTATTCAAACTACATTTACTGTAGCCTGAAGTCAATTACCTTCTTGGGCATTCCAGAAACTGACAATTCCAGATAAGAAAATAGATATCTATGGTGCTGGTCAATCTTATACATTTATTATTCCAGAGGTTATTTTTTTTTTAAGTCTGAATATATCATCCCATAATTAGATAAGGAAAGAAACAAACATGAATTTGTGTAGTTCATAAGTACTGGAAAAAATTCTCACCCTTTTACATAAGTGATTCTAGAATATTCCTATTCTCACTACTCCCACATATTCTACTCTAGTAATCATAACCCTGAATACAGGTTAATATTTGTGGTAGCAAGAGAAAGTGCGTCCATGCCAAAAGATTTATTTTCTATTTCCATTCTGTCTGCAGATCTTGGGTAAGTTACTTCTCTTCTTTCTCCAGATATCTTGTCCATTAACTTTAAATTTTAAAAAGGAAATCCATATTACCTTAACTTTCTGCCAATTTCTACACTCACACCTCAAAGGGATCATTAACTTTCTTTACCCAGATATTGACAAGCATCTCAAAGTTAACATGTCCACAGTAAAATTCCGCATTGCCTTCCCTTCTCTGCTCCACCCGCATTGTTTTTTGCTCAGTAATTGGCATCATCGTACACTCAGTTATCTAGGTCAAAAGCATCACTGATTCCTTTCTTTCCCTCCCCCACATCCTACTTATCCATAAATTTCAAAATATATCCCAAGGCTGCCCAGGCTCACGCCTTGCACCACCTGGAGTGCCGCCTGAGACATTACCACCTCTGTTCTAGACAGCTCTGTTCTGGCTGTAGTCTCCTCTGAAGTTTCTTTTCCTATTCTTGCATCCTTGCCAGCATTGCCTTCTAAATTATAAGTCAAATCATGGGGCTCCCTTCTTAAAGTCCTTCAGTGGCTTCCTATGTTCACTGGAATAAAATCCACACTGCTCAATGTGGGCTTCACGCCTTGGCCTCCACCTATGCCTCCCCTCTCACACCCTATTGCTCATCCCTCTATGCACTCAGCTCTGGCTCCACTCCTCATTTTGCCCCTAGGGTATTCTAACCGCGTTTCTGATTCAGGGACTCGACACACACTCTTCCCTCTCTCCTGGCATGCTCTTCCCACACATACTACTGTGACACAATTCTTCTTTGTTTAAATCTCCGCTCAGATGCTCCTCCAAAGGGATGTCTCCCATGACCAGCTGCACATTGTGGTGTAATAATATCTAACCCAGTCACTCTTTGTCCTTTTGCCCCATTCTAATTTTCCTAACACTGCTTCATAGTACATAAAAATGTGACCTTTATTTCTTTATTCAATTATTTATTGTTAGTTACTCCCACTAGAATGTAAGTTCCATGAGGGTAGGGATTTCGTCTGTTTCATTGGTGCTCTAACCTCAGTCCCTAGATAATGCATGGAACATAGCAGGTACTCAAGTAAATGGCGATTACGATAAAGAGCTCAACATCTCTGAGCCACACATAGAGTGAAAATAGACATAATAAAAATAACACCTACCTCGCATGGTCGCCTGGAGCAGGCCATGGTCATGGTGGGGCTCTAAACGACCATGCAGTTGACAGCTGGGGATATTTCTGTTAACACGGAGTGAAAGGAACTGAAACAAAAAAGTGGTCTCCAGAGACAACAAGTAGACCGAGAAGTTCTCCTTTTTTCTGTGTGGGCTCTTCCACTGAGCTGAAAAAAGATGAGTTCACGGTGGCTGCTGCTGTCTCTTGGAAGCCTGCGGGGCGATCGCTCTGCATTGCTGCCCCGCCGGCCTTGCACTTGTCTGCCCCTGCGCGCCCCACCCAGCAACACATGTGCCCACCTTTGTTTGCCAGTTAGGATACACTGCTTTCCTCCAGCCAGATGGAAGAGCAATCTCCTTTCAGAATCCTTTCCTGATTAACCATCTGCCTGTGCTGGCCTCACGGCTGTGCATATAGTTCACATATTGTTTTGCAATTATTTCCTGCTTCTATTTTTGGTCTTGAAGTGGATTACAAAGCTACTCTAGGGAAACTGTTTCTTTTGTGCCAGCATATCAGGTTTAAGGTTATAAATATGAGTTGGTTCTTGAGAGTATTAGGTCCTAAATAACAAAAATGACCACGATGATAGTATTGACAATGTTAATAGCAATAGCTTTCCTATTACATTTCTTAGTATCAGTTTCTAGCACCATTGCATATCATATTTAGTGCTAGTTTTTAGTAACATTTTTAAATATCTTTTTATGTCAGGTGCTTCCCATGATTAACCAATTTCATGCCCACAGCAAGTCTGTGAAATAAATAAAATTATTTCTACTTTACAGATTTAGAAAAAAGCTTAGCAAAGTACAACACATGGAATATGGTCAATAATATTATAATAACTACATATGGTACCAGGTGAGTAGTAGACTTATGAGGGGACAATCACTTACAAGTTATATAATTGTCTACCCACTGTCCTACTACACACCTGAAACTAATATAAAATAACATTCAATGCCAACTGTAATTGAAAAATTTTTAAAGGGAAAAGGCTTAGTGTGTGAAAGATAGCTTGATACGGTCACAAAACAGATCCTGGTGCGCAGGTGTCTAAGTGGGACCTTTATCATATTGTTATTCTGCCTCTACTGCTGATTTATTGAGAAGGAAGGCAGACAAAGCTGTGGTTTAGACTCAGCTAAGACTCTACAGATGAAATGGTGGAGCCCCGGCCTCAGATGTCTTACACTCTGATTTGAAAAATCTTAAAAGAAGCAGATTTTCAGCCGTACTATGAAAAATAAAAAGTGTCACCTGAGACATAAGAATAATTGACAGCTATACTTTCAGGGGCTGTGATGGCGCAAGGCTCCCTGGGAAAAAGCAACTTTAAAGTTGAAGCATCAAAATGTCATTGGGTGGGAAAGAATTGGGGAAATCCATTTTCAAAAAACTCAGAAAAATCTCTAAGAACTCAGCACACACTTTCATACTACATGAGATTTATTTTGAGCCATTTTTTTCTCTATTCGCTTGTCCTCATAGGAGGTATTTGGTAGGTCTGACTTTGTGGTTCTCAGGAAGTAGGTGGTGTGAGAGAGGATTTTAGTTCTTGTGAGAAGGCTCTGTTTTCGTTTTGAAAGGCATTTGTTCACATATTTGTACATCAAGCATCATCCATTTGAGCACTGATCTAGACACAGGGGAGACAGTGATGGACAAGACCAAGTCTAAGGATCTGAACTTGAGGTTGCTGGGGAGAGACAATGAGTAAACCAGTAAATGTTTAAAAAGGAAGTTTCAGGTGATGATAGCCATGAGAAGAAGATTCAGCAAAGTAAAAGGATAGAGAGACAGAGGAGGAAAAGAGGTTCACCTAGCTGGCCTCCAGGGCTGGCCTCTCAAAAGTGAAACAGTTAAGCTAAGACCTGAACAATGAGAAGGTTGGAGCGCCGTGCAGAGAACTCAGGGAACAGTGGCCCAGCAGGCGTGATGAGAAGAGCAGAGGCAGGACAGAGGCTGGCGCATTTGAGAAGCAGAACGGGGAGTCAGATCTCCGGGGGTGGTGGGAGATGAAGCTAAGGAGGTGACAAAGGACTAGGTCACCAAGGTTGGAGGCCAAGAAAAGGAGTTGTACATGGTGAGCAAATATTTGCCAGTACACGCACATGCGTGAGCTAGGGAGAGACATGCAATGAATGAATCATTCGTATCTGGGTTTAACACAGGCCAGGAAAGCTGTTGTTTGAAGGCAAGCAGGAATTCCTTCCTAGGCGAAAAGCTTTCTTTGGAAATAAATTATTATATGTAGAGAAGTTTCAGCTAAGCTGCATTTACCTTCAAAGGTTAACTGCATTTTCCTGCCTTTTCATTTCCATAACAGCTGTGAGTGATAAAAGTGAAAAGGGCTCAAATATTATTTAAATTTGCCAACTTACAAAGTTTCAGCTATTTTACTATGGAATAATTGACACTGTTATGGCCATTGAAAACAGGTACACTGATGTCTGGTAATGGGGTCATCAGGCACTTTCACTTTTGCATGGCTATGAAGCAGAAAAGACTAGAGAAAGGCTATTTTCCAGTCTCCAGTGACATTAGAACAGAGACTTTTGCAACATCAACCTGTTTCACTTCTAAGTGGTAGTAACTTACTCTGCATTTGACACAGTAATTATAAATTTTCTCTGATGTGTTTCTATTATCTCAGTAGATCTAAGCGACCCAATTTTTACCTTTTAAATCCCAGAATTAGTTGCATACAACCTTTGGGGGGAGTTGGCCAGTGAAGTGTGATTTGGGAAGGGAATGCAATAGCTTACTGAAAAGGGCATATTCTATTATTATTACTACTACTACTACTACTACTACTACTACTACTACTACTTACTCAGGGTCAACTGTATTCATTAAGAACCACAAGAACAAATGGCCTCCCCCAATACTTAAGAAATTAACGACAAAGAGAGGAAGGGATTGAGAAGTACGATTTGATAGTTACAGAGTAATCAGGGGATGCAGCATCGGGAATGTAGTCAATAATATTGCAATAGCTTGCACGGTGTGAAGTGAGCACTGGGAATATTGGGGGGAGCACTTAGTGAAGTATGATTGCCTAACCACTGTAGCATAACACCTAACACTAATACAAAATAATATTGACTGTAACGGCAATTAGAAAATAAAATTTAAAGTTCTTTAAAAAGTATAAAATAAAAAATAAAAAAGAAAGAATATTTATAGACATGAACAAAAAGTTGTTGACAATGAGTATGGCTTCTATTTCTGGTTAAGAGATGATAATGAAAAACTCTACTGTGGCCTTGGATGTGTGTGCTAGAGGGATGACAATGCGTGGGGCGTGGAGGAACACAATTGCAATTTCCCCAGGGCAGGCAGACATCACATTGTAGGAGCCAAAAGCTAATTTTTGAGTGCTCCTGACAATGTCCAGATAGAAAACCACATGCCACTGGTATTGGGGAGTACAGAGGTGTATAGATGACTTATATGCTCTTTAAGTGGTGCATTTTATCATGTAAATATGATGATTCATCATATTACAGGATTATTGCAAAGTGTGAGATGCTGTGTGGTCTCCAAGGGCATGTGTGTGAGAGAATAAACGTGTGAAAATCTGTGATGTGTGAATATAAGGGAACACTCCTAAAACATGCAGCCACTCTCTGACCTGTTGCTTACCTTAGGCGGACAGATTAACCACGTGGCATATCTATGGAAAGTAGGAGAGTAGCAGGTTTTCTGTCATAAGAGCAGTACCGTTTGTTAATTTAGGAGGGGAGCATAGAGAGAGCACATGGCCTCGAGACGTGACTCTGTTTAGTTAACTTGATGGTCACCCTCCAGAACGGGATGCTAAGGATGCTTCTCCAGAGCCAGTCTGCCTCTCCCTCTGCCTTATTTGGCTTTGTTCCTCTGGTTGGAAAAGAATCTCTTTCACAAGTGTAAATTAAATATTCTTCTTTCTGTGGATGATGTCATCATTCCTGTGGCCCAAGCTTTTGTTGCTAAATCATACTTAGCAACACATTGTCATTCTTTTCTCCCTTAGAGTTCTGAGCATGTTTGTTCTGATGAAGTTGAGAGACACATTTTTCGGGGAGGTAAAAGTAAAAGCTGGGGGGACAAAAAGCTATGCTTGGAAGGATCTCTTGACTGTGTTACTTAAAAGAAACAAGTAGACAACTACATTTTTATCCTACGGCAACAGTTCTTACCGAGTAAAAAAGAAATCATATATGGCTCTAAAGGAAGAAGTTTCCATGCAACCGTGCATCAATATACTCTTCTTTAAAGTGGTAGAAGCTTTTTGCTTTGCTTGGCTTGTCCCTCTCCTGTTTTGCCGTGCCAAGCGGGTGGTGGGGAGGGGAGTTGGGCAAAAGAAAGCTGTGCACTAACCAGTTAAGACTGACGGTTCTGAAGTGCCTGCTTCTCATTCCAGAGAACATCATGGATTCCCTTTTAATTGCATCCTACCTATCTATTCAGAAAACTGTAAGAGGATCAGCTCCTTATCTTGCAGAGAGTAGCTGTAAATTTCTTCAAGTTGTAATTTAATTTTAATCCTCATATTTAGAAAATACCTGAAGTTTAACATGAGTTTATTCTTTTGAATATTTTCTATTTTAAATTCATAGGTGTTATCTGTTTTAAATAACAGAAGTAGCGATCCTTTCTCAAAGGCCTGACCTGTGTTAAGTTCACTTTCATGATGGCATTCATCATCACAGTTTTATGCAGCACACACTGTAAGGTTTCAGGAAGCTGAGACTCAGAGACTGTCCAGAACCCCGTGCCTAATAACAGACTCCAAAGACTGT
This sequence comes from Tonatia bakeri, assembly GCA_004024845.1. Lineage (NCBI taxonomy): Eukaryota > Metazoa > Chordata > Mammalia > Chiroptera > Phyllostomidae > Tonatia > Tonatia bakeri. Next base: position 360,303 of record PVIA01000366.1, on the reverse strand, counting down.
TTTTCTTTCGCAAGAATTAAGGCCAAGGGCAAAACAGCAGCCTTTGAAATAACACCCCCTTGGTTTTTAGCCTGATTCTTCTAAAAAGTGTGGTGCACACACGGGCCAGAGGGAGGTGGGTTTGTTCTATTGCCAAGGGCAGTCAGCAATACATGCAGAAGAACAAGCTTGCAGCAGCCCTGACTGTTACTTATGGAGACTGGCCTGTGTGTCATATCTAGCAAGTATGTACCTGTTATCAATAACTCCAGAGCAGTGTTCTCCCTTAGTCACCTGGTAATTTAGTCATAAATGAAATAGATTTACTTGAGTTGGCTTCTTTCATTATGCCAAGGAAGATACCCAAAGTTGTGCCCAGTATCATCCATGGGCTGCCTTTTCCTTATAAGCAGCTACTTCCTATAAACTGGGTATTTCATGCCAAGTCTGCCCTTTTCCACAAGTTCAAATCTAATCTAACAAAGTTAATGTCACCCAGGGTCCATGTAGAGTTTTCAGTACTTAGGGATCCCAACAAACACATTTACAGCTTTTCCCAAGACCTATCTACCAGACTGCTGTAAGAGTAAACAGACTTCATAGTCTTCACAAGGCAGAAAAAACAGTCTGACTTAGTCTGTAATTTAGACTATCTTTAGAGAAGAATGACTTCATGAAAAGAGACGCCCAGGGTGGCCAGCATCTATTATCCAGTTACCTTTTTCTTTACTTAATTGTAGAGACTAAATGACAGGTGGGGAGGTACTTTTGTGGGAATGTGGGAGTCCTGCAGCTGTAGAAAGAAGTTACACTGTGCATGGGAGTAAGCCTGTGGGCTGGAGTTAGACACCAATAAACATCTTTGTAATGGTACCTGAACGCAATTCATAAACTCCTGTTAAAAGGCACTTGACACATTAGTTAAAATAAGCACAAATTACCTTTTATATCCGGGAACAGAAAAAAAAGATATTTACATTCAGGAACATCTTTTTTTTTTTAAGAGCCTTTAACTTGGACAAAACAAAACATAACACCATTGACTTTTTAAAAATATTCAAAATGTATTTATTTACTTTAGAGAGAGGAAAGGAGAAAGAGAAAGAGAGAGAGAGAGAGAGAGAGAGAGAGAGAGAGATTGATTTGTTGTTATTCCACTTACTTATTCATTCATTGGTTGATTCTTGTATGTGCCCTAACCAGGGATCAAACCTGCAACCTTGGTGTATTGGGACAATACTCTAACCAAATGAGCTACCTGGCCAGAGCCTACTGGATTTTCATGCATTAATGCAAAAGCTGACATGCTATCCTTTCTAAAAGTATGAAAGAGAAGCTGGCTTTGTCAGTAGCTATCAAAACCTTAAAAGAGTAAACCCAGGAAATGAATGAAAGTAAACACACAAACACACACACACACACAAATACCCACAAAACCCAATGCAGCAAGGACAGTGCAGTAGTGATCAGTTGAAAAAAGTTTTCAGTCCTTGCTCAAGGATTGTGTGGTGGAAACCCCGAGTCTCAACTGGAATAAAGTCACTGGTTCACGTCGCCAGTAGCAGAATTCTATTTTACAGATTCTATTTTATAAGTCAGTGTAGACATGCAGTGTAAGTACTGTGATGGCTTTCACATAGCTGTACTTCTAGATGTTTGAATTCAATGAAAAACCCATAAAAATAATGATAATTGTTTATCTTTTGAGTTTAGATTCATTGGCTGTCGCTTGTTTTTCTCTTTCTCTACACTTCGCACATGCATGTTATTTAATTGACTATAAGTATTTACTGTTTCCTACCTGTTGTCCCTCCTGCGTGGTGCATTCCAGGAGGCTTGAAGTCTGGTTGTACTCACTCTACAGCCTCAGATTCTAGGAAAAGCCAAGATTATGCCAGGTGCTCAGGGACTTTTTGAGAACTGGACAGGAAAGTAGATAGCAAAAAGGCTTAGAGTGAAAATCCAGTAGTTAGTGATGAACTGTGGCAAGAAAAAAATTGAGAAGGGGACAGAACATTCCACACTGTCTGAAAATACATCCACCACCGAGAAGGCTCGGGGGACTCGGCCCCTGTCGGTGGTGGCTCATTGCTGAGCTTGCGGCAGAAACATGGCCGCTCGGACCCACCCAGGTGTGGCCAGAAGGCTTATTCGGAGTGATGGCACATTCACAAAGACCATAAGTTAAAGATTTCTGACATTACCTGCAAATGAGATACAAATGACAAAGGTCTGATTAATTCATTTACATTTATCATTTACCTATAGTAATTTGTTGAATGAATATATAATATATACTAAAATTTGCAAAGGAGTTTTTATCACCAAAGTCATATATATAATATATATGCATATATGTATATATATTCTACACCATATGTGTATTCTCTATTTGACATAAATAAATGCAAAAGGACGTGCCCCAGGACCCTTGTGACTCTTAGAGGCCACAGTGTCATTCTAAAGGGGCAGTCATGATCACAATTTACTATTTTTTTCCCTCGAGATGATTTATTTATTTCATTTCATTTCATTTTACAATTTCTTTGAAAGACACAGTATAAATAATTTTAAGCAAACAGCAACCTGAGAATGATAGTGTGTGTAGGAGTATCTCCTGTGTGGCCTTGATTGTTTGTCTCATTGTTTGTTTTTAAGCCCACAAGCTGCTGACGTTTACCTGGTAAAGAGAGAAACCCATTTCCGTTGCCTGAGAAGCACCGTGTCCAACCAGGTGCGCCACCACCGCAGCTCTCCCCCTCTAACTCTGTTGGAGACAGTTTCCTGCAGGCAGTGCTGTTTCTCTACAGCCAAATATACTTTACTCGCCAAAGGGAGAGAAATGGAGTAGGTCAGTGGATTGCCACTGATTCTAGAGAATTTCATTACTTAAACTCCAGCTCAGTGGTAGGAAACCTTCACTGCACATTGGAATCATCTGAGTGAGAATCTTCAAAAACAAAATTGATACTTGAGTATCACTCCCAGGAATTCGATTTCGTTGATCCAAAATGCCCTGAGGAGCACCTGTCCGAGTTCCAGTCTCTTCCTTTGTCAGATGGTCTTAAATGTACCATCTCATAGGTCCCTGTGGGGGTTCAAGGAGATAATGTGGGTAGTTAGAGTCCAGGACATTTCAGAATTAACAGTGTTCCTTCACAGAAAGGGAAGGGACTGGGGGTGGGGCGTCTGGGGAGGTGAGGAGGGGGGATCCTTTCACAGCCAATTAGTGCTTTATTGTAGTTAACAAACCATCCTTTGTCAAAGCAAACACTTTTAAAGGATTAAGCCTCATTCTCGCCTTAGTGCAAATGACTTTAATCAGATAATCTCCTATCACCTACTTGAGGATTTGTTATCCAAGGTCTGGGGAAGCAGGAGGAGAGTTGCAAGGCCGGCCTGGGACTCTCGGAAGGCAGGGTCAGGAAATCTGCAGTCTGGGAACCGCAGTGTCTGGGAACGGGGCTTGACACTTAGGAGGCTAATGGCAGCGTGAAAAATAAGAAAAACAAACTTTCTCCCCAGGTTGCTAGGGCAACGATTTGTTTAAAGTGTTCATATGATCAAGTTGCTTGTCCATCTAATGGCCCACCACCACTTTCCTGTGTCATTCTTTCTGCCACGAAGCCCCAACATGTGCCAGGTAATTTTACTGTTTGCCAGCTGTTTGGGGGTCTGTGGTGAGCAAGGCCTGGCCCAGTCCGATCCCCCTTGCCATCTGCTCGGCACATGTGAGCACTCAGAGTTTGCTGGATTTAACTAAATTGTTTCATTTGCTACCCTCTTTTCCAAATGTGTGAGGTTCTTTTTTTGCCACATCTGTCTCCACCAACTAGACTGTGAGCACCTTGAAGTCTGAATAATTTCTATATTGCCAGTGCCAAGCACAACTCCTGGCCCACAGTCAGTGCTCAATAAATATGGTTAAGAGAGTTAAGGAACAATAGCCAGCACACTGACGCTCACATTAAGATACTAGAATGAATTTCTGACTCTGCAGCTCAGTTGCCATACTGTTGGCCAAGGCAAAGAGGGGAAAAGAGAAAATAGATGTGTTTATGAACCTTCCACCATGTATTAATGTGACATCAGTTGTTCTTATTGAAAAAAGTCCCTTTAGGGCCTTTTTTGAGACATGGTCTGAAGGTAATTTGGGGAAACAGAGAGGTAAGAAGGAAGAGGCGGAGCCAACAAAAGATTCAGAGAGAGAGAGAGAGAAATCCCATACAATGAAATGAACAGAGGAAGGGATGTGGGATATCACGAAGTCACAAGAAAGGAACTTCAAAAATGAAATGAAGAGGTAGATACAGTACATGTTTAGGGGGGGAAACCAACCTTGCTATTGGCAATTTCAAGTTTGTTTGCATTTGGGAACAAGTAAGGCAATGACCGTATTTTTCCAAGTGCTTTTATTCTGCATGGAACAGAGTTAATAATAGAAATGTTTGGATCATACTATATAAAATAGTCACGCTATCACATTTGTATTAAATGACCTATTAGATACCACTTTTAAAAGATTACGAGGGGATTCTAGGCTAAGCCACAACACACAGTTTTATGAGATGGTAGAAAGTGTTCCACGCAACTACATGTAATTTGTATTAGAAGCATGCCTAATATGTGCACTTTGACCTTCTGACTCCCTATTTCATATGTATTTTGTCACTATTTTCTTTATTAAAAGAGCATTATTATATATTTTCTTTTCCTTAATGACAACCCATATTAGAAGACCCGTGTGTGTCCTGGGTGGGGAATTTGGAAATATGTTATACATTAGACATTAGCCTAGGACTTGACATGTAGACTGTGACACACTGTGCTGTGGGGCAGGAGACTTGACCCCTTCTTAGACGTGAGGTTATAGTGAATGGAATGGGGCTGTCTTTCATTTTATAAAGTTATATTATGAGAGTAAATGAGGGGAAATTACAGAATACAAAATGGCAGACTACATACATAGTACAGTATCAAATATGTAAAAATGTGTTGAGAAATGCTTGGAAGGGCTATAATATTATTGGTAACTATCTCTGGGAATTGGAACCACTGCTGAATTTATAAACATATTCTACCTTATTTAGTTTCAGATTTTCTACACTGTGTTGACTTTCAGGAAAAGAAATACGTTTCGCATATATGCACATCACATACCTCACATCCTTCCTCATCTCCTGGGTGCCCTGCAGCTCTGATGTGTAAGACTCCCATGCTTACGTGTCTCACTGCCAAGGGTCTTCAGCCAAATCCCTCTCATCTGCCAGATCTTCAGCCGTTTGGGGCCCCTTGCCCTCTGACCAGTGCTACTCTTTTTGGAGCACTTGGTACATTTTTGTCCTGAGACTAAGCAACCATTTCAGTGGTCCCCACTGACCAAAAGCATCAAGACTGTAGCTTTTACATTTTGAATGTGGTTGATTTAAGATTCATTGTTTCTCTGTCTTGACTGTAAGCTCCTTGAAGTATCCTGCTGGCTTCTATCTGCCATTGGACTTCCAGTTCTAGCCTGAGTTTAGTGTCCAGGGCTGCAGACCTGCAGTTCCCACTACTCCGAATGGCCCTTCCACAGACGCTTCTGATGCCCTCGAGGGCCCTGCCAGTCTCTGACCACCTCCATTCTGCACCGCCCTGTTCAACCACAAACTCCCCCTTCATGCTCCCAGTCTGCTTTCTTTTACTGCAGGGCACTTCCCATGATCTGAAGTTGCCTCCTGTATTTATCTTTCTCTTTGGGTTTATTCTGTAGTTGTTTAGTGCCTGTGACCCTCCCCCTAGCAGATAGTAAATTCCTTGAGAAAAGTGACTGGGCCTTTTTTTCTGTAACCACAGTGCCCAGAATAGGACTTACCATGGTGCACGCTCACTAACCACTTGTGAAATGAAGAGAGGCATCACGTGAAAAGTGCCTTCTGTCTAGAAGGGAGGAAGGAAGGATAGAAACATGGGAAGAATGCAGTAAGAAAAAAGGAAAGAAGGAAGAAATGGAGAACAAACTATAATAGAAATCTGCCCTGTGGTTCCTTTTTCTATTAAAGTTGGGGAACCATTATTCCTGTATTAGGGTTTTCGTTGCCTCAGAGTCTTTAAGACAAACAGGGAAAATGAATGGCCCAAGAGAGGCAGTAGACATTAATGCCAGCTCTGCTCTTTCACAGGCCAAGGGGCTCACACAGTGAAGGTTCTCCTGTCTATCGAGGGAGCAGGGCTAGATGGCCTCCAATGTTCCACTCCATGTTAACATTCCACGGTTCTAAATTTTTAATTCTGAAATGTATTTGTTTCCTTTTTATTCAAATGCCAGAATGATTACATGGAAGATTTAGATTCAACTTTAGGCAAAAATCACTTAATTGACAAATGCATAATCAAATCAATGTTTTAATTCAGTTTTAATCTTTATAAGCATTTTAAGACACACTGATTTTATATAATATTTTCGCATTTATGTGATTTATATAGTAAGTGGTTTATATATGTATAATGTTTTGTATTACATACTATACTCTATACATACAATCTGTTGTGTGTGTGCATATGTGTGTGTGTGTGCATATATACATGTTCCTTGACTTAGGATGGGGTTATACCCCAATAAGCCCATAGTAAATTGAAAATATTTTAAGTCAAAATGCATTTAACACATCTAACTTAACTAAACATCATAGCCTCGCATCCCTGACCTTCAACGTGCTCAGAACTTTTACTTTAGCCTACAGTTGGGCAAAGTCATCCCGCTACGATCTTCCAGCATCACAGTAGTATTGTACTTCACATCGCTAGCTCAAGAAAAGATCAAATTCAAAATTCGAAGTATGACTTCCACTGAATATATACGATTTTCATGCCATGGTAAAGTGAAAAAATCCGAAGTTGAACCATCATAAGTTGGGGACTGTCTGCACTGTATATTCACAAAATGTATAATAGGATATATTTTATATATATATAATATATATATGAATATATATATATATTTAAATACTGGTTGTAATTGTTAAAACTCACTTTGGTGTGTGAAGTATACGAGGATCCTTGAACATAGTCTAAGTGCATATAACTGTACTGAGTATGTTTATTCCTGAACAAGTTTGAATCCAGGCTACAAAGGAGTGCGCCTCCTTCCCGGCTGTGAAATTTAACAGAGATGCATTTACTGCATCGCCTTAAAATGAACTCTTCATACGAGAGTGTTTCCAACTCTTCACGCCTTCTAGCAGCTTGTCTTCTTAACTGTCCATTGTTAAACATGGACTAAAAAGCAAGGGACCTGAATCTGTGTCTCAGTTTTGACACTATCTAGAAACGGGTTATTTTCACCCTAGTACAATAAAAGCAGCATTCTTAGATCAATGATTTGTGATGCTTTCACATTTTGATTTTTGAAAAGCATACCTTCATGGTATATTTTCATTTATATGATTTGTGTGTGTGTGTGTGGGGAGAGGCCAGAAAAGACAAATTATACTTGGGAAGCAGTGAAAGCTTATTGAGCTAGAAATGTGGCATGTCGGACAAGAAAGATACAATTCTGAATACCTACGTTCACACGCTTACACAGATACTTTAATAACTCCCATTTGAGTAAAACAGATAAATGCTACCATCTCCTTTATCTGCATCATTGATAAATCAAAGAGTTGATATTATCTTTAAAAACCATATTTCTTAACTGTGTTTCTATTGGGATTAACTGGTATAATTAATACTTGAATGGTCTGAAATATTTAGTAACCTGCAGTGAACATGTTCTCTTTCATTCGAAAATGTAATTTTATGTCATCTGAAATTGTTTTCTATTATTTTCCTATTTTCCCATAAATGATCTTTATATTTATGGATATACTCACCCATCATCCTGTGGATGATATAATGACACTTCATTAGAAATAAGAGCAACCATAATTCTCCCCTGGCCCTGAGAGAATATTGATGGGTATTCTAAATGAGGAACTATTTACTTTTTATTACTATAATGATTTTTAAATAATTTCCACAATTTGAAATGTGGTTAGAATTCCAGGGTAGTTGAAAGCTGACAACATGATTTAATATTTTTTAACATATGAGCTTGTGTTTGCTGCAGTGCTTCAAAATTTAAAATGTCATTATTCATGATGTAATATTATAAATGATAAAGTAAGCTAAATCAATGAAGTTTTTATCACAATTTACTTTAACACATCTTTGAGTCCTTGTTGGACCATTGTTTTATATAAGTTCTCTTAGCCATCCCTTTTTCTTTTCCCAGATGTAAAATAAAATTTTCTTCTCTTCTTTGTTATTTACTGGGATGTTTATTTTGCTTCCAACACTTAAGGGTATTTCTTGCATTTCTTCTCATTCTGTTGCATGGAGCAGAACACTGGTCAGTTTCAATTTCTCTTTTGTTCCCAGAACTTCTCCCCTCCTCCAGGGCTGAAGTGGAAGGATAATTTCCCCTCTTGGATAATTTCTCCTCTTGCACCATGCACAGAATCAAAGTTCTGCTTTTCTCCACATTGTTTCAAATATCAAATTTTCTAACCCACAAGAAAATAAAAACAGCGAAGCACTCACTTGGAACTCCACAAGGGTCAGAGAACCATGGAAAATAATTCCCTATAAGCGGGCTAGCCCTTGGTTGTTCATTGGACGTTGGGAGGAGAAAAACATGGAAACCAGTGGGGACACCAACCTGCTAACAGAGGCAGAGGTGGCTCAGCTCAGAAGTCAGGGTCTGCTGTCTAGGAGCATGGGAAATAAACGGAAGAAATTCAAAGCCAAACAGCAAACAACTCAGTAGGCTAAGCCAGGGATTTGAAAGTATCCCAAGGCTCCGCCCTTCCTCACTCCCTGCATGAGTCACTGTTCCAGTCTGTCCACACCCATCCAGACTTCTTCCTTTTGCTGCCACTCCTCCACACTCCAGTCCCCCTTCAAGCTGTTGCCATGGGATCTTTCTGAAATACACGTCCAGACTCCACATAGCTCCTTGCTGTGTCAACTCTTGCAGTTCTTAACACTTTTCAGAATAAAGTTGAGACTCCTTGGAGAAACACAGACCTACTCTTGGCTTATCTGCCACTCTCCTCTCACTTCTAAGAGACAAACTGGCAGGCCTGTTGTATTTGCCATGCTCTTTTCACAGCTTGACCGGGACTCAACTTCTTTTTCATTTTGCTAATTTCTACACACTTTTCAAGGTACCCATTAAAATGAATAACTCCTCCAGGAAGCCTTCCCCGACTCTCCTTGGGACGGACGCCTTTGGGCTTGCCTTCACCATCTTAGCATTTATTGCTCAGGAAGAATTATTTGGTTTGTCTCTTTCTTAGTAGGGTATTCTCCTTGAGATTGAGGACTCTGTCGTACTCACTCTTGCATTTCTGACACAGCAGGCATTCTAGCTGTTGAAGGAAGTGCTGAATTAGAAAGGAAGTCCTCATAGTTATTAACTGACAGGTAGGGAATGCCCATCCATGTCCTTTCAATTTGCTTCCACTGTGTGTACTTGAATAGTTTTTAATAATCAACACTGAGAAGTGGCACCATTTAATTAATTTATTTGTTCTGGAATGGAGCAGTATGCAATATTAACTCGGTGTTTTGTGTATCTAGCCAAGGGTTAAGAATGCAAGTTTGTTACTAAAGCCTATGGAAGTATTTCTGTACTTGATTGAGTACAGCTCAGGATGCTTTTCCTTCTCCTGAAGCTGGCCCCACCCTTTTTAACACAACGAAGTTGTAGGAAGAACAGGGAAGCATATCTAGCATCTTGTTCCAGGTTGTGTCCCAACATAAAACAAATGTTTTAAATTAAAATCATTGAATAAATAAATTGACATTCCTTACATCCAAAGAAAATTCTACTCCCAAATCTCCAAAACTTTATCACATCACGTTAGTCCAAGATTCTTTCCATTCAAAGTGAAGCCAAGTTATATCTTGTAACACCCAGTGAATTATGATTTGGGGCTGAGGTTTCTTTTGCTCCAACAATATTATGACTTATTTGCCTTGGAATATTCCAGTATTTCAGAAAATGATATTTTATTTTTGAGAGAGAGAGAGAGAGTGAGTGTTGGGGGGGGGGCTCTTTTCTATAACTCAAATAACTCAGAGTGGACAGGGAAGGGGATTTTACATGCCAAATATTTACAAACTAGATGGGAAGCTGGTCTGTGTTTGTGCTTGTGTGACAATTCCTTTGACTAAGGAATTCCAAAACTGTGGACACCCACCCTGTTCCTTGAGAAAGATACGCACTGGCGGTCGGTCTTGCAGACGTTCCTTTCCCGCCTGTGGGCCATCCCAGCTCCAACACCGTGTGGTGCATTTTTGGGGCGGCAGCCCCACCAGATTCCTAGTGTTTTGCCCCCATCGGCTTCTCACCTTCAGCCTAACCTTGCAGGATTCCTTACAAAGCTCATCCACGGGCCTTTGTACAACACGAACCCCTCCGTCTGCCCAGCCAGTCCGAGGGAGCCGAAAGTCGTAGGAGTGCGTCCCGTTGGCACCCTGGCTGGGAGGTGGTAACGTGGAACGTATAAGATGGAAGATACCACGGGTTGGCTGCGGGGATGCACCTCGCTAGCGCCGGCTCGGGTTTCCTTTTGCTTTCCGCGCCCACTCGCGAGGGGCAACTACCCCCCCTGAGGACTTTGCTAGGTGCAGGGGCTCCCGGGCGGACGGGGGCAGAGCGGGCGGGCGGCGGAAAGTTTCCGAGCGTTTCCAGGCGCCGCGCGCGTTCCGGGGCTCGGCGAGTCCGCCCGCCCCGGGCTTCCTGGTGGGGCTGGGCCGGCGGGGCGGGGGAGGGGCCGCGCAGCAGCGGCGGAAGCCAGACCTCGGCGATAAGAGGCTGCACAGCGACATGCAACAGTCTTTTCACTGCAGCTGAATGAGTTGTGGCGCCCACAATGCTCCCGTGACCGGGCACTGACAAGTTCAATTTTAAATCGCGGGCCTCTCGGAATCAGGACTCCCACAATGCCTTGGGCACTCGGTCGGCAGTCGGGCTGCCTCTGAAAAAAACATGTGAGAGGTAAGTTTCCACGGTCACAGTTTGCCTGCGCCGGGCGGCCGCGCGGCATTGTCTGGGAGCCGTGGCGGCGCTCGGGGCTGGGGGGGAAGTGCGAGGAGGCTCCGGGCTGCGGCTCCCGCGGCGCGGCGGCTCGTCCGCGATCGCACCCTCCAGGGCTGGAGGGGGAGCGGGAGGTTGCGGCTGCAGCCCGGCTCCGGCAGCCCGTCCCTGGGCTCTGCGGACACTGTCAGAGCGCAGCCAGCTTCCAACTTGGCAGCCTAGAGAGAGAGAGAAAGCAAGGGGTGGGGAGGATAAACAGGTGCGTGCAAGTGTACTTACAACTTAATGACCTTCGTCGTGGGGGGAGATGCGAGCCCACCCGATGGGAGCCCCTGTTTCTCCGAAGAGATCTCCCACCTCTGTCTCCGGGGCTGCCATCCAGCCCGGTTTGCATCTGGGCCAAATATGTGCACGCAAAGGTTAATTCTCTGTCTGCTACCCATAAATTACGCATGGCATGTTTAGCTCAGCTTCCTTATATGGAGAGTGCTGTATTTCAGTCCAGTTCGCCTTTTTGCCAAGTTTACAGAGCGGAAGACGCCCTGCTTGAGAGGGCTCCTTCCCCCCCACCTCCCGCCCCCCGTCGTTTTGTAGTGCGTCACTCAAAGCTGTAAGAAAAGTAAGTATAGACGCTCTCTGGGTGGAGCCGCAGTTGGTTGATTGAACTGCGTCCATGAAAGGTTGAAAGGAATGAAAAGTAGTTAGTACTTGGGTTCTGGTTTTTAGACAAAAGCGGGACAAATATGTAGCGCTCCCCCCACCCCGCTTTTTTTTTTAACGGAGGCGGAATCTGTTATTGGTAGTAATGTGTCATGTGAGAATACTTTGATTCCAGAGCCTGTAACACGAGCAGGTATATGGTGGAGCTGGAGCTTGCCCCTCACACAGCACTTTACAGCCGCAGGGGTGCTGCCAGAACAGTAATTGTGTTCTTCAGTCTCTCCGGGGCCGGGGAACGTGCAGCTGCCGCGCCTCTGTGGTGTGTTTCCGTGGAGTGTGCTTCCCTAGGATTAAGGTTGAGTCAGAAGCTGCCCAAAAGGTTATTGCTACTGCCTTTCCTCTCTGTGCCCACCAGCATGGGCGCAGGGGATGGCAGATGCCAGGTAAACTCCGCCAGGCACTGAGGAATTTCTTAAACAAATTACTACACTGAGCGAGAAGTCCTAGTGAATGCCGTTGGATTTGCAGGCCCTTTTGCAACGTGCTTTGAAATACTACACCAGTGGACACGGTGTTCCTCTCTACTGGGTTTGAACACCGTGTCTGTTTATACACAGGGGTATTTAGCGCACAACTATTCTAAACCAGCATAAGTGATCCACAATCCATGTTATCTCCATGTGGTCCTTGAGAGCGTTGGTGTGTCGCCTTGTCTTGTTAAGATAAAACATTATCAACCGAGACAAGTTAAAATGAAAGTAGAACGAATGTAAAATTCATCCTGAGAATATTTCGTTCGAAAAGCTTAGAATTTAGAATTCTGTGTTAGGTGTAGAGTTATAGGCCAGAGGCACTGAATAAAGTTATTTTGTAGCCTGAGAAAGCACATTATTGTCAATTGTATCTTTGCTTTATTAAAGTCGGTGACAAGTAGAGCCCCAACCTTTTTTTTTTTTTTTTTTTTTAGGGAACCTACATAGTGTTCTGATTTTCATCTCTTATGTATTCGCATGGGAGTGAGACGATTTTTTTTTATTATTGTGTTGTTAGACCTTTTGACAAGATGTAGACATAGTTTTAAGTTTTATTTGTTTAGTGGGTTCCTCACTGAGGACTACAAAAGTTGCCTTTTGTGCTTTAGGGAACAGGTTGGGTCAGCACCAGAAAACCTGTTCGTCCATTCATCTGTCTATAATTACAGTGTCATCTAAGACATAATAATCAGCTCTTATTATTACGAGGAGACTTAGAAAACCTCACATGTGCTTAGTTTCATTTTTTTCCTGGGTAACTAAGAACAAATTGTGTGCAGATACACATCAAGTGTGATCATCTATCAGCCATGCCAACAGAGAATCCAAAATGTTTTATGGTTTGAGATATTATTGCGTATGTTTATGTTTCCACATTCGAGGCAAACTTAGACTCCAAGTTGAATTCATTAAATTTTGATTCCAACATTCTGTTCTTCCTCTGGGCATAGAATTCCTATGAAATGAAACACTGGGTTCTGTTCCAGAAAAAGAACAGAATATCCCAAAGTTTCTCCTGGGAGGAACGGGGGTGGGGGCAAAGAGTAAAATTGTATTTCTCATTGAGGAAGGGTATATTACTTCATTATATAAAATTTCCTGTCTTCATTGTAAGCAAAAAAAAAACAAAAAAAAAACTGCCCTTGTGTTTATCATTGCCGCCATACATTAGGCCTGTATTAGATGTATCTATTTATGGAAAGAGGGAGGGAATAGCCTTGCTGCATCTCCTGGTTTTCTGCTTTGTTAGAAGATACGTGGATTAGAGTACATCTTAGATCTTGTTTGGAAAAAGCTGAAAAGAATAGGTGATTTGGATTTCCTTATACTCGAACAAAAAGACTTCAGGGCAGTAGGTATTTGGGTCCCAGGAGTGGAAAGAGGAAGTGAAATACATTTATTTAAATGTTTAGCTCCATATATAATCCTAACGGCAATACCGATCATAGAGCATGTTACACAGGAAGATCTTAAAGTGTGTGGCCTGTTAGGCTGAAGAGCTTCATGTCACTGGAAATCTAGAATGTGCTGTCCAGTACGGCAGCCACTGACTGCATGTGGCTGTTGAGCACTTGACATTGGCTGGTCTGGATTGAGATTTACTCAGAGTGTAACATACATACTGGATTTTGGAGACTTTGTACAAAGGGAAGAATGTAAAACATCTGCTTAATATTTTTATGCTGAGTATAAATATGCTGCTGTGATAATGTTTTGGATATATTTGTTACAATAGAATATATTATTAGATAATTTCACCTGCTTTTTAAAAAACACTTTTTAAGTGTGGCTATTAGAAAACTTTAAAATAACAAATGTAGCATGTATTATATTACATTTCTATTGGACGGTGCTACTCTAGAATAAAGCTTGAAAACAGTATTCTGGGAGAAAGCCTAAAGAGTTTGCTGGTCAAAATGCAATAAAATGAACTTTATTTTTTTCAAGCTAAAGAAGTTTCTTATATGTAGAAATTCCTTGTAGTCCTTATCCATTGTAACCAAAATTTGAGAAAACACACCACCTAACATCTATTTTTATTTCCTCAAAACTACTATTTAGTTTAGAGATTGAATGGTGAGGTAGTAATAACACAGAAAAGGCTTATAATTAGGGGGTGAGCGTTAACACCTCTCAAAGGCCGGGATAGAGGATGATTGCTACTTAGGAGCATTTTAGAGACAGTGTAGTTATCATTGTCCCAAAGTTAGCAAACATAAACGAGTCACTAAAATTTATTTTAGAGTAGAGCTTTCAGTAAATAGTAATTATCTTCAAATGCTTAATATGTATTTTCCTTTGCTATGACTTTCCTTCCTTAGAAAATAAAAATGCCAAATAAATCCAGACAAACTCCCGGCCACAGGTTGATCAAAGATTAATGAGTTCATGACGATGAAATATTTTCCTCAGGGAAGAGGACGTTGTTTTGAATGTTAGGAAAGGTAAAAATACATCTCTGTGTTAACATTGTGGGCTTCGGAGTATTCCTGTACGTGGGGACATTGCCATTATAACTTGAACACTTTCTTGAAAAAGCATCTGACTGGTAAACAGAGCACAATGACATCGGTCCTGGATCCGTCCCCTTTAGATATTTTCGTAACTGAAGTACATTTTGCTATGCGCAGTGAGAGTTAGGCTGACAAAAAAAATGCAGTTCTTTTCTATCTGTATAAAGTATGCTTGCTTTTATTTCCTTGAAGGATGCCAAAGATCTAAGACAGGAGGGATGTAGTGTTTTTTTTTTTTTTTTTTTTTCTGGGGAGCGGGAGGGGGTAGATTTTATAGGGAAGCTCAGAAGAGTCGTCTTTCGGCAGGTTGTCAGCTTGAATCTGTCTCCCACTCTATGAGGCGTAGCTGTCATTAGTGTCAACACATGTTTGGAACACGAGGCAACCACGATCCCCGTGAACTCTGTATATCGTTTCTGATGAGTCATGGAGCACATCCACTGTTAGTGCCTGCAAAGCAGAGGATTCAAGGAATGCTGTGGACGTGTGACGTTACAGGTCTCTGAGCATATTTTGTATCTTTAGACTTGAGGTAGGGTAATTGGTTTGTATGCATGATTTTCACATTATACAATAACATGCGTTCCCGTAAGCATTACATTTATATACTTGGAAAAACACTTAGAAAATACATGGTTACAGTTTTCTACACATTGTTTTTAGTTTTTTAAATGATTCTAGTACATCTCTTTGAGATAATCATGTTTTAAACAACTGTAGTTGATTTGACACTGAATTTTCTCTATATTGTAATAAGATTACATTCACATTTTGTTTCTGTATTATCTGATTACAAGAGAGCATTGCCTTTATGGTGGTCTTTTGGCACTCTACGTGGATAGATAACTTTCATTCTAGCAGAAAGATAGTCTGAGGTGGGGGTGAGGGGCAACTTAAGTGACAGAATGAACCAGGAGGGCATGGCCTGCCCTGGAGCAAAAGTTGGTGGGAAAAGCTCTGAGCTGTTGCCTGAACTGACCACACTCTGTGTTTTCCAACCCAACCCCCTCACGGATATTTCTGTTTACTAAATTTTAGTTTCAAAATGCCTATGAAAAGATACATCAGTTCCTGTAAACACCAGTCTGTGTTGCAGTACAGGTAGAACAAAAACAGACCACGTGGGATAAATTATTGAGAGTGCAACACTTTATAAATGTAGGAGGTGATAGCAGTGTTACTGTCATTTTAAATGTGTTGTGCCTTTATATGTTTATTGCATTTTGGTCTATATCTTGAAAGGAGTCATAGACTTTGGTGGGGGGAGGGACACAGACAACCTCACAGTGCATCTGCTTAGATGTGTGGCCTGCAAAAAAGCATTTACTCTTTCTGTTCCTTAATTTTTACATCTCTGAAATTATAAATATGTAAATAACAATTAATATTAGAAGCTGCCACTTTCTATACATTTCTTTACAAAATATCTCATCTAATCTTTTTTATAGCTGGAAAAATGCTTGATGACCTTTTTGTCACTTGTACAGTGATGAGTTTTATTTATTTTTCTTTATTTCAATGTCCCTATTTTTAACCATTTTATTTTGTCTTGCTGCCAGTGCTACGTAATGATTAGTGAGGAGGATGATAGCTATACCGGTGATTACTAACATTTTGGACTACTTTCTATGTGCCAGGTTAAGGTTTATGAATTAATTCATGTATTTCTCTGAACAACCTGTGACATGGGTACTGTTAGTGCTCAGTTTCACAGATGAGGAGACAGGCACAGGCAAGTTCATTGCCCAAAGTTACTTCACTGGAAGTAGTACAGAGCAGCATGGAACCAAGGTAGTCCAGTTCTAGAACCCAAGGTTGTGTGTAAAAGTATAAAAACATTAAAAAAATACTTGTGGTAGGTGCTGACAGGAGATTGAGAGCATCGGCATTTTGAAATACTCTAGTCCTGTTTTCCACTGCATTTGCAAAGACTCTGGAAGAATGGGTAGAAAGTAAGAGGATGGAGAGAAAAGGCCTGGGGGCATGGGGTGGGCAGTGAATAAACAGGTAGGAAGAAATGAGGAATCAGGTGGGAAAGGGAGATTGGTAACTACACTTTGAGGGCATTGAGGAGTGGGTAGTAAGCTAGATGCCCCGTGGGGAAGATAAGAAGACACTTGGTTAGGCAAGCGGCCTTATAGGAATTGTGTTGTGGTGGCATTTTGTAGAGGAAGAATGGGTCATATGGAGGGTGCAACAGAGATCGTGGAATAGAGGTGAGGGCCTGTGTGAGGACAGTGATGGGAGTGAAAGCGAGGACATGAGCACTGGGGAAAAGTGACAGGCTTGGGTTGCATAGGATGTCGCAACTGGTTAGATGCCACCATTAAAAGCAATGGGAGGTATTAATTATTTTTAAAATATAGTAAGATTTTAAAAAACTTTTCACCAAAAATTCCTTAAAAACTTTAACATTATCCCTGTTCATCGTATTGCTATTTGTGAGATCCTGTAGTATAAAGAACTGTATTTTAAAATATCAGCAAGAGAAAAACACTTAAAATTATGTTTTATCAAGGACTGTAACTTAAGTAGAAGGTACATATTAAATTCTTAAAACATTTTATTTTGTATCAAGCTCTTGTAAGGCACAGGATCAGGTGAAGTATAGAAGGGTTGCCAAATTCTTTATCCCGAGGAGGTAATTAATTCTAAAGTAAGCATAATTTCATAGTTAGGGGTATATTGTCATTAGCTAGGAAATGCCTCGCTGTTGGCCAGGCAGACAGTTCCGGTCCCTTCCTGAAGTTCACGCAGAACATCCGTGCACGCTAGCTAGCCTCAGTGACGGCCCAGGGGGCAGACAGGCACATGATAAAACCAGTTTGCAGTGTGCTCAATGTGGTTGACATTTGTCCTTCTCAGACCTTGCTATTTTAGGGGAGGTATCAGAATAACCATGATGTCCTTTCTCCTGGAAATAAGAATCCGTAATAATCAGATACTCTCGTAAACAGAATGATTTACATATGGGAATACATAAGCAGCTGCATTGAGTTAACCGTTGTCTGGAGTTGTGAAGATACTTATATTTCAAGTAGAATAGAAGGCGTCATAGAAGTGCTCATAGGCGTCTTTACTTAACGCCTGTACATACTTTTACAAGTAAATGATTTAACATGGTTTAAGCAGAAACTATCAAAGCAATGATAGCTTATTTCATATCTTAGAGAAATTCCCATGAAATTAAGACAGTATGCAAAGAAAAGATTTATAACTATTTACCACTCATTGTTAATTTAAATGGTCTGTATCTGCAAAAATAATTTAAAATTGTACTGTTTATATGTGTTTAAATATGATATGTTTACATAGAGCCAGAGAAAATGATACTAACAGTGCTTTATCTCACCTTTTATTATTATGCGAACGCTGTGTTGAGTACATGTCTTTTTCTGTGATTAGACATTCTCCCCTCCTTATCTGGATTTTTCCTTGTACTATAAAGATGTGGTAAAAACCTGCTTTGTTATATTAGATAATATTTAGAAAATGTTGCTTTTAAGTAACTAAGATTAAACAGCATTATAATCAGAATTCCTTCTTTGCCTTCTCTGTTTATTGGGCCAATTTTAACTGGACAAATTTGCTTCAAATTATTCTCAGCCATTCTTTTGAATGCCATTGCTCAAACTTTTCAGGGAAAGCTGCGTTTTCCACTTTGTGACACTCACATAAGGCATTTGGTCTTATACACCCCTTCCAGAGGACCTAAGAGTGTTGATGGGCACAGCAGAAATGAACCACAGGGAAGACAAGCAAGTCTTTGACCCAGGGGTAGAGTCTGTTCGAGGTATTATATTACCTTTCCAAACAATGATCTCAAATGTCCAGAACAATAATTGAGATTATTGGTAAAATATATACAAATAGGATTATACATAATGCTCTCTGGGAGACCGCGTACACTGAAAATTACACTTGGGAAATGCCTTTCTCAGAGAAATACTGTTTTGAGGATTGGGTTTTTAAAGTAGATGTTGTTTGGGGAGCAGTTAATATCGGAAGAAGTTTTGTCCGTCTCTCAGTAATGGATTATAAAGTTCAGCTGCTTAGATATTTTTCACTTACTAAGTTCTTTTACTATGTTAACAATAAGGTGCCCTGGCTAGTATAGCTCAGTGGATTGAGCGTGCGCCTGTGAACCAAAGGGTTGCCAGTTTGATTCCCAGTCAGGCCACATGCCTGGGTTTCTGGCCAGGTCCCCAGTAGGGGGCACATGAGAAGCAACCACACACTGATGTTTCTCTCCCTCTCTTTCTCCTTCTCCTCCCTCTCCCTAAAAATAATCTTTAAAAAAATAAGGCGATATAGGCAAGTCACTTCTTCCTTTGTACTCTGCTGAATACTTCATTAACAAACATATTTTGAGCTCTTGTTAGAGTTAAGGGGGTATAGTCAAACTGAATTGCAGGCAGGTCATTTCTCACTTCAAACCCAACATTTTTTATTTTCTTTTTATGTATCTGCTAGGAATGAATGTGGTATAGTTACAATATAGTAATTTTAAAATTTCACCCATACAACAACTGACATAAGTCAAGAAGGTGTGCATGTAATTTCATAGGCTGGTGAATAAAATTTTGTCTTTTTGCTCTTACATTGGACTGCAAATGGCATAAAATTTGACACATGCATATAATTATTTCTTTGGTTATGCAGATATGATAAGGGCTGGCAGTGCTGTGCTGTTGCATTTGGCCATTTGTGATCCTTTTCAGAGGAGGCTTTGCAAAGTTTCAGAAGATAATGTACTTTCACACCAGTAACATAATGCCATACAATTTTCACCAAGAAATGATATGGGTAACTCCAGAGCACATGCTGAACTCATTTGTCATCCTCACGTGGTGGTTTTAGGCTTTTCTTTTTTTAAAGATTTTATTTATTTATTTTTAGAGAGAGAAGGGAGGGAGAAAGAGAGAGAGAGAGAAACATCAAAGTGCGGTTGCTGGGGGCTGTGGCCTGCTACCCAGGCATGTGCCCTGACTGGGAATCGAACCTGCGATGCTTTGGTTCGCAGTCCGCGCTCAATCCACTGAGCTACGCCAGCCAGGGCGGTTTTAGGCTTTTCTGTTGCTTCATTTTCACACACCGGTCTGTGTTCTCTGCCACAATGTAGGGTAGCTCATGACTTAAAAAGACCATCTATTCCTTGAAGACTTGTTTTGTTGGAGACATGTCATTTTGCTAACAAATTCCCCAGTCTATAGAGTTATTTAGAACACATACCAAGTAAAATTACATGTTGTCTAGGGGAGGACAATGGAAGAATCGTATGCCATGCATTGCTTTTGCCTTCAAAGGAAAGCATTCTTCTTCAGCAAATATTTATTGAGTGCTGTTCCCCATGTGCCATCTATCATGCGATGTCCTTCAGAGGATAAAGAGGTGACTAGGATGTGCCCTGTGCCCAAAGTAAATTCCGGGCTAGTGATCAAAATATTCACAAGTAATGTACAGGCAAAACAAAGTGGACTCGGAGGAGCCAAGAATAGGCTGCTTGTGGGCAGAGTGTGGAATTTTCCTAAAACCATCCAGCAGACACATGAACTCTTTATATACTTTGTATATTAGGGAGCAGACAACACCAACTCATAATTTATTAAAATTCAATATTTAAGGCATTTATTTTTCTGTTCAAGTTTTTGATAAATAAGCACGATCCAAATATAGTGTCATCCTAGACTAGATAGAAGAGATTAATTTATTTCGGCCATTGACACTTTGTGTCAGAAAGGTGGAGCATACTATTCTGAAGTTTCTTCTTGCCAACACCCTGATTAGGAGATGAAAACACTCAGTACTGACATTCAGGTTTCAGGTCCTGCGTCTTTTATGCTAACAGCAAAGGCCATAAGGGAGAGGTGAGCTGATGAGTTGTATTCAACTTTAATGACAAAGGGTTTTAGATATGCACACAATGCTTTTTTTCCTCTAGTTTTTCTTTGTCTGCAGAAAATAAAGTAGGCTGGCTTCCAAACTTCCAAATGGTGAAAGTGCAGCTGAGCGTGTTCTGTAAGACCCCAATTGTCTATGAACTGTCCATTCCTTGGTTCCAGGATTTGCTCTGCATTCTAGGTTAGGAAACACAGAATTTTTATTTTACCACTTACCATTATTCTTTTTACTCATAAATATTTATTTAAAGCCCACTGCTTAAAAGCTTCATGGCCATACTTTGGCTGAAATTTTCAAGAGAAATTAAGGTTAGAGTTCTGCTTCTCTGCAGTTAATGGCCTAAAGAAAAAGGTGCATTTGTGGTGAAATAATGAAGCTCAAACAAGAGCCACCAAAGACCATACCATCAGCAGTCATAATAATTATAAAATAACTATGTATGTGGTAGGACTTATTTTTTTATTTATGTGATTGTGTATAGTTGTTACATAGCACTGTATTTATATATATTGCTGTCCCTCTCTAGTTCACAGGTGAGAAAATGGAGGCTTGGCAAGGTTAAGGTCAGGTGTTTTGTTCAAAGGTCATGTAGCAAGGTACCGTGTGTGCTGAGCTCGCAGCCCAGCAGTTCTGCTGTTTGCCTGTTTGTTGCCATCAGTATGGTACGAATTAAGTACACAAATACTCATAGCAATATAGATTTGAGGCCTAATCCAGGTTAGTTCTAGAAAGACTAACTGAAGGAGGTAAGATGTGAAAGATAGGTTTCGAAGCATTGTGGTCCTAAAAAAGCAGAGAGGATGGAGCTGGCTTTGAAGTGCCTCTGGCTTGGAAAGGAAGGCCGTATCAAATGGCCTAATCTGCCTCTGTGGTTTGCGCACTTAATACCCTCTGCCCCAGCACTCGCCAAGATCAGCAAAATCTACTTTTAGACTCAAAATCATTACCACCTGTGAAGTCTCTGATGTCACTTGTGAATGACATAGCGTTCTGCCAGTTGTTCCCCTGGATGGCGTTAAGTTGGACATTTGCAAATGCTTCTATAATTTACTCCACTATTGTATATTATTGAAGACATTAGGATAATTCAGTTCATTTCTGTCATCACTGAAAGATAGAAAGTTGTTGCCCGCCTTGAAATAACCAGTCGTGTCATTGAGAGTTGACATTCTCTTGGAGATTTCTGATTACCTTTTCTCACTTTCCCCCCAAACCCTAGCAGAACCATTAGAGCATCTCTGTACATGTCCTGTGTGCATATGTGTGTCTTATATCCATTGTACATGTGTATTCCATGAAGGATCATGAACTAGTGCATAAGTTATAGCTAAAAAATGGAACAGAGTAAGTGTGTGAAGCTCAGGGATACATTCACCAACTATTGTGAGTCCCTAAATTTGCCTTGAAATATCATCCTCAATATCATTTTGTGGTTTTCTGAACTGATTACAAGTAGGGCTTGTTTAAATATAGTATTTGACCTGGCCAAATGGCTCAGTTGGTTGGTGTGTTGTCTCATATGCCAAAAGGTTGCAGGTTCCATCCCCAGTCAGGGCACATACCTAGGTTGTGGGTTTGATCCCCAGTTGGGTGCATAGGAGAGGCAATTGATGAATGTTTCTCACATCAATGTTTCACTCTTCTCCCCTTCCTCCCTCTCTAAAATCAGTAAATATATATATGCTGGGGTGAGGCTTAAAAAAATATAGTATGCCATAGATGCTAAGTAGAAACATACAGGATCATGTACCAGTAATCCTCCTGCATATTTTTTAAGAGAAATATTCTATGCTAATATACTAATATTCAGGGAAGAAAACTAAGCACCTGTGTTTCAGTTCAATAGCTCTATGATAAATGAAGTATAATTAAACACACAGATTCTGCAACATTTGATTAAATATTATTTGGGTTCTTTTGTATTCCAGGCACTATGCTAGGCATTGAATACATAATAGTTAATGTAAACAGATGCAATTATAAAAGTGCAATTATAAAATGTAAACATCTGTCAAATTTCATATTGGCCATTGCAGAAATAATGCCATTATTATAGTTCTTGTTGCCACAAAATTTAAATAATCTTTTTAGTAATTAAAAAATATTATGTATAGATGTCAGGAAATATTTATTCTAAAGCCTCTACCAATGTTAGGCTTGCTGGGTATAAGCAAAGCATCTTCATGTAAAGAAAAGCACCATTTTGTGCTTACACTTACTGCTTTACAATTAAGCAAGAGAAATAGTATTGCAAAGGAATGCAGAAAGAGAAAGCTCAGTGTTGATTGGCAGCACAATATTGTGAGTTTCAAAGGTCAGGCTAGTACAGGAGGCTCCAGTTTTGCCAGTCAGTGTCAAGCAGAAAGCTGTGACAGCCAGGGCTGGTGCTGCTGAAAATATCTGCAGCTTTGGGAGCCTGGTAAATTTCAGAAGGTCATTTTGGCATTGTAGTCAGAACACTGATTCACAGGGAGGGTTAAGCTGGACAGCTGGCCAAGGAGATGTGTTGCTAAACTCAACAGTTGTAGATTTTAGGGCAGTTGTTAACTGCTCTAACTTGGTGGCCATCTTTCATAGAAATTATAGTATAGAGGAATGAGCTTTACCTGATGGGTGAATTCAAACTTCTTTTCTCTTCTGAAACTCGGTGGTGCATCTGTAACTTTACCTGGTACCAGGGCAAATGTGCTTTAATTTTATTTACATGTGATGTGTGCTACATCCAAAAAGGATAGGAGTTGGCTTTTAACAGTAAAGTGCATGTAAAATAGGACTATAAAAAAGAGACATAACAAATCAATTAGAAGGAAAAGAGATGAAACAAGTCCTTGAGATGAAACTGAGCACTAAATTTATCTCTCAACTTTCTGGCAACCAAAGCAAAAACTTCAGGAAGGAGAAAAATCCCTAGTTTATTTAATAAGATTTCTTCGTATCCAATATATACAGTCTTACTGTTAGCCCTTAAGATATTTAGTTAAACATTCTGACTCTGCCCTTGGGTGAAATCTTGAAATGGATGAACTCCAATTAATTAAGAAGCGAAGGCAGAATTTTCACTGATTTGGGTCTAGCCCCAAGTTCCAGCTTTCTCTGCTGCCATCCCATTGCGCGTGTGTCCTCTGAACAGCTCAGGTCCCCAGCATTCACATTCTCAGCTTTTCGGTATCCTGTCTTTCCTCTCTGTGCTCCTGCAGCCTGGGTTGCCATTCCTGCTTGTCTGTAACTTAGTGAAACTGGCTCATCTTTCCATACCTTCCTTAGATGTCCTTTCTATCATGAAACTACCCCCGATTTCGTTAACTCACCCAGCTCTGTTGTTACTCCTTTTGTACTTCTCCCTGTTTTATGCTCTGGTATCTGTGAGTTGGTTTTACATCCCTGATTAAGCAGTAAATTCTTCAAAGCTGAATCCATATGTCCCCCCTCTGTCTGGGCTACCAAAGAGGGTCATCAATAAACCATTAATGTAATCAATGCATATTTTATTTATGTATTGCTTATTTTCCATGATTATGTTTATTTATTGAACCTTAATAAGGTTATTGACTGTGTTGGATGTACTTGGATTTAAGGAAAACATTTCTTTTTCTAGGATAGTAGGGAAGAAAAATAGCGACAAAAACAGCAGCACAATTAGAAGAACAACAGCTGCGATTTTCTTTTCAAAGGAGATCTTTCGGGGCAGTGGAATGGGAATAGCAGTTTTTTTCTTATTGTTTTGACTTTGGGCATTCATATTAGAAAAGAGCTTAATATTTCTCTGTCATGAGGTAACTAGCATAAAAGAGAACAGGTTTGATACATGTAAGAGAAAAATATCATTTATACTATTTGAAATGCTCAGTGCTTTCTCCCTGACATACTTTTTTTAATGGTTTTAATAGCTGTTAAAAAAAATCTGACTCTACATGGCTTAGAAGTGTTTCAGACAGCTATTCCATCTCCTTTACTGCTTTTCAAGTACTGTTTTAGTGGCTGATATAGGTCAGCCTTACTGTATGCATACTTGCTTAACACATACTGTTTTATACTTTTACAGCCAAATTCCATTTTATTGATGTGGAAGGTTTCTGCTGATAGAATTGAACTCCTCTAATAAAAGCTCTGTGGAAAATGTAGGCTCTTCTCACCCAAAAGGGACAGAAACAAAAAAACTTACGCTCCAAGACCTCTTCTCCAACAATTAACCTTCAAATCACTTACTAAGTAGAGCCTTGTGTTGTATTAATTACTAGATTAAACTGATTAACGATCTTAACGAAGAAGAGGCTGACAGACACAGTGTGTAATTTTCGCATCTCTAAGCACACATTATTAGGCTCCAGTGCATACCCCACAGACAGATGTGCAAGGACGACAGCATTGCTCTCGCAGCTCCACAGAGGGACCGGCTCGTCTCTGTAGGAACCGGTATGCAAGGCTTTCTCCTCCACTTGCATCTCAGAGCAAACCACAGTGGAGCGGAGCTGGTGGCTTCCTCATGGTGGAGAGTTCCCGCTCCACCCCTGAACTCTCTGGTTTTGGCTTCTATATGTTTATAGTCATTGTCATTGCCATAAAATTTGGCATCAAATTGACAGCATGTGTTGTGAATTAAATTTCAAATTTGAATCAGAAGACTGGATTTGGGATCCTGATTCTTCCATTTAATAAGCTTAGAGGACTTTGGTGAGCCAGTCCCTTGACACGCAAGCCCCACTCTGTCTGCTCACAAGTGGGCAACATGGTATCTCTTAGAATCGGGAGTAACAAATGGCAAAACTCAGATGAAGGAAACTGTGTAACCAAATATAAAATACTAGTTGCTAGTATTGAGCAATAATAGACTATATGAGTTCTGGGGGGAAAATAAGTTTTTCTGCTTGGCTCCTCCAGTAGAAACTTTTTGTTGAAGTATCAGAGGAGTACTTTGAAGATTTTATATGTAAATAGAAAAGAAAGGTAGCACAAGCCGACTTCTTAAAAGTTAATCTCTTCAAGGTTTGTTGCTTAATGAAGGAGCATAGTTTGTTGTTTTATCTAAAATAAAGTGGTTCTAATTGTGAGAAGATTAATGCACTATTTGTCTTCCTCCCCCATTAAGTTTAACACAAAGATTTTACTTGAATTTAAATAAAGAGTTAGGTTTTAGTTATATATGAGGAACATGATTTGACTAATTCCTATGGTAAAGTTTTTCCTTATTCTTTTGAAGAATACATATGCGCACATATATACATACATACATACCTATACATGCATTAATGCTTATTTCATATTATATCTATTCTGTCAACCATGGATTTGATCATATTGTGGTGATTGTATAGGTGCTCATTTTTTCATCTTTCTGTAAAATAATTTTAATATAGATTATTATAAATACAACAAAAGGAGACTAAATATCACTGTCTCTAGAGGACTTATTTTATGTATGGGTGTATATATAATGGCACATTTGACATTTAAGTGATAGGAGTATAGTAAAAAGTTTTAAGACTGCTTTGTGATCGCTCTTTGAATTTATCTAGTGCATCCCATCAGACATACTAGGAGATTCCTAGTGCTGATGGAAACACGTAGAACTTTAATCACTGCCTCATTAGTCTGGCTCTTTGGATTTCTTTATGTGTTACAGCTTTCCCAGAATGCACAGAACTGAATGGACAATTAAGATAATTAAGAAAGGGGTGTTCTTTTTTGCTAAATGCAAAGGAATTAAACCTTAAGCCGCCATGTTAGTTTGTTCATTGTGTGTTCAGTATGTTTACTCTTTTGCAAAATCCAAAATCCTAAGAATAAATTCTTTGATTTCATCTCCTGAGAAGTGTGATTTTATTTATACTCTGACAACATGCCGAAATCACATCGACAGATAATAAAACCATTGGAAATGCCCCCATTTTGCCAACCCAGCACCTTAAGTCCTTTGAAAATACAGTTGCAAGTACTTCTTTATTCTGTGAACTGTTTTAATAATTGAAGAAGAACTGATTGAGGAGGGCAAAGTGAGGGGAGAATGGGGCATTTGCCCACTGGCAAAAATCTTACCAGAAACAACTTGTCTTGGTTACTTTAATTGGAAGTACATGCCACCTCAGGGTCGGAAGTGCTGCACGGGTGGCCTTAGCCCTTGGGGATGTCACCACGTGGGAAAATGTGTTTGGGCCTGTGTGAGTTCACCGGTTTTATTGTGCCTTAGCTAGTTTGATAGCGCCTTGCATTATTTATCGCAGTTGTCAGAAACCATTTCCTTTAGTCAATTAGTGTCTGAAAAAGGGGGGAGTGGGGCAGGATATTTTTCTGACATTAGTAGAAATAATATATATATTAAAAAATTCCCTTAATCATATGATACTGTGCTGTGAGAGATTTTCCAAATACAACATGACCCTCAGACTCTGTTAACTACATGTTTTGTTTTTAAGAATTGTAAGTTACATGTTTGTTTTGATACTCTGTCACCCCAAACATTTATTTAAACTTTCAGCCCTGTTCTTTGGCAGATAATTACACAATATAAATATCATAGTTGTTTTAGCAATGAAATGGTTTATGTTGAAATACCAGGAGTTGAAGAACTGATTTTACCAATGCTTCCATTGATTAGCTGCCATGTAAGGGCTAACGATTCAAAATATTTTGCCGAATACAATGACATGCATTAGTTGTATTTGTAGGAAAAAAGACACATCTTTTGTCTATTCCCACAATAGAAATTTACAGTCTAGATTTAGGGGTAGGGTCTTTTTAAGATCTAACGTAGATTTAACAAATACCAAAAAACATGTTATTTGTTAACATTTCCATCAACATTATTTTGGGAAAAATGTTTGTTGTTCTAGTTCGAAGTTAATATATGCATATACTGTATGTTCTAAGTATTTATATTATTAAAACCACTCAAATGTAAGTATAATTTGGCACATGCAGTCGCACATTGCTTAAAATAATGAAAATTGACATTAACGTAGGTGACTACAAGTAAAGAAATGGACATACAGTGGAATAATACATAGTTGTTAAAATACATAGTTGTTAATACATAGTTGATCTACTTCTATTGACAAAGAAAGGTCAGTAACAGATACTGTAGAAAGCGAGCCTCAGAATGACATGCTCAGTAAGTTATTACTTCTCTAAGATGACACCCGGTTTATGTATATAGTGTATAGACAAATAGAGACAGGACTGAACACATCGTACTAATAATGGCTGTTACCCTTGGGATGAGAAGGTTCTGGTTTGGCCGTAGAGGGAGGGGAAATTTATTTGGACTTCCAATAAAACCCTTCTGTGTGATTTAAATTCATAGCACTGAAAACACATGCACTTACCTATGTCTAAAACTTAAAAAAAAAAAGGAAAAGAAAGATGGAAAGAAGGAGGAAGGAAGGAAATGATGTGGAATTAATGTATGTGATTCATATAAATTATTTGCTAGAGATTTCTGTTCATTGTTTGACCTTATATTTTACTGTCTTTTCCATTATTATTTTGTGGTATCTCTGTATAGGCAATAGCCTTAAAACTTTTATCTATACTCAATACATTAAAAAAACAGAACCATAGTTAAGAGTACAAATGGTTAATTCTTTGAAGTAAATCAGATCACTACAGTCACTGGGGATGTGGAAGTCTAGGTATGGAGGGAGAAAAAGGCTCAAAATTTAAATAAACAATGTTTGATTCAAATTTTAATTTGCTCTTAAGCCTTTACATTTCTAATGTGATATTCTTTGTTTTCCCATTCTTAATCACACTGCGTGGTAGGTTTTGATTTTATTTTATTTTACACTTCTTGGCATTTTCATGTATGTTTGCAAAGTTATTGTGAATGAATGACTTGGAGATTCCAGATTTGCATTGTTGTTCGATGCATATGCAATGATATTTCAGTTCTTAAGTCTGTTAGATATTCAAGGAAATAGAGTTGTGACACCAAATGTGGTAAACACTTTAGGTATAGATGTGGAGACAAATTATCTTTTTATCCAGTTGATCTTATGTTTTCATACTTGTAGAACCTCTCAGCGTGCTTTTCTTTTTTATAAGTTAAGCCTTATGAGAAATATTGAGGTAGGCACAAACAAAATATGTCCCCTTGTTACCACCTTTTAAAAGACATGTTGGAACTGCCTTTTGAAATTTTATGCTTTTGCAAAATACAGTCTGAAGCTCTGGGTTGTTATATATTGTAGCATTGCAATGATGTTAGCATAATTTGTTGTTTTTCAACATCTCAGACATAGTTAAATATGTGAGTTTTGTAGAACTTTCCCAAACGGATAGTTATGCTACATAGAAGTGAAAATAACAGTTGTCAACACATATCTTTGTAGCATTATCTTCCTCCTTTAAGCCAGGGAAAAAACGACTATGTCTTGACACATTATTAGTCATGGAAAACAGTTCTTACTTGTACGTGAGGATATGTGAATTTGTGACTTTATTTTAAAAAGCTTAAGTTAAACTGAGATTCTAATATTTTATTGTTATTGGAATAAATTCAGTTGACATTGATACAGTGTTAAGAGTATCTTTGAGATTTGTTTAAAAGGCGACATATATAAATGGGTGGAAATATCCGTAGGATTGTAACGTTAAACTGTGTAACACCTTTGGCTTCAGTATTTGTAAATGTCCCAGTAGCAGCCACATTTGCGAAACTATAGACTTCTTCCGATTAAGTGGAAGGGACGAAATGTTTATGCATTGTGTTGTGTCATGGGGCATCCATTAATTCATTTAATTAGGATGCATTCAAGTAATACCATGCAATATTCGCAACTGGATTCATTTATTATATTCTGAAGAATAATTATTTCAGATCTCTTTATTTAACTATAAACAGATTTTTACATACTTTTCTCATAATGATTTGTAAATAAGCTACATATTTGGGGCAGTCTTTAGTAGAAATAAGCCAGTAAAAATTCCTAGACTGAAGTTATTCTGTTAGGTTTAAATCAGACACCTGGAAATTCCAGAGTTATCTATGAAGATCAAGCTTTGAAGTTCAGATATAGTTGATAGTATCGAGGGCTGTTGCCACATTAAAGTTTTAGAAATTTTGGCAAGTGGGGCAGCTGCGATTGTCTGGTCCTAATGGAGATAAGCTAATAGACAAATACAGATATTTTGGCCTGAATTTTAGAATTTCTTCACATGTTGACTTTATAATTCATCTCAATTAGTGGAGCATGCCCAAATGGAGCACAGGCATAGGTTAATTAGGGAGATGTGGACGGCCATCATCGTGAGAATGGTTTCTGCCTTGGAACGGAGGTTGGAACAGTGGGCAAAGACACTCTCACACAGCAAGTTCCAGTGATGTGCAGGGTCTGTGATTCTCTCGATAATGAACTACACACTTGTCTTTGAGTTGTGCAGTAGTGTGATTGGGAAGCAGAGATGAATTTGCTGCTATTTCTCAAGTAATGAAGATCATATTTAAAGAATGTATTAGGCAGTGATATCACCAATCGCAGTGAGAAGCGAGGTGACATTGGTCAGAAGGTTGAATGGAACTGCGTTGGGAGTGACACTATCACAACGTATTGCATTCTGTTTGCATTCACAGTTCGGTCTTGCTGACTTCACATCAGTGGAGTCCTTCAGTTGGGTCAGTGTATCAATCTTGTCCAAAATTGCCAGGGTGCTGAAATTTGGTTTTCCTACCATTTAGTTCCTGAGCACATACGAGCATTATTAATTTTGTTGTATTCTGTATTCTGACTATTAATTCACATGGGCAGATCAGAAATGACTACCTAAGGCTAACAAGATAACTTCTTTGTATAGTAAATAAATATAACTCTAAAGAGGTTCCGTGTTTTCTGTAGAAGAATGATAAAGTAGCATGTATGGTGTTATTTCATGATGTTTCCTTGTAGAATTAGAGGGAAATGTTAAAATGCTGCCTGTTTGAATATCATCAAAAAATGCAAATTTTCTCTTCTTTTGCCAGAATTAAAGCTGATTTTGTCAGAAATTCACAGATAATAATTTAAATATTTTAAATTTACAAAGCTGCATGTAACTGTTTCCCGTTATTCTGTGATTAAAAAAAAATCTTCCATCAACTTCACCACTAAGGAGGTATATCAGTGTGACTCTGTGTTAATAACTTCATGGCCTCGTGTTCTTTCCATTGAGTGGGGTTTGATTCTGGTTCCATTCAGTAATAAGGCGACGTCACCAATGCATTCAACTGTGTGTCTGCATCCAGACGTTGGAACTTGTAGGAAAGACTTATAAGCTAGTATTCAGATACACTGAGAAAAGCTTCAGTCATGCCACCCATGTCAATCATTGGCCTGCTCTGGACCAGGCACTGATTGGGTGCTGACAGTTTCATGGAGAACTAGCCTGGCAACGGCCACTGTCATGGAGCTTACATTTTTTAAGACATGGTAGATGCTAAGCAGAGAGCGAGATAGGTCACCACTTGATCCCCTTTACCCTCTTCATCCTCCTCACCCTTCTTTCTCTGGGAAACACCATACCATTGTCTGGGTCTGTGGGTTTGTTTTTTTATTTGTCGCCTTTTGTTTTCTATCTCACATGTAAGTGAAATCATTGTTTTTGCTCTTTTCCGTCTAACTTATGTCACTTAGCGTGATACTCTGAAGAGTCATGAACATTGTCACTAAAGGCAATATTTCATTTTTTATGGTTGAGTACTATTCCTTTGTATGTGTGTCTCTGTGTGTGTATTGGGTTGGTCAAAACTTTCATTTGTTTTTTTTTCCCACAAGATCTCTCCAGTAGTGCTTAGTTGTCTTTAACTTCATTTGAAACAGTGTTGTTAGATTGTATTGTGAGAGCTGTCATATCAGTGTGCACTTAAAAAAAAACTTAACCAAAATTGATGAATTTTTGTGCAATCATTCTAAGAATGAAAATGGAAGGAAATAAGCAAAATTTTTAGCGTATTATGCTTTATTATTTCAAGAAAGGTAAAAAACACGACTGTAACATGCAAAAAAGATTTGTGCAATGTATCGAGAAGGTGCTGTAACTGGTCGAATGTGTCAGAAGTGGTTTGCAGAGTTTCGTGGTGGGAGATTTCTCGCTGGATGATGCTCCTCATCTGGGTTGGCCCGTTGAAATTGATAGTGGTCAAATCGAGACATTAATTGAGTATACCATGTGGGAGATAGCCAACATACTCAGAATATCCAAATATATAAAGTTGTTGGTGAAATGAAGAATGCGTTTTTTATTTTTCAGAAAAAACTAAATGGACATTTTGGCCAGTCCAATATATGTTCTGAATCTTTTGAGGAGCCTCCATACTGTTTTTCATGGTGACTACACCCATTTACATTTCTACTGCCAGTGTACAAGGGTTCCCTTTTCTCCACATCCTCTCTACCACTTGTTATTTCTTGTCTTATTGATAATAGCCACTCAGGAAGACAAGAGCTGATGTCTCATTGTGGGTTTGACCTGCATTGTCCTTACAGATAGTGAAGTTGATCATCTTTTCATAAATCTGTTGGCTGTTTGCATTTGTTCTTGGGAGAAGGAGATGCTTCTGTGTTCAGGTCCTCTGTTGGAATGCTTCTGACAGTGTGCTGGAAGAGCTTCTAGGAAGATGTTGCGGCAGGGACCGGATGAAGGCCGACTTGGGTACGAAGTGAGTGATGTAGTATAAGAAGTGCTCTGAGCCATTGTGGTCAGTTTATCTTCTCATGACCTGAAAGCCTTGTAAATTGAAAAATTTTGCCTGATGGAGGAATTAATTAAAAATTGACTTCTTAATCATTGTCTGAATAGAGGCTTTATGTTTTATTGTGTCTTAAATATAAACACTTAAGGGACAATAATACTTTTCTAATCTGAGTGCAGTTGGGTGTGTTGCTTTTGGGGTTCTGATCGTTGGCAGTAGGGGATCCTCTGACCAACACCCCTTTGTTACCCGTCCAGAGAGAGACCGCTTGAGGGTCAGGGGATCAGACCTATCTGAATTTTAAAGGCGTGCTTTGACAGACCTGAGATTACTGGGGTTGGTCCACACAACCTTCTTTTCTTGACTGCAGCTCGTCACCCGTCACACCTGGCAGTGTCAGAGCAGCCAGTCAGGCTGACAGTCGTCCTGCCCTGCCATTCCAGAGGGTGTGTGGTTGAAAGTTATCTTATTTTCTCAGCAGTGTTTCTAGAACCACTCATTTGCATATCTCCTTGGTGATTTTTGCCAATATATTTACCTAGTCTTATTTTGTAAGTTCTTTTTATTAAACTGTAGCCTCTTCCTAAGCTGCAGCATCTGTGTAATCACAGGCGTGATGGGCTCGTTTTAGCATTCTGATGCATCTGTTAAAATTAGGTTGTTTCGGTCCCCTTAGAATTGCCTTGGTGCCAGCAGTAGTGTGCTTACCTCTGGCTGAGAAACACTGACCTCAGCTTTCTGTTCTGTGGAGTTGGATACCGCTGAAGACTGCATTAACCATTCGGACCACAGTCTTTTCCTATGTAATAAATAACAGCTTTGCTACTCTATTTGGTAAGTTAGTGAGCAGAGAAATGGCCATACAGCCTCCAGAAATGCTTCGTTTGTTGTGTGCTGAACCCTCTGGTGATATTTGGGACAAACCCTGGGTAAAATTGTGCCATGAGTGAACTTAGTCGTTACTAATTTTCCAAATAAATTTACTGTTTTGTCATCTATCTATTTACAGTATTTACTTACTAAATTTACTTCATGATTTCTTAAATAAATTATTGAAGTAATGCATTGCTAATTATGGACTTTTTGACACCAGGGAAGGGGGTGAGAAGTTATGGTTTGGGACAGGGGGCTCCTTCTTGTCCCCTCCAGGTGTACACAGGGAAATCGGACATCTCTTCCACTTAGATTGATGTTGTCTCAGTCATTTAAAAAGAGCCCTCAAACAGTTACTCAGTTAATTTCCTCACTATGGAACCTATTTAAAAAATCAGAAGCTATAGAAAAAAAAGCCCCTAAAATTCCCAGCTAACTATTCTGGGATGTCATAGGACCAACCTGCCTATAATTTGATTCAGAACAGCGGAAATGATTCATAAACATACATGATTAAGAACTTGAACCTTGCTCATAGGAGCCATCCAGTTCTCCCAAACAGCACTTCAGTCTCATTCCTCGCACATGTCTGTTTACCTCTGTTGAAGTATGTGTGCAGCCCCTGAATGGGTACTAATATGAAGCCATCCACTTCCTATAAGGTCAGTTTAATGCTAATGTGTATCAATTACTATGAGAATAATTATTAGTAATTTCCCATGCTTTTTTAAAACTCCGTCCTTGAACCTTTTCTTGACTTCCTTTCCTCTATTTTTCCCTTTTTATTTCCCCCCTCATATCTTAAAGTAAAAAATATATGTGACTTATGATATTGTTTGGGGAGAAACTGGTTTTTGGATCTTGTGGCAGAACATGCTTGTTTGTGCAACCTCCATTGGAACTCGAGGAACTGTATAGCAGAGTGTTTGGGGTTTGATCGACAGGTAAGCGAGGACTTGTTCTCAGGCAGGTTTTAAATAGATAGATTCTCACTGCAAAGCTATTAAATTTCCTAAATTTTTATTGTTTTTCAGGGAAGCTTATAATCTGTTAAACTATACAGGTTAGAAATTTACCTCAGGTACAGTTTGCCTATTAGTAAATATCATTACAGCAGCATTTCCTATAATATTTATCTACAAACAACACATGTGTCTAGGGCAGATGTGTTTTCAAGAATTCTCACAATCTGAACATTATCCAAACATGTTTCAGTGTTGTTCTGTAGAACAAAAGTTCATTACTGGTTGAGGTAATGTTTTGGGAATTCATTGTTAATCCAAATCCTATAGAATCTTAATTTAGCAATATATTCGGTTTTGAGAAGATTTCCCAGTCTTCCCTGAAATTCTTTTATTCAAGTAAAGAGAGAGATAATCTAATATCAGCAATTTATTCAAGTCAATTTATAAAACGTAATCTAGAGTTGTCTCCTCCCCCCCACCCCCATGCCTGTGTTGGGGCTGGCGTGGGCTCTTAGCAGGGGCGGCCAGTCTAGCAATGTGCCGAGGTTGGGGTCGGCTCTGAGAGCTGTGTCCATGTCAGCTCATTGCACATAATTTGATTATCATCCCTCCCCATATAGTTTACAGTGAAGTAGCATTTCACTGTGCAAATGTATCTATCATTCTTTCAATAATACTTTTTGAAATCAATAGAATTTCTCTGCTATAAGAATTAAAAATGACCCAAACACCCATTTGCCATCATTTTAGTAATTAAAATATATTCTGTCCTCAAGTGGACTAGGCCTGTAACGTGGCAGAAAGGAGAAACACTCAACTCTGGAAATGGGTTTTGCAGTTGTGTTTTCATGTGACCACGGACCCGTGAGGACAGTTGTAATAGCGGCATTCTCCTCCCCACCCTGTGTGGACCCTGCGGATCGTGCTGCGGTACTTCCTCAGTGTTGGGGATACGTTCCCATATAGTCACATGCATGTTTATCACTGTCAGTTTGAGTGAAATTTATTTATCAAACATTTAAAAAACTCTATTATGTTCTAGGCACTGGGTTAAAAAAATGGCAATACACCCTGTTGTCAGGGAATTTGTAAGTTGGGGGACAATGCAACCAAGAGCTACAAAGTACCGGGCATATTCCGAGATGGACTAATGTTTACCAGAGCAGACCCAGCCTTATCGAGAAGGTACTGTTTGCACAGCAACTTAAACAAGGATAAGGGATTTGCCATGTGGAAGGGGTGAGGAACTGCGAGTCAAACCAAACAAAGGGTTAGCGTGTCACGAGCCCCAGGAACTCACAGCGACGTGGCTTGTGCCCAGAACCCTTCTGAACCCTCTCAGCTCCTCGTTAAGACAACAATTTTCAACCGGTGTGCTGTGAGAGCATTTAAACCACCCAGTACCTGACGACTTAAGTCAGGGACACTGACCTCTTTCCCCTCAGATTGTTGAGAGACTAAATGACAACAGCCAACACAATAGCCGTCTAGTGTGAATAAGTTAAAATTATACCTACATTTTTTGGCAGATTGGCAAAATATGTATTTTTGGGTGTGCCACAGAATGTTAGTGATTAGTTCGTGTGTGCCACAGGACCAGAAAGGTGGAGAGCTGCTGCTCTGGGAGGGAGGGTGCTGGAGGGCAGCACTGGGAGAAACTGGAGGGTGCATTGTGTCCATTCAAGATGAGGGGGAAGGTTCAAGAAAGACAAAGTTCCAGACTGATGGTGGCCAGTGAGGAGGGAGCTGGGGGGCTGGGTGCAAAAGGTAAAGGGATGAAGAAGTTCAAATTGGTAGTTACAGAATAGTCGCAGAGATGTAAAGTACAGCCTAGGTAACATATTGGAGTAACAGTGTATGGTGTCTGGGAGGTAGTGGTAATATCAGCGGGACCACTTTGTGTAACCACTGTTCTGTACACCTGAAACTAATATAACATAATATTGAATGTATACTGTAATTGAAAAAATAAACTTAAAAAAAAAAGAGGGAGTTGTAAATGATATAAGAGGACAAGTAGCCTTCGGATTTAGCTTTTATGGGAGCATTGATGGCAGTTGCTGAGTGAATAAATAATAGGTGTGCAGGTCACACTGATGCAGACACCAAAGTGAACGGAGAGGGAGAAGCAGGAATTCTGCACAGGTAGAGGACACTCCGGGGTGTCCAACCTTTTGGTGTCTCTGGGCCACACTGGAAGAAGAGTTGTCTTGGGCCGCACCTTAAATACAGAGACACTAACAAAAATGGAAGTATCTCGTAATGTTTTAAGTAAGTGATTTTTACTTAAACCAATTTTGTGATTTTGTAATTGGGCCACAAAATTCATAGCCATCCTGGACCGCATGTGGTCCACAGGCTGTGGGTTGGACACCCCTGCTAGACATTTATTTGTCTGGGATCGCCGGATTGAGAACCTCGGGGAGAGGAGGTCCCACAACTAGGTAGGGTTCCCTTGCTCCTGCCAGGCCGCCACCTCCATTTTGGGGTCACTTTGTCCCTTGGAGGGCTACTAGAGAACCGAGGGAAAGGCAGGGCATTCACACAGAGAGGGAGTACAACGGGGAGAAGTCTCGAGAAGGAGTGCGTGAAGGCGGAAGCTCCATTGTGGGCGGGAGAAGGGAAAACTCCTGGGAAACGAAGATACAGAACGTATAGAGATGGGTGGTGGGAAAGTGAGAGAGGATTCGTGCCCAAGGGCCACTGTTACGACTATGGAATATTTGTGACCTATAAGATCATGCCCTGCGGATAGTGAGAGAAACACGGAGGAGGGGGCGCTGCAGAGGGCTGGGGTTTTAGAAGAGCTGCTGCGTGGAATGTGAGAGGGAGCTGTCCAGGGCAGGGTGATTCCTAGGCCGTGGGGCCCAGGAAGATAGGAATTTATAGCAGCAGCGGTAGGTGTGCGTGCGTGTTCAAGTATGCCGCGTGCTATGTTCATATATATGTTTATATGGGTGTGTTCGTATGTGTGTGTGTGTGTGTTTTTGTGCCCTGGAGGTAATTCCAGTCCAGATACAGTGATCGATCATTTGACTTACCCACGTTTGTGGCGACCCATCTACTCTTCATTGCTCTGCTAGGGTTACTGTGAGGAGTGAGATTGTTTCTGCCCCTGGGGACGCGGAGTCTAGTGGATCAGACACATAAGGAAGCAGAACTCTGTGCAGGGGTGCAGAATCGTCACTCAGAGGAGGCGGGGTTAATATATGGGTGGAGATGGAGGAAGTGACATCTTGGAAGCTTCTTGGAGAAAGTGACCCCTTCGCTGGCTTCTGAAGGAAGTGAATGGTGGTGAGGGAGGAACTTGAAGACCCTGGAGGGAAGGACAGAAGAGATTTGTTGACTCCTGTGCAGTACATGCTCAAGGCGTGAAGTAGCTGAGAAACTCTGAATTAGGCTGAGATTCAGGAAGGCGGATGGGTCTTAGTGTTTGTGGAGGACTTGACTTCTTTTTTTTTTCTTAAAGAACTAGGAATTAGGACTAGAAATTTTTTGAAAACAAAAACATTTCCTAAACATCAGTAGGAGTTGTTTTTTTGTCATCTTTCTCAAATATTATTGTCTTACTGGAATATTGTCCAAGCCATGTATCTGGTAGTTTTAAAAAATTAACGTTAAGAATGATGGTATTAATCCTAAAATAAGTTTTAAAGAAATTGCTAGATATTCATGTTTATATGCATATAATGTATATCCATATTCTATATCCTGATTCAGTTGTATATTCTATATTCTATTCCATATTCTGATGTCCAAGTTATAAATGCACCATAAGCCAATTGACCATTTTGGCCCCTTGAAGAAGTGTAATCCATCACTACTTATTATACTGTGTCATTGCCTCTGTGGAGTGTGAAACTTTTAGAGTCACTAAAGCCTTGTTTACTTTGTTGGTAACATTCATAAGGGAAAAATAATACACTTTCGTTTCTGTGCCTACTGAGCATTTTCTGAAAGCTTTTCCATCTGACTGAAAGAGAACGTGAGCTGCTGAAAGCAAAGACACCTTGCTGTAAGGAGCAGCCTGGTAGCGCCTAGGCAGTGGCTCACTAGGCAGTCGGGGATCCCCCCCCCACCCTCCGGCTTCACTCGTACCCCTGAAGTGCATCACGCTGCCCAAATCAAATTGCTCACTTAATATTTAATGTTTCTGTGATGGAATCACTTTCTCCCTTGAGGTTGACTTCAGATTTGCCAGACACACTGACAACACTGCACTCCTTATTTTCCCCACATGACCTCAGCTTCTGCTTAAAAAATGTTCGAATAAAGGATGCTTTTGTTCATACCTCGCCTGCCTGTGATATATTGACAAAGTGTCTGCCGGCTGAATGGAATAGTTTTACAGTATGAGCGCTGCTTTCAGTGGAGGGGCAGGACTTGGGCTTGAGAAGGAAGTGAATTGGATAGGTCAGGAGAATGTACCATTTGTAAACACCCCTTTCCTTTTTTATTCACGTGTCAAGACAGCAGGAGCAGGCTGTTCAGTGCCCGTCCCTGAGCAGAGCCTGAGGGAAAGCAGCTTGGAAGTCAGCTGCAGATTTTTAAACCTTGCTTTTTTCCCCCCGCAACGGGTCATGATCTTCAAGTGCTCGGACTTGTTTTAGAAGCTGTTTTGAAACTAACATGGTTTAGTCCACTAACTGCATGTTGGGTAAATTCAAAACCCACATGCTCGTCCTCTTGCAGTGGAATAAGTCACATCTGATGGACATTTTCTGTGCTTATAGCATAGTAATGAACGTCTGACAGGCGCGACCTTTCATAAGACAACCCACACTATTGGCTTTCTGCCCAGAATATTGCTGCAACACTATCTGTGATTGGTTATCTCTCTATCATGCATTGCTTCACAAGGGGAAACGGCCCCTTTTTTAATAAATCTACGATGGCTGGCTGCAATATGCCTCACTGTAAGTATTGTGTGTGTGTGTGTGTGTGAGTGTGTGTGAGTGTGAGAGAGCGAGGGCGAGAGAGAGCAGGCTGACCTGAATATGACTTAGTCTGGTAGCACATGGCAAGGTTGTGATACTGTAGGACATCAGTGAAGTGCTACTTAGTAAATCTTAACCTATCTCTTTTTTCTACAGGTTGGTACTAAGAAGTGCCTTTCCTGACGTCTCTGCTGCTTGGAACCGCTTCTAGAGCAGTCTCTGCTTTTGCCTTGCTTGCTGCCAGCTAGACTGTGACGACAGCACATCCGCCCTCCACCTCTAGCCCAGACACCCCCATTTCTACTTGTAATCAAGAGAAAAGCTCTAAGTATCTGGCATTGCCCTAGGCTGCTTTAGTTTTAAAAGAAAAGTTTGCTGAAAACAGTAAGATATCTTCTGCCAGGAAATCAAGGAGGAAAAAAAATTTATTTTCTCGATTTTGCTCTAAACTGCTGCATCTGTCTATGCCAAACTAATCAATACCGATTGCACCACCAAACTCCATTGCAAATTCAGCTGTGAGGAGATTCCCTTTCAGACAACTTTGCTGAGAGCAGCTTGGAAAATCGGTGTCCAGGGGTCTGCCACGTTTTCATGCTTGCATTTTGGGCTCAAAATTGGCACTGGGAAGGGGTTATTGAGAGCACAAGGCTGATTCGAGGCCCTACTTTTAAACATTCATCTACTTAAGATCCTAGTATTTGTCTAAAAACCAAAACCTCTTTGAATTAACAGTTTTCATGCTGTG
Organism: Tonatia bakeri; assembly: GCA_004024845.1. Lineage (NCBI taxonomy): Eukaryota > Metazoa > Chordata > Mammalia > Chiroptera > Phyllostomidae > Tonatia > Tonatia bakeri. The sequence continues at coordinate 320,470 of PVIA01000366.1, read as the reverse complement.
AATTTCTAGTGGGAGATCTTTTCCTTGATATTGACAACCCAATTTTCCATGTACTTTTAAAGCAGGGAGTGGGGGAAAGTATTTTGGAGGGGACGTTTTCATCATCATTTTACAGTTTTATCAGTTCAGCTTTTTTTTTTTTTTGGTTGTTGGTCTTTTTTTGGGGGGGTTGGGTTTGTTGGTTTCACTGAAAATTTTAACTACCTGTAAAATCTAAACATGGCTGTTAATGTCACACCAATTCGGGACACAAAATGGCTAACACTGGAAGTATGTAGAGAGTTCCAGAGGGGGACTTGCTCACGGCCAGACACGGAATGTAAATTTGCACACCCTTCGAAAAGCTGCCAAGTTGAAAACGGACGAGTAATCGCCTGCTTTGACTCATTGAAAGTGAGTAAATATTATATTATTTTAAGGATATGCAATAAATGAATAAAGGGGGTATGGACCTAGAGTCCACTGATTTTGGAATTATGGGTTGCTTTGTTTAATAGTTTAGTTTATACCGTGTGTTCTTATTGATGATGTCGGGGGTGGGGGAGACTTTACTGAGTAGCGATAGAATCAAGTTTGGCCCAACTTGTTTGTTATGAGTAACTTTATCCGTCCTCTAATGCTATGATTTTTCTTCTCCAGAGCAGAAAGTGTCAGCGTGCTTTTTAGCTTAGGAATAAGTCATTGTCTGTAATAACAAAGTCAGTGTCTATCTCTAGGAATAGGAAATGTAGATACATGTGTGTGTTAGCATATGTATAGGTTATATACAAGGCCATGCAGTAGCTGAATGAAGACGATTTGATTTTGCTTGTTTCTAAAGGTGCAGTATTGTTGTGAAAGAATAGCCAACAATAAGTGAGCTGAACTTGGATAGATGTTTTATATTAATATTTTGATGTTATGGATTGCCTTTTGATTATATGAGCATATTATTTTAAGGCCAGAAGCAATGCATTTTGTAGAAAGTATAATTAGAAGTAAGGTTCTGAACTGCTGCTATAGTATCCTGTCTGAGCCATAAACTTTGAATGTGAGTTTTATAAATAAGTTGAAACTCTTACGTACTATTATTAATTGAAATTTTTTAGCTTCCAAAATTCTAATGTGAAGGAACTTAGCTGTTTATTTTCTGTTAGACCTTGATTATTATTATTTTTTTATTTGTAACAGTCTCAGCTCGAAATGTTAAAAGTTAGCTTTTATGGGCACCATAATACTAAAAGATTCACTGTAGTTTATCTAGACATTCAAAAATGCCATTGTATTTCAGTACCAGGTTTGAAAATGGGTCTTTTAAAAGACAGCGTACATGTCTTTATTTTGACATGCAAGGTCAAGTCTAGAATTGTGAAGATTCCTGGGTACTCTATCTATTTGGTTTAATTCAGTTGCCTTTGAATCCTAATCTGCCAATATAATTCCTTCTTTGAACCTCTGAGATGGGGATCTCTGTCATCTTTACATATATAAAGAAGTAAAAGTCTTAGAGATTTATCTTTTGTTTTGCAAAAAAAAAAATAGTGCTATAACAATTATGCTTTCCCTAATAATATAGGGGTGAATTAACTGAAATAGTTAACTCCTAGGTTAACACCTACTTCACTCCGATGTTGTGAGCTAATTTAAGAGTTAACTACTTCAGTTAATTGCTTTTTGGTCTAGATTGGGGTGCTCACTTTGCTAATAAAGTTTTCTCCAAAAACTCAAGGATATTATCTTCGGAGTAGGATTAAAAAAGGAGGTATTAACAACAACGGCCATAATTTGTAGTGTTAGATTATTCTTAATGTCACAGTCCTAAGGATCAGTTAGCAGAAGTTACAGATGATCATTTTACCCCCTTTTCTCTGAAGGCGTCAGTGAAGGGCACCGTGGTTGCACCTTTGTGAATGTGTATTCCTGAGTTCATGCCGGCTGAATTTAGGTGTAATTAGAAACTAGGGCCCATAAAATGAGGGGCAAAGGGCTAATTACAGTTGTCGGTAAACAGCTGTGTCCATAAGTAACCCTGTTTTGACCCAATTACTAGTAAATCCAATTTTTAATCCTACAGACAGTTGATGGTGCACTCGTAGCTGCAAAATGAAGGACATTTAACTTGGCTGTGACATTGAGTGGTTTCACAGAAGACTTGCCTCCACAGCATTTGGAAACATTGTGAAACATTAAAATTCAGTTGCTATTTTTCCACCTCAAAATATTTTTGTAGTCGCAGCTCACTCGTGGCCGCAGAACAGTCCTCCTTTGAGTAAAGCAGACGGCAGCGCAGCTCAAAGACATGCTGTGTGGCCACCAGGAGCCGGCTGCCACATCAAGGACTTTTTTTTTTAAACAGCAAATAATTCGAAGATTTTTAATTTACCTATGAAATGAACTCATTTTAGCAGCTCTTCATTGCAGACTTTGGCCTTATTCTATGTCTTGCTAAAGGAAGCCGAAATTTAATTTACAGTCTAACACTTGGTAACGTATTTGGATTTGAATAGGAGGAAGATAACACAAATGTGTTTATGATGACACTTCATTCCCAGAACAATAGCTCCTTAAATTTGCATTTAATAACTATGTGAAGAATTAATTAAATTTTTAATATGGAATTTAAGTATTCATGTTTCAAAACCCATGTTTTTTAATATATATTTCTAACGTGTGATTCTTAATACAGTCTTTAGAATCCTACCTTTTATATAGTAGTCTTCCTGTGTTCAATTTTGTGGCTACAATAAATCAAAAACATATTTTAAAACAGTTAAAGTAACTCCGTGACTCATGCTTGAAGTTCTGAAATTTGGGAGCATTATGAGATTTCCATGCCAGTAGCTGCAGGATCGTTTGTATTGTCTCAGAGAGTCAACGGAAGGAATTTAGAAAACTTGTAATATCCTGACTTCTTTAATGAAATGTGTTCTGTGCATTGCTACAGCCCACAGGCCAGCCTTCTCTGAGTGCTTGAGCCGTGAGATGGAGGTAGCCTGTGTCAGCTACTATCTTTAGCAAGTTAGCAAAGCAAGCCAGCCCTCCGCGAGAGGACCCTGTGAAATGGCCCTGCCCTTCAGCTGTGCCGCTCAGACTTGGCCAGGCTCCCAGGTGACTTACGTTCAGAGCAGACTTCTGCTTAGAAGAGGAGAATTTGTTTCATTAAAACCAGAAGTTAAATAGTTCAAAAGAGTATTTATGTAAAAGAAATCAATTGGCATATTACTAAAGGCAATAAGGAAGAAAATTAGCCAGCTGTATTTTAGTTGCATATTGGTGATTTTAAAGTCTAAATAACCTAGATTAAATTTACTACATGAAAACAGAATTCGGTATCACAATAAATGTGTTAAGTAAAATGAGAAAGCATGATAATGAAGAATATATGTATATAAAGTATATTAGAAATGGAATGATAATAATAAGAAAGAGCTAAAGCTATAATGTGCACTAGTTCATAAATTAAACAATATTTTAAGGACTTAATTTTTCTTACTTAATTTCTTTTAAACTTGCAGTCTTAATATACAACAGTCTAAGAGTGCATTAAAATTGAGAATTAAATTGCTTGCAAAACTATAGATTTAAGGGTTTTAGCTACTTCATAAATTCTGAACATTTGAAAAGGTACATTATTTTATGCTAAAGAGGAATTTTTTCTTATGGCTTTTGAGATGACAAAATAGAAAAAGTTAAAAGAAAAATATTAACCCTGCAAGCTGCCATTAGAACACTATATATCAGAAATTATTGTTTAGTTAATCATTAATGCCAAGTTACCAATTTTTTTTTTTAGTAGCAATCTCTCAACTAAAATTTAGGTAGTTGATGTAAAGGAACCTACAGAATGCATTTTAATGTGATGCCAAGTTATTTGTATTACTAAAAAAAGCTTTCATCATATGATTAACTGAGACAATAGAAGGAGACTATTGTTTCTTGATTTTTTCTTTTTTAAATACCATTCATTTCCAGTTTGCTTGGGTTGGGGAGATATAACCTTTATGTTTATTATTTATTTTCCAAAGATGTAACAAAACTCCTGTATTTGAAAACTCTAGGCACTTGTTCTTATCAAATTAGGCAGTTTTGTTTAAAGTAATTAACAGAGAGAGCACAGCCGATCACAGTTGTCAGACACAGCAGAGATCAGCTTCCACTGCAACGTGGTCTAAAACTCAGGGTGCTGAGTGAACACTTTAAAGCGTAACTGAAGGCCTTGAAGAACACACAAGGTGCAGAAATCAGCTTTTAGAAGACACTGACAAGTAAACACCGGGGGAAGGGACAATTGGAAAACTCAAAGTCATTCGGGCACATCGAGTCTCTAGGAGTTCCCATAGGAGTAGGTCCGCATAACTGGACATTGTGAAGTGGTGCTGACGGTTTTTACAGTTAAATTTTAGAAGATCCTCCATTGTCAGCACAGTGTTTGTCCAACTGTGCTGCTCTGCGTGAATCCCCAGAATAGTCTTTTCATTCTATTTTTTCAACCGGACTAATCAATAATCCTGACAAAATGATATCTGCGAGTTTCAGACTAAACATCCAGTTTTCATGACAGCTTTGACCGGGTAGGCTCCTAACTGGAATAACTTTTCCCAGGAGTTTTGTTGGTGTCCTTGTTTGGTTATTGTTTGCTGATGGCATATGCAGTGTGATAGTAAAGCCTTGGCGTATTGTATTATACATAGGGACGTATTCAATATGTCTTCCAGTGACTGGCTGACACAGGACTTCCGTGTTTGCCCATAAGGTGACTGACTGTAAGGCATACCTCGTGTAGCAGTGTGTCATGGCCAACTTCCAGTCATTTTCTTTAAGCAGCAAGTCCACAGCTTTGTGAAGAATGCCCTGTGCCTGTGCTGTGCTGTCATCAATGTTGACATGAACCTTTCTTTAATGAAATTCTCAAGCTGTATCTGCTGTGGCAATGACACTTTATTCATTTACTTATTTACATGCGTTTTAAAAGTTAATTAATTATTCCTCAGCAGAGAACAACTTCTCATTGCTTTCAGAGAGAGAGGAAGGGAGGGGGGAAGGAGAGAGAAACATTGACTGGTTGCCTCCCATACATCCCTGAATTGGGGATCATACCCACCAGGACTGGGGATAGGACTCACAACCTAGGCATGTGCCCCGGCCTGGAGTCGAACCCACAACCTTTTGGTTATGGGAAGACACTCCAACCAACTAAACCATACCAGCCAGGGCCCATTTACATTCTTATAGTTATATATATATTTTTTTTTAGAAAAATACTGTTTTAATGAGTTTAGATTTTTAAACTTTTGGACAAATTTCAAGTCAGATTTCAGATCATGCTACCCAAGGCACTAATTCTCGAACTAGTTAATTTGTTTCCTTCCATAAGATTTTGATACACTGCTTCTCTTTTTGCTTTTTCTCATTTAAACCTTGCTTTAATATTGTGTGACAACTAAAAGCAATTTAAACCTAAAGTGATGTGGCACCCACAGTTGAGTTCAACCTTTAATTGTAATTCAGACTTCTAAACATACACAACATTCTGATTTCACAAACAGCCTCAAAATGATTCCATATACAAGGCCGTTACTGACTTAAGAGTTCAGGCAGCGTGGGGTAAACCTTCCAGTCAGGAAGCGAGTGACGTACACCTAGTTCACTCAAGAGCTGAGAACTTGGGTGTTTCTTAGATTCAGCACAGACACCTCGGGACCTAGTTTGCGAAGCTTATGCTGTCATTTTCCTTGCCAAGGAGAAGTAGAGGATTTCAGTACCAGCGTCACTAATCCGTTATCTTTCATGCTGAGCAATATCGGACTTAGACAAAGCTGGTTATTTTCTTACACAGAAATCCTATTGAGGAAATTTTGAGGGTTTTTATTTTTTTAAACTTTAGCAGGAACACATTCCATGCTTTTAGATAGAGGAGCTGTGTTCTGTGTTAACAGAACATAGAGCAGTGCATACATTATGACAGTCAGTGGAAGTGGGTAACTAAGCAGGTAGATTTGGTTTAGCACTAATGGTTGTTAATAATATGTAGAAACTTCAGTCAAAACAACTGCAAACGAAGCAAACTTAGTTGTTTGAATTATAATAGATTATTACAATAGTGACTTCTCCATGAATTTCACTGTACTCAAATCAAGAGTAATTGTAAGAGCTTCTTACTCCAGTATTCACTTATAATGAATGCAGTTTTTAAATTGAATACTATATTTTGCAAATAACATCAAGTGCACATTACCTACAACATTATTCATATTCTCTGGCACATTTTGGAGTGATTTTCATTTTGAGATAGAGTTTGATTTGTTATAACACTTTCTGTATTATCAGGACTTGTGTTTTGAGAAATACTGATAGTTACAACCCCTCATGCATCACAATTTGGTTGGAAGGCTGTCTCCTGGATACCTTTGACCTTGGTCATGTCTGACCTCTGTTTTTTTTTTTTCATGTGCTTCATCTCTTGCGTTCTTTCCATCTTCCTCACTGTTTAGCTTCCTAACTGTTGGTTCTGATCCCTCTTTATACTTTTCTCCAGAGTCACACAAAAATGATTTAGACATTTTTGTCTTCAAGGAATTACTTTCAGCATTGATTATCGAAGCTACCTCCCCATCACATTCAGCATTGATTACCAGAGATGCCCCCCACCACATGTGGCATCTGCAAACGAAGGGTTTCTGTTCCAGTCAGTTGACCAGGCTTATATGACGACTCCGTAGTCATTAGAACGAGGATTCTTCACCCTTAGTTCCTGCAGAGCACGTGGCTTTCAACATGGGGTTATTTCCAGTATGCAAGATGGCCACTGCAGTGCCAGCAATCACGTCTGCTGTTCCGGGAGGCAGGGAGAAGCACAGTCAGGCTCCTTTTGATAAAGATCCTTTAAGCTTCACCAGTGATTATTAGTTGTCTTTCACTGGCTGATTTTGGAAGCAAGAAAAGCTGGGAACTGCAGTCTTTAAATTGTTGTTGGGGTTAAAATCAGGCCTTTGGGATAAGGTTGAAGGGGAGGATGGACGTTCAGGAGGCCAGTCACTGGGATGGGAGAGTTATTTATTTATTTATTTATTTGCACAGAAAATTTCCAGAATCAAGTAACTCTCCCTGAGACGCACCTGGGTGTAGGGGGTCACTGAGGGGATATCACTGCTTAAGAGAAACTTGTATCATCTTCTCTTGGCAAACCTGTCATCACTTTGGTTAGAGTTTTCTTTTTCTTTTCTTTCAGATTATGATATATTTAGTCAGTAAAACCTGGTGTATCACAAATGGATTGATTTTTACTTCTATAGAAAAAGGAAATTGCTTCATTTTTTATTTTTAATGCTTTAAAAAGTTTTTTATTTATTTGTCTTTAGAAAGAGGGGCAAGGGAGGGAGAAAGAGAGGGAGAGAAACATCAATGTGTGGTTGCCTCTCACGTGGCTCCCACTGGGGACCTGGCCCACAACCCAGGCATGTGCCCTGACCGGGAATTGAACCTGTGACCCTTCAGTTCTCACCTCACCTTCAACCCACTGAGCTACACAAGCCAGAGCTATTTTTCTTATTGCAATGCATATTTATATAAACAGTTATGTATTTATAACAGGAATGCATGTCATAAAAACAGGTTTCAAGTGATTTTATGTGAAAAAAAGTCTATAGTTTTTCTGATGCCTATTTATGCTTCTACAAATGTATTTGTTTTTATTCCTCTGAAATAAAATAAAATGAGTTAATATTTATTGTACTTACTATATGCTGGTCAGTATTTTCAGTGTTGTTGTTGTTTTTTTATTTTATAGGCTTTAGTCCTCACAAAAACTCTTTGGGAAAGTTAACTTTATTCCTACCATTTCACAGATGGCCACACTAAAGTGCAAAATCAGGTGACATGCACGAGGTCACTCAGCCAGTAAAACGTAGACTCCAAACCTGGTACCCTGACTTCACAGCCTCCACTTTTAACCACCTTTCTATAAAACATGGCCTTTTCATGCGTACATCTGCATGCTAAGGATTCAACAAAGACAACATCTGAATAGCAGTGCTTAAGAATAAAACTCAATGTTCAAGGGAAATTTATGGCACAGGACCTAAAACAGCACATACTCAAAAATAATTATATTTTAATTCAACGAATGAATCAATGAGTGTTCACAAGATAGCAGCAAGAACACTGCTACCAACTTTGAGAGATTATGTATCTTCTCTAAATATATGGCCGTATAGAAGAAAGGTGGTAAATCAGTCAGCCTCAATAAGTAGTTACTGTGTAAGCCATACAGTTGCCTTCCAATGTATTAGAAAAGGGCATATTCCAAAATTTCAGTGGTTTAAAAGGAAGCATTTTCCCACAGAAGCAATGTGGTTAAGTCATTAGGCCAACCCTGGGAAGCCAAAGTAACGATTGGATGCTTGAGTTATAGTCCTGTACAAACAGTACCCTGAAACCCGGGTGATTAATTAAACCCGGGAGGCTCCACAGAAGCATTATGAGTACCATCTTATCATAAATCTTAAGTATGACTAGCGTCATAGACCTTAACTGCTTTTGTCAAAATGTTTCTCTGGAAAAGACGCATTTCAAGTTTCAGTGTGGGGCTCCAGAAATTCACAGTGGCCTAATGCAAAGGAAGTGGCCTTTCCCAAACTCTGGGGACATTTTCTACAAGTCAGTGCACGAGTTTTCTGCAGCTCCAAGGCTGGGTTGCTCCTGCTCCCTGGCCTGTTCCCTTTGCACAGGACAGAGACTCAGAATCCACGGGGTCTAAAGACAGGGTAGGGGTGAGGGCTGCCGTCCAAAGCTTTCCCGGGATGGGAACACTTCCTCGTCAATATGTCTTCCATGTAACCTCTTCCTTTTTTCCTAAAAGCCTGCTTCCTTCTTGAAAGTATGGCTTGTTAATCCTGAGTCTGGTTTACCATGGAACTTAATATTAAAAAACAGCTTTCTGCCCTCCCTCCCTTCCTTCCTTCCTTCCTTTAATCCTCACCTGAGGACATTTTTCAGAGAGAAATGATTTTCTCTCATGATTTTAGAGAGAGAGAGGAAGTGGGGGCAAAGAAAGAGAAATATGGTGTGAGAGGAAAACACCGATCGGTTGCCACCAGTACGCCCTCCAGCCAGGGGTTAAACCTACAACCTAGGAGTGTGCCCTGAGGGGTAGAACTGGCAACCCTGGGGTGCACGGACTGACAGTCTGACAAACTGAGCCAAGTGGCCCTTGGGCTCCTTTCTCTTCTGAATTTTCAAAAGTGTAGCTATTATTTTGACACTGTTACTTTCTAATAAGTAGTAGCAATGTGGAAATAGGTCAAGAGCGAACATACCAAACTAAAAAAAATATTGTGGGGAGGGCATTTTATCACAGAATATGATCAAGGGATCAGCAAAAGAAGAACCAGAGGTGGGAAGAAGGACATTTAGGATGTGATAGGAGCCGAGAAGGCAGATACTAAAACGCAATCCTCAGGGGCTAATCGCTAGTAGGGAGCCCAGTGTGTTGGGTGGTGGGGGTGGGATTTGGAGGGGTAGCTTCTCAGGAGCATTCGGGGGGGTCAGTGGGAGAGGAACTTAAGGAAAAGGAAGAGAAATGTCTCTGGTGGTTTATCTTCCCTCTTTCTTTTCCCTTCCTTCTCACGACAACTAATTCTGAGACCACAAATGGGAAGAGAAGAAGTAGAGGGGGTCCCAATGGGAGAGTTCCCACGGCCAGAGGCCACCAGACTGGGGCAGCCATCCCTGGCTCACCATTGGTCAGTCGGGAAACCCCTGTATTTCAATCCTAGGTTGCAGTTTTAGGCTTAGCATGCTTTTGCAGGTATCTTGATTTATTTAACAATATTTATACGTATTTTAAGTTTTGGTAATGTTAGGTTGAGACTAATTGATTATTGATACCCAACACCCTGTGTTCTCCAGACCTTATATGATGCAAGACATCTTAAGTTAGAGTTTGTCTCTTTGCATAAAATTCCGATTTGGTGTGTAGGCTTCCGGATTTCAGATCACTTATGCTTAAGCCCGGGCTGTTCTCAAATAAGGCAGGAAGCATCTGTGTTAATAGTTGACAGTAAATTACACAAAGCAAAACATGGAAAATTAAAGTGAGAAAAGCTGGGAAGCTTTTCTATCATTTTCAATTTTCTGCACAAGCATGGACATAATCAGTGTTTAGGATGTGCTTGTGATGGATAAATTACATCTGTAATTCATTCTTTCCATGTTACTGCATTCAGACGCTAATTTGCTTTCAGATATCTTTGTTCATCTAATATTCTAAAATCGTTCTTAGACTGAAAATAAGTCTAGTAACGTCTCCCAGTCCCAGGAAGCTTTTATAATTAAGCAGTGTTAGTTTACCAAATGGGCCAAATTAAAAAAAAAATAAATGGTTTTAGAGAAAAACAAAGCCAAATTTATCATCCTAAAATAGGATTCCTCTCTGTTAGATGATATTGCTCCTCATGGAACAGTTCCCCTTTAAGGGAGGCAACCTAGAAATGAACCATGAAGGAAGAAATAACTAAAGAATTCATTATTTATATAAAGAATCCTGTTAAGAAAGATCTGTGTTCTGAATGACCTATCTTTCTTCACATTATCTCCTATCTGTTCATGGCTAAGTGGAAACTAATGAAATCTAAATCTAGCCATGAGAAAAGATTATCATCATGATTTTATTTATTGAATTTTTTTCCACTATTATGAACTTTTACTCCCAGACATTGCCTTCCATGAATCATAGTGGAGTAATAAATTGAAAACAAATGTCCACATAAGAAAACTCAATACATTTTAAAAGAAACCCAAAAAACTTAAACTCAGATGCACTAAAGAGTCATTATCCACATTGAAGAAGAGTCATTTCCAGAGCAGGTTTCTGCGTGATGGAATCGGTTCAAGTAGCTCGCCCAAAGCCTTTCAACTATGATTAACATAAAGTAGCTTAACATGTATGTATACTGGAGTAAGTGTGAATAGTGAGCAGTGCGAAGTTATTTGATTTTTTAAAAATTCCTATTAGGCACTTTTGTCTTTAGGGATGAGTAATAGTAAAGCAGAGATTTTCACCAAAAACCCATTTTTACACTGAAGGTTTCAGAATTTAAAGAAATTGCAGACCAAAATATATGCCACTTTGCATCTCAATTAAAGGAAGGTAACCCAGTTCTCTCCCTGTTCCAGCGTGTGTTACCTGCTATATGCCGGATACTGTGATGTGCAGTCTCGCTGTGAGGGTTAACCCACAGCCATTCAGGGTGTTGATAGGCTGCACGATAGATAAGCCTTCAAGCTGCTGAGGAGTACAAGGAAGGTTATGGTGATCCTAGAATATAAAATGTTGCTTTAATTCTTCTAGTCTATACTTTTAAAATGTCCTAGGATAGCACAAATTTGCCCATGTAAAAAAAAAAAAAACAAACCATGAGTAGGCACCACATGTCATCATATACGTCTGAGAGATTCGTTTTGGAAACCTTGGGAATCCGTTGGGTAGTCAGTGTAGGGAGAGCAGGTGGACTTCAGCTGCAGTTATGTGTGCTGTTGGAGAGGCTGTGTTTGCATGACCTGCAGTGGGGTTTACCGCTAATTTTGACGTGGTCAGAGATTTATACCAGACCCATTATCAGATTCCATACTTTAGCTGGAGGCACCTGAAGTCAGATTAAAACTTTAAAAAATTGTAAATTTAAAGATGTCAATTAAAATGTTTCAATTACAGTGACATTCAATATTAGTTTCAGGTGGACAGCAGTGGTTGGACATGTATGTGACTTATGAAGTGATGCCCTCGATAAGTCTTGCACCCACCTGTCCCATGCACAGTCAGTACATGTTGAGTCCATTCCCTACGCTGTAGTGTCCGTCTCCATGACTATTCTGTGACTGCTAATTTGTACTTCTTAGTCCCTTCACCTGTTTTACCATCCCCCAGCCTCCCTCCTACCTAGCAACCACTCGTTTGTTCTCTGTGTCTATGAGATTGTTTGTTTTGTTTATTTTGGTTTTTAGATTCCACATAGAAGTGCAATCATACGGTCAGATTGATTTCTGGGTAACACATGTAGAAGTGGTTAATCTTACTCCCTCAATTTGATGGCCATCTACTGAATATATAAAATGATGAGGCCCCAAATGATTAAATAATCTATACAAGGTTGCACAGCCTCCAAGTAGTTGAACTGGGACTCAACACAGGCAGCATGTCTTCAGAGCCTCTGCTTTCGACCTCGACTCTCAGTTTCACTTGTTTAAAGTGGCAATGTTAGTGACCTCATGCACGGAGAAATGCGGTCTTTGTTATGAACTGAACATACTCAGGCAAGTCTTTGTGGAGTCACTGTGACGGCCTGAATTTAAGACCACTGTAAGTTTTAAAAAATGCTCACTTATACTTATTTTAATTCGGTAAACCATTCCTGAATAATTGCTGCTTTGGGACGTTTATACTACATTTTAAAGTAGACGTCGGGTCATCTAGAGAGTCTTAAGTTTAGGTCAAGAAAAATTTTAAAAGTCACGCCGGACTGGAAGCAGTGTAGCAAATCAGAATACTGGACGGCTCTGGGAAGAAGAGATAGAAACAGAGACGGAAGGAGAGACCGAGTCTGTCAGGACTGCAAGACAAAGCTGGGAAGTGATAAGGAGGCTTTCACTCCATAAATATCCTTATTTTTTTTGTAGAGAGTATCTTTTCTAATTCAAGGAAGTAATATAATTGATGTTCTTCCACTGCATAGAGCCATGAGACATGATATTGTGAGAGGCTGAGATTTTGTTCTTCTTTCATGAGTTTTACTGGGTACTTACAGTGATTTTGGAAACAAACAAAAATGTGCCTAAAAACCTTTGTACGTTACACTGTATGAAATTAAATCTATAGGTGAAACCATTCACCTGCCTCTTTGGCAACAATTCATATTTCTATCCAATGTCACACATATATTTATGACAAATTTTAATACTACATGAAAAAATTAGGAATAAAATTTTAGAGATTAATTTAAATTTTGTGTATTTGTTTAGTACTTAATATATTAATGCTGAAATATCTAGATCAAGTAAGAGAAAAATTTTTCATGGAAAATTAAGGAGTAATTTTTCTTAATTTTAATGATGTATTTTAAAATAGCTCACATAAATTCTTTTGAAAACCTCTGCGTTGTAGGTAATTGAAATAAAAAGCAAGTATATAAATATAAGAAACACCAGTTGCATTTTGTTCCTGATGTGGCAGAAGGAGCATGTTTGCTTTCAGAAAAATGTGATTTCAAGATTGTAAAATTTCTGGACTTACTGGGGACTTAGTAAATATTAGTTTAAATTGTAATCCTGGGATGTTAAGAGATGCATCTCAAATATTAGTGTTCATTGTATGACTTAAAATGTTCTGTGAGAAATATGTAATTATTCTCACAGAGCAATTCATTTGAATGAATAATAGCTTGGACAAAAGACAAAGGAAACCTTTAACATCAATAGGCAGAGTTACAAATTCCTTTCCTTAAATGATTAGAAACTCAATGCCTTTTAGCTGTTTTCTTGAATGTATCAATTTAATCAAATAGCCAGATAGAAATGTTTTTAACAGAATTGATTGTCTTTGATATATAAGTTCAAACTTGGTTTATAAATCAGGCTTATATTGTGCCCAAAACCAATACCACAGGGAAGAATAAGCAGTATTTCCTGTCCTTTGATTTCATTTCTTTGGACACTTTGTCATTATTTTGCTTTAGTTTTAGCTTTACTTCTGTGTGTGTGTGTTTTCTGACCGTCTAGATGAGCCTCTGTGCTTTTTTCATTGGGAAGAAATTTACAATGAATATTATTTTACAGCAAATAAATATTGGCACCAGGGATAATGAGAATGTACCATAGATGGTTTTCACTCGTCCCAATGCTGCCTTGCAATTTTCAATCAGTGTAGGATCTTTAGAATAATTGAAAAAGCCATATGCAAAAATATGTAAGTAAACAATTTCTTGTGACATCAAGGAAGACCTAGTTAAGAGCCCAAACCGAGAATTGAGTGGCTCTAGGTTTGATTCCATCCATCACTCCTGGGTAACTTTGTCCACTCCCCACGTCCCTCCGTCTCCTCCTGTACAAAACGAGATGAATCCTACTGCTGTGAAGGCTTGTGAGGATTCTGTGAGATCAGCTGTATAACACAGGTTGCTTCATGCAGTGTCTTGCTCAGTGTAAATGCCCCTAAATGGCAGCTGTTAGTGTCCTTTTCAGAATGCTGGAATTCAGTCTGAGTTATCTTTCCTGTCCTCAGAAGAACTTTCTTTGCCTTTTGTCAGAGTAAATGTCATGTGAATTTTAATATTGTACTACAGGCACCTGTGTGTTACTTTATTAAAAATAATTAAAAGTGACTTTAATCTGGAATGTGTATAAATGTGCATTATCACATACTAGCTTATTTAATTACCTGTTACCAAGGGAAAATACTCCTCAATCTCTTGACATGTGTACCACTTCACTTGAAGCTCATTGGGGCAGTACTAATAAAATAATTCCGTGTACGTATCATTGTTTGCGTCTGAAGACCTGTTTCAAAAATGCGGTTACCCATGAATGAAAAATAGGTAGTAACCATCTGCTCTAACTTTAGTTTCACTGAAAACTAATGCTCTCTGTGGGTCTTAAATAATTCATATTTAATGTTTCAAATGCTATATGATTACACAATAATGAATATGTAAATATATTGTTATATACATTTCTTCCTAAAAAGCTCACCTAAGATGTTTTGTAAAAATAAAATTGGCATTTATTTAGTAAAGTGCCTGCACAGAATGAAAGGTTAAATCTCATTTTTTTTTCAAGATGAGACTGTCCCTACTTTGTTTTTTGTACCGATATTAACGTACTTGGTGAAATATCTACCAGTTCCTCAAGGCTGTACAGAAGTGTCCAAGTTTATGATACTCTCTTTACCACATCCTCATTTTTCCCCCTGTCACTATCACTCGGCTTGATAAGGGTGCAGTTGTAGCCCAGTAGAGTGGCCAGTTGCCCTAAGAAGTGTAAAGGTGCTGGCCTAATCCACAAGTTTGAGGCTTTTGACTTTGCTTAGAAATATGAGAGAATGATGCCTTTTTCCACAAGTGGGGTAAAAAAATCTTGATTCCTGATTTTTCTGGTCGTTTCTATTATAAGCCTGAGTATGAGTTGTGCCTTTACCATTTGATATACTGAGCCATACCACTGCCTTCTTGTTAGGACTATTGATTATGGCCCATTCTGCTCTGTGTATTAATTTAGTGTGTGGCAGTGAGTTCATTGTGTTCCTCGATGTTGAGGGAGCATCATATGTGTGTTCAAAGGAAATGCTTGTAGTCTGAGTTGGCTGTTTAGGCCTTTAACATGTTGAGAAATAATTAGGAGAAAGTACAGGAGAACCTTGGAGAGCAGAGAACATAAAATTTGTTTTCAGCATTTTGGAAGATGCCAAAAATTATGCAGTCAGGTCTTACTGGTATTAACTAGTCCATTGATATTAGTTACCAGATGCACAAAGCCTGAGGTTCCCTCCTCCCTTTGTCCCCTTCCGTATTTTTCTTTTAAGAATTAGGGTAGGTAGCACCTTTAGATGCTCATATTTGATTGAGAATAATTTACTTCTCTTTAAGGATGGCTTCATATAGAAACTACTTATTATTGGACAAAAGTAGAAGTAGCAGCAGGGTGAGTATGTGTCAGTGGGTACTCACATAGTGGGAACATTACTGAGGTAGAAACTGGAGCTAAATGATTAAGCTAGGAATCAAATGCGTTCTTTTTATCTACTACTGATTCATTTTATATTCCATAGTGAAAATTGGTTTTCCTTGTAAATTATAACATTTAAAGTAAGGCTGATATTTACTTATATTCTCTGACATTAATTGTTTGAATTTCCCAAACTTCAGACAATTCCTACTTGAAGTAAAAACATTAACCTTCAGAATGAGATCATGGTCCCATGATCCTCCAATGAATGTTACCTTTTGTTTTAGCAGCTCAGTTGGCTCTCAGCCATGGAAAAGTTTTTATTTCCCATCAGCTCCAAGGTGGGAGCCAAACCAAAGTTAAAGAAACATTTTCCAGCAGACAAGTTTCTGCAGATAATATCAACAGGCCAAGAGCCTGCGCTTGACTCACCCTTTCTCATGCGCACACAGGCACATACACTCTTACGGGACTGTGATCGGGAAAAAAATGCAGTACTGATAATGAAAGTAACTTTCAGGAGCTCCTTATCAATGCTTCCCAGTCACATTATGGCCTCCAAGTTTGCTTACTTTTTGAAATGTATTTGCTTCAGGATGATTGAAGGAGGATCACTCTCTCCTTATGTTAATACCTTCCAGGCTTTTTTCCACCTCTGGTGTGCTTGGCTAGCATGTGAGTTTTGAAGAAAGAGGGAACATAAACAATTATGACTGGCTTTTTTTTTTTGAAAATCCTATTAAAACCCTGGCCTTGAAAGCCTTCCATTTCAGAAATTTAACAGTAGAAATGTGGAAACGTGAAAGCTCAGCATTGACGTAGAGTGTGTGGGAGAGATGGTGCCAGTTGGACCACTTTGCTACAAATACCTACCTGACCCAAACCTTTCCCTTGCCGAGGGATCAGCTGTAGTAACAGTGGGCTCAGCTTCATGCCAGGTGAGTCCACAGCTTATGTGTCATGCCCACTGTGTGCCAAGCGGCATCTCAGGTACTTTTCCAGGCTTTCTATGCGAAGCCAAAAGGCATGAAGAAGTGTATTTCCCCTACCACTTGTCCCACCACCTAAATCTACCCAGTTGGAATCTCCAAACCAAGAGTCATGCCCAGATATATTTTGTAAAAGCTATATGCTTCTGGATAGCAACCACTTTTTAATGCTGCTGAGACATTCAAGGGAACAGAGTATTTTTGCCATGACTTCTCAATCTATAAAGAAGGTGTATTTTTCTCCTATGGATAAAGCCATCTGGAAATCTTAGCATGCTCCAGACTCTCATATACAGCTGGCTTTGCTTTCTGATTAGCACTATGGATAAATTTTAAAACATGATTTTAAAAACAAAATAACCTTCTCACCCACTTAGTGTTTCTTATTCACAGTTAGAAGGTGGAGTCGCTGTTTCATTAACGCCCCCATTAAGTTTCCGATTCAAAATAATTATTTCACTCTAAATAACATTCCCTATGACTTCTGTTCTGTAGGGAAAAAAAGAGCTACTTGATATGCCTTGATCATAATTAGCCTGTTTCCATTGACTACGTATCTTCCATTATCTCCTCTTAATTGTAATGCAATAGCCAGTTGGTAGAAGAATGAATGTTATTTTTAAAAGATTCTTATAATATGTGTCAATAAGGGGGGAGTTCCAGCGATGCCCTGTTTAACCTCATAACTATTTTATTTTTCATAAAGAATTTTATATATTGTCACACAATTTATTTAATCTTATTATCTCCAAATAATTCCACATAGAGTGCTCTGCAAATATCTCTAATATATTCTCATTAAATTTCTAACTGATCCTTATTTGTAGCACAGAAGTTAGACAAGATGAGTCTGTGCCCTGGCTGGTGTGACTCAGTGGACTGAGCGCCAGCCTGAGGACCCAAAGGTCACCTGTTCAATTCCTGGTCAGGGCACGTGCCTGGGTGGCAGGCCACGTGCCTGGGTGGCAGGCCAGGGCTCCAGCTGGGGGTGTGGGAGAGGCAGCCAATTGATGTTTCTCTTGCACCTTGTTTCTCTCCTCTTTCTCCCTCCTTTCCCCCCTCTCTAAAAATAAAGAAATAAAAGCTTTTAAAAAATGAGTCTATTGTAAAGAAAGACCTTACTTTGTACATTTGGTTTTTTTTAAGTGTATTAAATTTAAATGTACAAAAGTTTTCTTGCATCAGTGGTAAGTTCTCAGGCATAGGAAATGGATAGACTAGCCTGAGTGAGTATAGTTTCAGAAGCTATCAACACATGAAAGTGGTCCTAAAACCCCAAATTCTGTTACTTTAGAACCTCATGCATAAATTGCCTGTGTTGTTCTAGGAAACAGGGAAGATCAATGGTCACCCTTAGTCTGTAGTATATTTTGACAGCATGAATGAGTCAAGCGAGCGATTTTCCAGACTGTTAAATAGTACAAAGGAAAGGGCTTCTAAGGAAGTCATTCTGATGACTGGCTGAAAATATTTTTCTTAGTAACTGTTACAGAGAAAAACAGGTCACCATTGGAAGAAAAATGAAATCTCCAGTTACATGCATTCTGAAAGTGATTTGATCACTCAAATGTGT
This sequence comes from Tonatia bakeri, assembly GCA_004024845.1. Taxonomy (NCBI): domain Eukaryota; kingdom Metazoa; phylum Chordata; class Mammalia; order Chiroptera; family Phyllostomidae; genus Tonatia; species Tonatia bakeri. The sequence goes on along the minus strand of PVIA01000366.1, from coordinate 302,218 downwards.
TTATCTTATGATAAAACTCCTTAAAAGGATACATTCCAAATATTTAACAAATGTTGACTTCAGACTCAACAGAATCTCTGTCACACCATTACATGAATCAATTCAATCACCATGGTGAAAATTGGGTAATCTTACCTTTTGAACTGGTTTTTTTTCCCATTTGCACAAATAAAACTACGTATCATAACGTTAAAGATACAATGCTTTAGGTTTATACAATTACTGTATATTTTCCACTGTGTGATTCTAAACCATGTTTGAATGAAAGTGAGACTTGATTGATGGAAAATCACTTGTTTGTGGGTTTACAGATTCTATTCTAGATGGCTTGTCCAGCGACAACGCTTCACCTGGTGACATAATACTCAATGTGAGCTTGATGGATTCCAACCACTGGCGTCATTATTGCTGCATAGATCTTTGTAAGGACAGGCTGCAAATCTCGTTTCTAAGCCATACTAGCTATTATGTCAATTGCAAGAACAGAAGTAAAATCAGTCCACATTCAAAAAACCAAAAAAACACATAGTCTACAGTCATTCATAGATTGCAGCCAAATTTCAACTTGTAATATCCTGGCTCATTAAGTGCCCTAATGATTATGATTTTCCAATATCAGCTCATGTTTATTTGTACCACTGGAGGTATCTCTAGCATTTTTGAAGTGACTTAAAAGAAAATTGAGATTCAGCTGTGATTCCACTTCGGCTAGGTTTTTATCAGGGCACCTTTTCTAAAGGCAAATCACTGAGTAGCCAAGATTCCACTATTGTTAAAACTTATTTAAAAATTTTAAGAATGAAAACTTCAGGTACTAGGTTTTTTTCATGAAAAACCTGACTTTTTCTTCTTGCCTAAATTTAAGATTTATTTACTTTGTGTTTTAAATGTTTGTGTAGTGTTTAATGGTCTAGCTTGAGATTTAGAGATAATTCTTTTCTTTGTCACTTCGCAAACTCCAGTGACTCATAGGTTCTCAGGAATGCAGTTAGAAGAGTCTTTAGAAATAATACCATAATATCCATTCATTTTTCACATTAAGAAACACTCATGAGGTTTCACTAAGGAGCCACTGGTGAGGTTAAGGGCTTAGTCATAGTTATAAAGACCCTGAGATCACAGGAACCTTTAATTATGACTAGTCAGTTGGTCACAGCAAAAACTGGGATGTGTTGTCTTCATTTCATGAAAAGGGCATTATCGGTACACTGCTATTAAGGTCTAGTCACTGCTGTCTTCTGTTAGGAATGTGAATACCTTTGGTGACTACTCTGATGGATTGATTACTGGCCACATCACAGGTTTACAGTGTTTTGCTGTTTAAAGCATGCTCTTCCCCCCAAAAAAGTATGCATGTGTATACCTCAGTTTATTGTAAAATGTACTGATATAAAGGACGTAAAGGACACAATTTAAAATTATAATAAAATATATTCTGTATTTTAAATTCTATTTAGCCATTTATTCTTACAGAATATATATATATATTTGCACTAAACTTTTGCATCTGTAGCCAGCCTTCGGCTGCTGGTGAGAGATGAATTTAGCTCTGTTCATCTGATGAACACAGAACTAAATTCATCAGAGGCTCTCATTATACAGTGGTTATCAAATAAGACATACTTCCTGAAATGAAGAGCTTTTTTTCTTTACATTTTCCCTATCATTTTATATATCACAGAATAAATCACATTGTCCCCGATTTTACAGTTCGTTTATGCATGTTTCTTTTTTCCCATTACTTTATAAACTCCTTCAGAAAGGGAAGTTTACTTTATCACCTCTGGATGTGCGGTGTTTTGAATGTACTTGGCGTTCATTAAGTGTTCAGTGAATGAATTGAAAGCCATGTTTCTTCCTGACCATGACCAATAATTGCGAGCAGATTTTATGTGCTTTTAACTTAAACTTTAGAGAATTTTTTTAATGTAATGGGACATTTGTTGGATAGCTACATATAATGATTCATAAACTATTTCTCTAAGCACTCCAACACCCTTCATTTATGGTGGGACTCATCTAGTTAAATTGACCTGGCATTGTAATGGACTGTTTATGTTCTGTTGATGTAAGTTTCTGGAACAAGCCTTTATTTGGACTCCTGCCATCTTCTGTGTGTTATCTTGTGCAAGCAGCACATAGGGACCTGGTCGGGCTTCCTGGTGTGATAGCTGTATATATAGCCTACGTCTAAGAGGGGGATGAGGAATTCACCCATGCCCTGGCACAGTACACAGTTATTTTGACAAAAGCATTTACTTCTATTAGTAAGCGTGCTTGGCTGGAAAAGTATCATGCTTTTGTAGAATATTTACCTTTTGAAGGTTGCATAGGGAAAAGTGATGCTACCAGGGCAGTCCAGACTACAACTATAATTATTGTGTTTTTGTTACAGAACTAGGAACAGTAACAGAGACATGATATTATAGGGGTATCCATGCATCTGTGTTGCATTGAAATTTCTCTGCACGCTAATTTTAGAAACAAAAATTTGTTTTTTCTTCCCAGTGCAGAAACTTCCAGTACAAAATCTTTACAGTCTTGCAGATCTTCAACCCGAAACAGAAAAGGGAGGCCAAACTTGGGAAAAATAGGAATGCCTGGGCCCCTGCCACTTGTTAACTTGCTAATTTTTCCCCTCCAACAGTTATTTTAGGAGCTGTATGATATAAGCTATTTTAAAAAGAACGGAAAAGTTCTAGAGACTCCAAAGTGGTCCAGATTATGTGTTGATGCCAGTAGTCCTAGCAAATTAAGAAATTTACATTAATCCATTTTGAAGAGGATCATCAGGAGGCATTAAAAATTTAGTACTTCAGGCTCATTAAGTGTTAGAGTGGAGTAATTATGTAGCTAGTAACAAATGTTATAATCACCACTTGAACATCAGGGCACGTTACTCATTGAGACTTACTGGTCCTCTTCAAGGAGTTTCACAATTGCTAAATGTCACTTGCTTAGAGAGTAAGTTCTGCTGATCCGTTCGTTTGGACTTGGCATGTAGTTTTCCAAACAGAGTGTGTTTTCGGAGAAAGTAAGGTCTTGATAATGATTTTAAAAAGATACAGACTCTATGGAGTATCTCCCCTTGACGCGAAGCAGTGCTTCCTGCCTTGAACAGTGAGCCTCTTCTTCATACAGTGCTCAGAAGAGACCAGACCTTCTTACTATGTTTATTTTGTTTGTTGGTAATTATGATGCTAGTCTAATTTTCTAAACTTGCAAGTGGGGAAATAAAATGCTCAAGAGACAACAGATTAAGCCTGAGTTGCTCTTCTTCATCATGAACATTTTAAGGAGTTTTATTGTAACTGCATTTTTGTATTTCAAGTCTTGCTTCCTGATTTTGTTGTTTTAATCTGGGCCTGTCAGTTATCACGTCAGACTGTCTTGGAAGGCCTAATCTGAAACATATTCATTGCTGTTTTAGCTATGATTCTAATAAGGCAGGTAATATTACCTGACTATAGAAATACGAAAACTCGTACATTACGTACTAGGTTATTTTACTGCTACAGGAGAGAAACTGGAACTCTGCCTTTTCCTAATACAGACCATTGTTACATTTTTACCTTTGTGTGCTTGGTCCGGAAGCCTTTCATAAGCAGAGACAGTGCCTTAGTCATCTGTGAGTCTCTGATGTCTACCCACGGGGCTGACGTGTGGTAAGCTTCCAATAGATATTAATTTACTAGAATTGAATTTGAAATGGGATGAAATGTTGAATACCAGCTGAAATAGTAGCTCCTGATCCATAGCCTTCCTTGCCCCACACATAAGATTTTTAAAAAATCTATTAAACTAATTATAGTTATTACAGTTACATTAAACCTTACATTTCATTAAAAATTGACGGTCACCTCTTTGAAAGGCCTTGCTTTCATTCAAAAAAAAAATGAAAACTAGCATTGTATATAGAACACTAAAATTATTTGACTTGAGTTTCTACTCCACTAATTGACATATCACAAAAATAATTAATACATACCTGTAGTCTCATCTCAGCCTGATAATTGGGCTGAAAAACATGTCAATTTAGTTAAGTAATAAAATCAATTGTTTGAGTTATGTACTAAGCAAGTGTTGTTGATTGATTTAAAAAAAATCCTATTTACGTATCTGTGAATTTTTCTCCCCTAAGGTAGTAGACTGAAAAAGTGATATTTTTCTGCCATTTATAAACATTGTGAATAAAAATCAATGGTTAAATTGACCCAATAAAAGATGTCTGGGATCTACTGCTGAGACAAGGAGATCAGAAAGCAACATGCATGGATGAACTCTAACAACGTTCAAAAAAGTCTTTTGCATGTGCATTAAATAGCAGGGCTAATAAACCACATGTGCTCAGCAGAGTCCATTTACTCCAGGAATCTCTTCACTGATAGGCAGGCTGCAGGTTCTTGAGAGGCAGATGCAACCACAGGTCAGCAATATACTTGCTACATTCCAAAAGTGGGGACATACTGGTTTCAGGTTACTAGACATCTAAATACATTTGTGTAGAATTTATGTTTTTTGCTTTGCTAATCATCAGTTGCTTCTCTAATATTATATTTGCATTCTATGTGTAAAATAAATGTTATATTCCATTTAAAATTTATCTAGATATATTTATTCAGTAGACACTATTGTTAAATGATATAGGAACTTTATGAGGAGATAGGATAAATATATTTTTAAAAAATTTTATTTATTTATTTTAGATAGAGGGCAAGGGAGGGAGAGAAATATCAGTGCGTGGTTGCCTCTCACATGCCCCCTACTGGGGAGCTGGCCCGCAACCCAGGCATGTGCCCTGACTGGGAACCGAACCCTTTGGTTTGCAGGCCGGTGCTCAATCTCATGAGCCACACCAGCCGGGGCAGGATCAATATATTAATATTCATAATTCTAACTCCCCTTTATACACATATAAAATTCATCTAACTATGATGATTCATTCAACGCTATTATTAAATCAACAACCTAAAGGAATGTTTTTAAAGCAATAATTTAAATACACTAATATTAGTAATTTGAATTCTCATATATGTCTGTATATTCTTAACATAGAAATAATATGTATGTATCTAGTTTTACACTTGGCTTTTTTGCTCTCTCTTCCTGATCAATATCTGTCAACACCTTTGATATGATAGGTAGTTTGTATAGAACAGGGTATACAAAAGTCTCCCCTTCCCCTTTCTGTTTGTAATGTCTGTTGCTGACCCCAGATAGTTTTCCTTCAACTTCTCTAGATGGAAATAAATCCTCTTGTGTGCTCCCGGAGGGAGGAATAGTTCAGCAGGAAATCATTTACTAATCACAGTTCATTAATAACATTGAAAAAATACTTTTAAAATGTCAACTCTGTCATTCATAGAAAATGTATGTTTCCTTGAGGAATCCCTGTGAATTACTTGTTTATCCTCATTGCCTTTCATACATTACATTGTACTCCTTAGCACTTCATTCATTTCTAATATAAATGAACTGTTAGTTGCATACAGAGTCCTATGAAAAACAGATAGCAGTTATACCTTTTCCTTGATTTACTTGTTATCCTCCAGGTCATATAATTAGCCTGTTAATTATACCTCTCTACCTTATAATTGGTTGAAGGTTGCAGGCACTGGAGCTGGCTCATGTAAGATCTCTTCCCAGTTCAACCTTCAGTGATGTCACACTGGGAGCGTGAAAATGGCCGCAGTGGGAGGATTTACGCCAGGGAAACTGGCAAATGCTAACACTTAGGGTTCTCCCGTCCCCAGAGAGCCTCCTAAACACTTAGCAGTGTCATTCCTCTATCATTTTAAAAATCCTTTGACCATGTGGAGTAGCCATGTAGAATTTTCCACATTGTTTGAAACACATAGAACATCACCCAATATACCATTTGCCAACTGAATGGCCAAATTTCTTTGCCCTTCTGTGTCCCATCTTCCTGTTCTGTAAGGTAGAGATAATAATAGTTCCTACCTCAAGATTGATATGAGGTTGAGTAAGCAATGCATTTATCTCAGTGTGCTACCAAAATGATTGGTGCACAGTGAGTACTCAAATGATACTATGTCTTATCTCTTCGGATCTAAATTAATAGATATTTATGGATCTCTTACTAAGTGCTTAGCATTTTGCTGAGTCTGATGGGTCATTGATTGACACCCGCTGCCTGTAACACTATGAGCCATAGTCCTCAGTTGCTGTTCCACCCTAACATCCTTTGCTTTTTCTTTTTGCTTAGAGAATTTTTCTCCCTTTATGAGTGTTGCAAAGTTTAAAAATATTCATCGTTAGTTTAGACATTATGGCCCATAGGAAACTTCTCACCTCAGGACTGGTCATGCTCTTTTGCTGCCTCTTTGTTTCTGTCATATGCCAGACTCCCGGCTTTATAACTGTTTGGGCATGTGGATCACAATTTTGCATCTCCCTCCCTCTCTGGGTTTGAGAGCACGGCCCGGGATGTGCTACCTTTATGTTCTTACCATTTAGGGAAACACTTGACAGCCCTTATGCCCGCAAGAAACACCTGTTGACTGGTGGTTGGTTGGAGGAACTAGACATGCACTTTGCTCACAGAGGCCTGTTATGTAGCTGTAGGCATAATGTGTCTACATGTGACATGCAAGCGCACATACACAAAGCGTGTTACTAATGAAACTTAGATTTTAAGTGTTTATAATTTATTTTTACATATATATGATGTTTTGAATTAGGTGGTATTGTTATTTCCTGACTACAGATATAGACATTTAGGTTCACAGATGTAACTGAATTTGCTCGGGTCAACCAATCAGATCGAAGCCGCAAAGCCCACCTTGTCAATCTGGTTTTGTGATCCTGGGTCAGAAATACAAGGGCAAGTTTCTAGTATTTTCTTTTTCTTTCTATTTTTTTTGGTAGTTTTTACAATTGGAGAAAACATTGTAACAACCTCTGTGTATGGCTCCATCTGCATTTTATATGCATCTGTCCATGTCCATACACATCGGTCAACATTTTGCCCATCTTACTTCATTTCTTACCAATATGTATTTTTTTTTAAGATTTTATTTATTTCTAGAGAGGGAAGGGAGAGGGAGAGAGAGAGAAACATCAATGTGCGGTTGCTGGGGGACATGGCCTGCAACCTAGGCATGTGCCCTGACTGGGAATCGAACCTGTGATGCCTGGTTCGCAGCCCGCGCTCAATCCACTGAGCTACGCCAGCCAGGGCCCTTACCAATATGTATTTTAAAACAAAACTCAGATATCATTTTACGTATAAATTCTTTAGCATGTACCTTTAACATGGAAGAACTTGTTTTAAATATAACTTTACTTTCAACTCTATCCAAGTTGGCAATAATTTCATTATATAACTTAATACCCACCTTGTTTAGTTTTTCACAATTCACACACCTATATTTTTTTATAGGTGGACTGCTCAAATGAGTATCAAAACAAGGTTTATACATCATTTTATTTGTGTGTTATGTCTTTTAAGGTTATTTTAATCCATGATAATACCTCTCCCCGTCCATGCCTTTGTTTGTAGAAAAATTCACATCATTGTCCTAGAGTAGATCTGAGATCCTGAGCTTAGCTGTTTGCTTCCTTGCTGTGTCACTTAACTTGCTCCTCTGTCACTTGTATTTTCTGTAGACTAGAACGTAAGGCTAGAACTGAGTTTATGTAACATCATTATTTGGCGGGAATACTTGCTAGATGGTGCTGTGACCTGATTTCATCATATCAGGAGAGCATAATTTCATTAGTCCCCACTCTTTTTTTAATGAATAACATTTGATTTACTTGTTTTTACATGTTTACATTGTTTTTACAAAAATTACTGAATTTTTTGGGGTGACATTGGTTAATAAAATTATGTTAATAATACAGAGATCTATCTATGAGTTCAGGTGAGCCAGGGCCAACCCCGATGAAGTTCTTTATCAGAATTGGAACCAATAGTTTTACCCCATTGTTGATTATTTTGTCATTCTGTAGTTTTTAAAGGGATTTTCATTATATTGTTCTTGCTATATTTATTACCTGTAATGTTTCTATAAAGAACTTTTCTTTGGTAACAATTGGCAATTCCATAATACGGTTCATATAAGGAAGGTGGAGAAAATGCATGACTCTATCAATTTTCAGAACCAGACATTATCTTCTAGTATAAGATACAGATATAATTATAGATATGTCTAAAGTACTCTAACAAATTTTTACAAAGATTTTCTTGGAGAAATTCTTTGAATTCTCCAATTTTTTTTGGATTAATGCATTTGGATAACATTACCTTCCATGGAGCCAAGTAATCCCCCTTTTTATTTTTTACTATAAATATATCTCTATATAATGGAATTTATTCACTCAGAGGCTGTGTATTGAGCATGGTTTTCCTTGGCAAGCACTGTGCTAGCTGCTGAGGATGTAGCTGTGTGTTCTGCTTTTTCATGGACTGTGTAGTTTGGATTTGCTTTCTACTCACAATGTGATGTGATTAAAAAGCAAACATGTTTTGAATCTGTTTTGCTTATCATAGTACTTCGTGTTCTATACTACATATTTTAACTACAGTATTTTTAGCTGCTTTTAGTGTCTCTGGCCCTGGTGTCTAAAACAGGACAAAAAGGCCAATTGGAAAGTTCAGTTGTTCCTGCCGACCCAAAGTGAAATATTTCTGTATGCCATTGCATGTGACAGACAAGGACATTTTTAATATTTGGGAAAATAAAAAGATGGAATAATGGGGATTCCCCCAAAATGAAAAGTAAGTGACAGGATCCTGTGCTGTTTTAACATTAGCAGGTGTTTGGACTTAATTTGACTTCTGTTGTAGGGAAGAGAGGCTGACATTTCATGGCTGTCTTTATCTCCTCTAATTAAAGTGTTTTCTTAGGAGTTTTAAAGGTGTTTTTATATTTTAGAGAATATACAATTTCTAAAGCTTTTGGATCATCATAGCCTGTGTGAATGGGACTAGTAAGATGCCCCTTTCTCTAGGGAGTTCTGTGAGTATACTCTGAAATAGTGACCATGATGTAATATTGAATTCATCGGAAGATGTACTATGTAAATCTCAGGTTATGCTTTATATTGTTTTGGGAGGTGTGTGATACTGTGTTGTAACTTTTAGATAATATTATTGAAGTAGTCATTATAATTCTAAAACTCTTCTTAGGTGTCTTTTCTGAAGTAGAAACTCTTTTACTAATGCCAAAATGGCATTATATAGCTGTTCTGATTATTTGAGATGAAGGCAGAATGCTAATTTTTGGCATTTACTTAAAAGTGTTTTCTTGCCATTGAAAATCGGAAGATGAAAAAACTTTACATTCTGCTTATAAGTCGCTGCTAACATGTTTTATGATGTTACAGATAAAAGTGCTGGCAAGAGATGTTTAGAGCTGATATTGTGTTTGCTTTGCTAGCACCTTATTAAGATTTTTAAAAGAGATGAAAAACGTAGCCCTTTAATTGTGCTATCTGGTAACTCTGAGGATTAGACTGAATTTACCTTTGGAGATCAGCGAATCGACATTTATGTTATATCATTTGAAAGAATAGTTGCATTTTTGACTTGAGGAAAAAACCTTGATCTGCAATAGCACAAAAGTTGTCAAAAAACTTTGCTAGCACATAGATATTGACGATTTTAATTTGTTGAAACAGAAAGCTAGCATCAAAGATACAGTCATAAAATTCTAAAAGAAGTCGGTAAAAAGTAATTGTTATGCAACATGAAAAGAATACCAGGGGAAAAACTGACACAGTAGAATAACAGGAAGATTAGTCACTTCTGGAAGGAAAAAAAAAAGGTGGAGAGTCGGGGGAAGAAATATTTGAAACAGGAACATAGAGCTGCAAGTGGCACGCTAGAGGGACAGAAGTGGGCTCGCGGAGATGAGGGAATAATACTGGCCACATTTAATTTAAAAATACAGCGTTTGTATTAACAACAAACAAAAACAAATGGGAAAATTTTCTATTAGGGATTAAGAGAACCCTGTAGAAATGAAAGACTGAATTTTCCCCTCAGCTAAGGTGACCTCTGCGGCCAGCTAGTCATGTTGAATGTGCATAAAGAAAATTCCTCCCTTTTAAAGCAAACTAAGGTTCTGCTGTATTCAAGGGGTGGATAAAATAAAAGCATCTTGGGAATCTTAAAATATGGATGCTACTTGGTTTGAAATAATTTGCAGCTGTACATTTACTTATTGGACAACTAAAGGAGTAGTAATCTCCAAATATTCTAAGATTTCTACAAATTCTTAAAAATGTAAGTTGCAACTCTTTATAGTTCATATGTATAGTAGTCCTTTTAAAGAGAAAATGAAATAGTAAACATCACGTGTGTGTGTTGGTTGGTGGAATCCCATTAGCATCTAGTTTCTCCCCAAAATATTTGGGCTTCCGTGGGACAGATCTTGCTGGACACTTTTTTCCAACATCTCCAAGCGTTCCGATCTGCCAAATGGGAATAATAATACACCTGACTCAAGGTTGTGTAATGAGAATTTGTCAAATAGATATCAAATAAATAAAATGATATCAAATTTATCTTATTTAGAGATTCAAGACTTCTATTATTTTATGTAAGCATGTGGAATATATCATTCTGTATCATTGAATTCATAGAAATGTGATATGCCATCAGGTGAGCGTTTCCTGTTGATTTAGTGATAAATTGCAGCACTTTCATGGATCACTTGCACGTAGCTTGCTGAGATCAATTCTAACTCCAGCCCAAAATAAGCAGTTTACATGAACACCCAATTACTGCTAATTACGATCTCTCCCTCCCTCCCTTCCTCCCCTCTTCTTTCTCTTTCCCCCTCTCCACCCTGACCCACAAAAACACAGACACTCTTTCAGGCTTTCCCTACACATACTCTCTGTCCCCCGGGAACAACTGCATAGGAAATGTTTGTTTTCCAAACTACTGAAAACAAACGTTATCTCAGACATTGAAAGCTCTTCCTGCTCCTGGTATGGAAACACTAAGTCCTATTGAGTTGCTTGTAGATTTTCTTTTTTTTTTTTTTTAGCCAGTATTTAGGTTTATTTAAAGCATAAAGTTGTGAGGACAAATGACTCAGGAAATTGTAATGCATAATTAGAGCTTTTCACTTTTAGGTCACCAGTTTATATTTGGCTGGCTTAGTATTAGTTAAGGATTGGTTGTAGTTGGTGCACTGTTTGGTTTCTAGAAGAAGCTGGGGAGGTCACTGCAACTTCACCTGTTTTGACCTGAGTACCGCTTCGAGTAATATCTTTCCAGATAAAGCCAGGTTGAAGGAATTAAAGAGAAGGCGGTATACCCAGTTCGAATTGAAGTATAAGATGTTAAATTTTTCATCTAACTTCTGTTGATTGATTTTTCTAAAAGTAGTATGTGATCACACACTGATGTTTCTGTTTTTAATTGCACTGTCATTAACATCAGCAAGAGGTAAGAATTGTAACTGCACCAGATAAGTTTAGCAGTCAGAAAAATTCAAATATATGTGTTTGTATGACTGCATAAGTGAGTCATGATCTTCCCAGTGTATCACTTTGTATTGCCAAGGTCATAAAAAATCCTGTGTTATGATGTGTCTTATGTAAAAGTCTGTGGGGATCACTTTGTTTTGCTCACGCAACAGATTCAAATGTATTTAGAATTTTTGATTAACTTTTGCATTCATTCATTGTTAACACTGAAGACAGATAAATCTTGTTTTCAGCTAAAGAAAAAACCAGGGTTATGTGAGTACAGTGTATAATACCACTGCTCACGAATTTTGCAACCAAGATAGTTGTTTAGAAAGAGTAAAGAATTGATATCTTCCTTCTGTGGAAGTTTTTGATTATAAAAACGATTGAGTGTAAATAGACTATAATGCATCACTTCAAACTATGCCACGTGGACCCCTAAATTTCTTCTTGCGAAGGGTCACCAAATGGCTGCAGTTTCTTACAGCTTTTGTGGCTAAATTCTAACAAAGGGTAGATGCCTTCCCCATGACTGTGTTATCTTTCTGAAGTTTTCTTGTGCTAATTTATACTTGGTTGAAGCCGAAACAGCCGAAGCTGACCAAAATTAGTCCAGAGAGGTAGGCTTGCTGCCAAATTGAAGAGATGGGTTGGTTTCAGTATTCTTCATTGGTTTGAATCTTACATTTGGGACCCTAGGTTCTTGATCTGGCTGTCTGAGATGACCCAGATGGCTTTGTGTCCCCAAGAGCAAATTCAAGGAAGGTCATTTCAGCTGCTGAATATTCAAGCCAGTCTCTTTGCCCAGGGTTGGACCTTCCCCATTACAAGGGATGATCCCTGGGTTTTTGTTTTGTTTTGTTTTTAAAGAGTCCTCTATCATGCTGTTTTGATCCCTGGATTTCTAAAACTTCGTCTAAGCTCCCAATTATTGTCTTGGCCCTGTACAAAATTACATTCATTTGCCAATGATGGGAGTAAAACATACAAATGACTGGCAGCAATGATAATCCCTCAAAACAGAATGACTGTCACTGTGATGATAACACGGTTACTGTTAGTGCCTCTGAAGATATGACACACTTGAAAAAAAAGGCTAAAACTTCATTTCTCCTTGACGTTTTTAAAGTCTGATAATCACATAAAGCATTTGTTAATTCCTTAAATTAGTAAGCCTCATGAAGAGGAATGGATGTGGAATTGTGTATTATATAAGCTTATGTGCTTTATACATGTTAAGTTTTTGAAAAGAGATAGAGGTAGGGGACCACCCTCCTCCCGCTAGGGTTCTTGCCAAACCTGACATTCCTTTCTTTCTTCAAGTGTCGAACATGCCATCAGCTTTCAAGAGAAAGTAGGGGGTTGGTGTAGGCTTAAAACTGTAACTCAGGAGCTGCATTTCTTGGATCTGGGACTTACATTTACTATTTAGTAGTTATTTCTTGGTAGTTGTTTGATCTTTGGCAGTTTACCGAACACTCTGTGTTTTGTGTCCCTCAGATATGCACCGAACTGGGAGTCTGTCTACCTTGTTGGGTTGTTGTGAATCTGAAATAAATTAATACACGTAAAGGACCGATGGAACTTCAGGGCACACATTAAATACCACTTATATGGCCTATTATGAAATCTTAATTTTATGTAAATGTTTTCTAATGTCTGTTTATTAAAGGCAAACTTACAATACACAAATAAATGAAAACCAAAACTGATGTTGCAATTTTAGTGAAATGCTTTAAGAGCTTCAGTTCTGGAGCTGTACAGCCTGGCTTCAGGCCACATGGGAGCTCTGTGACCTTAAACCTGTGGTGTAACCTGACTGAGCCTCAGTTTCCTGATTTGCAAAATGGGTCAGTAATAATGCCTGGTCTGTAGTTGCCGTGAGGATGAAATGGGACAACACATGTGGAACACCAAGAACAGTGCCGGGCCCTCCATGACTGCTCAGTATGTTAGCTGTTATTCTTGTTACTTCGATGATGAAGAGAGCGTGTGACATTGCTTACTGCTTTGATAATGAACTGAGCATTAATACACGAGAAGCATATTATGGTTGGGATCTGTGTATGTAGGGTTTCTGGGTTGCTAATTAGCATAGTTATTCTCTACCGTACAGAGAACACATATCTTGGAGCTCATCATTTTTCTCTAATAAGTAAATGCTTATTAGGAAAGTAATTGGTGTTTTACTTATCCTTTGTAGAGCTACTGCAAATTTTAAAAATCTCTAGGTACTTTTTATATCTATAGGATTTTAGCTCTGAATAAATTAGTTACGTAAAGGAAATGCTTTGTCGATGACATTACCTGCCTGATTCTGTTGTTCAACCATAGTCTAGCCACTGGTCAAGGTGAACACCACTGGGAAGAAGACAAACTCATCAATACCATCAAAATGGGAGTAAAAGATAGACGCAAAGAAGTCATTGTTCTTTCTGTAACATAAGGATCATAAAACCTGATATTTCCCCATCTGTTGGCAGTGTTGTAAAGATTATGAAAACATTCGCATTGGCAAAAAAAAAAAGAAAACAAAAGTGATTCTATGCCAGGAAGGCAGATAGAATATCAGGAAAGAAATGACCAAAATTGCGTGATGCCATTTATTTTATATGGTAATATCCTCTCTTTCATTAACCGGAAATTTTAGAGCAATCACTTGCTTATCAGGACTGGAAGGGGTGAATGAAATTTTAAAAAGGATTCATCAAGCCTTTCTGATAATAAAGTACACCTTTAAGAACATGTTTTCCATAGAATTAAGACCTTAGAATTTCACAGTTGCTGTATACTTATCACCTTGTGTGGGAGCAGATTTTAAGCATGATCCCAGGAAAACACCTGTTTTGACACTGTGGGCAAGGTGCAAACAGAGGGGCAAACTCTGTCTAGGTGTAGAGTAAACTGAGTGCTTGGCTACCATCCTGCAAGGAGCTAGGTCTAAATGGTCTGCTCCAGCTTCTGCTGCCGCCGCTGCTGCTAATATTGCTGGGAAGGAGACACGGCTGACCTGGTGTACCCTTTACTCTTGGTGCTGCGGCAGTTTCAGGAAATGTGTTTAAGGGAACCTCCTGGGTCCTTTTCACGGCACCATGGCAAGAAGAAGCCGTATCTTATCTGTTGAAGATAAAGCATGGAGTTGGCTAATGGATGCTGGTGAGTGACTAAGGTGACGGGGAGCCAGTGAACTGACACCTTTTGGGTAGGCTTGCTCTGTCGAGGACTGAGACGGCATCCATGGGAAAATGGCCTCTGCTCACCTGGACATCAGCACGTGGTCTTAGAGAGGAACCATAGTCTTATCACCAGTGACCTGCCCCTGTGATCCTGTATCAGTTCCATAAGTAAAGTTTGTATATGTATATATATATTTTTTTCCTGGCTTTACTACTTGAAGATACTAATCCTGAAGTTTGTTAGATACCTCAGTCTAGGGAGCACAGTTTCTCATGGAATTTCGGTCACTATGTGATCTTTACTTTTGTTTTTCACTTGGCCCAGAGTGATTTTAAAAAAGTGAGTTTCTAGTATAGGAAAGCGATTATTCTTCAGTTCTAAGTGGGCACCTCCTTTTTTCACAACAGTATAGAATTTCAACTTAAGAAATTACTGAATTTGCATAATTTAACACTTTCCAGGAGTGTTCTTTTCAGTTCAAGATAATTAGGTCAGCAAATTTGTAAGATACTGGCCGTATTAGATAGATGTGCAGGATGGGTCTGGGATATCAGTGATAAAGAAACGTCATTGCGAATGTATTTATGTGCCAACACACGTTACTTTCTTTAAGCAGGTTTCTTTATGGATAAGATGAATGATTTGAATGAGCTGTTTCAGTTTTACTCTAAAATTTTCTCAATCTCAAATTTTCTTTCCCCGAAGCAGAGGCCACTTTTTTAAAAAAGATTTTATGTTTTTATTTTTAGAGAGAGGGGAAGGGAGGGAGAAAGAAAGGGAGAGAAACATCAATGTGTGGTGGCCTCTCACGTTCCTCTTACTGGGGACCTGGCCTGCAACCCAGGCATGTTCCCTGACTGGGAATCGAACCTGCGACCTTTGGTTCACAGGCCCATGCTCAGTCCTCTGAGATACACCAGCCAGGGCCAGAAGCCATTTTTTTTTACTAAGTCTACTATGCAATTTGAAGTACCTATATATTTCTTCCACCTTATAATTTTTAACATGACTGTGACTATGACATGACTATGTTCTAATAAATAGCTTACCTATGTTTTATTTATAAGATTGGAGGATATAGAAATATTAAGTTTGCCATAGAGGTATAAATCATAATTTTTAGAATAATTAATCTATGATGAACAGTCATTTCATAAAAAAGGTAGACTTAAGGTTAGTTTAGGAATTTATACTAACATAATAAAGGCTCTGACAAGTCATGTAGGAAGAATTTACCTGTTTAATTTTGTTTTGATTTTTAAGAAATTTATTTGACCATAACCCCTCTCCCAATCCCCGAGACACAATCTTTTTGAGGAGTGCCTTTGGACATTTGGTGCCACCATTCAGCCAGTTAAGTATTTATTGGGCACCTACTGTGTTGCCAGACCAGGTGTGGGGGTGCGATTGAACACATTTATGAAAAATGTACGTTCTCGTGATGTTTAGCAACAGGGAAACGCTGGTTTAGATGATCTGGTATTATTACTAGTAAGATACTTTAGTTAGTGGCAATGTAATATTTACTTTTAAAAAGCCATTACCAGTTTTTCTATTTCCACTGATAATAACCCTGACATACCATCTAATCTGAAGAGCTTTATAAATGGACTCTACCATTTCACATTGGCAGTATTTATTCATTTCCTTGTCTTTTCTTGAACATTTTTTTTTCGTTTTTCAGTTTTTATCATTTAGATTGCTGAAACAGATTTTCATGAGTGGGATTGAGAACATGTAATTGATTTTTGACATTTAAAAAACCCGCTTCCATTTGGTTTTGACCGCAGGGGTTCACTAAGTATTTTCTTCCGCAGACCTAGCATATTGACAAGATATGGTTTAAAAGCTAAGCTTTAGTTTGAATCAACATCTAAACTTAGGCACTGTTTATACAATGGACGTATTTGTAGAAGGAAATTTGTATTCCTCATCTCCTTCCCTGATAAATCTCAATTCTCTCAAATTTAAAATACTAGCTGCGTAGGCAATACTGACTATTTTGTAGAGTAAGGGTCATTTTATAAAAATGTCTGACTTAATGGACGTAAATGAGTTTGCCCAAGCACGAGCTACTTGTTTATTAAACTGTATATATAATAACATTATGTACATCAGAACATATATATTTATATATATTTACATATATATGAATCAGGTGAGGGATGGAAACCAACATTTTCCAACACAAGATTGTTTGAGCTATTTGACACCAAGTAAAGTAGATTATTCATTACTATTTTTTAACTTGGGTTAAGAAAATGTAAGTAAATACCTGAAGTAGTAGAGTTTCTTCTTATTTAATTCTAAAATAAGTACACAGTGTTAACTTGCTTCTGGTCTTGAAAAACTGCCAGTTCCTAAATGAATCTGATTGTTTTTATTTTGATACATATTAGGGATTACTGCAGTTTTGTCAGAGTTTATATTTAGTCTCTGACTTGATTTTATCCAGCTCGTTAACGCAAGATTGTCTTAGGGTCTGTCTCTTGTAGCTGTTTAATATTTAATACTCAGTGTGCTCCTAAAATAAGACTTTTGAGCAGTTGGAGAGCCGGGAAGAGCAGTTAACAGGC
Source organism: Tonatia bakeri (assembly GCA_004024845.1). Taxonomy (NCBI): domain Eukaryota; kingdom Metazoa; phylum Chordata; class Mammalia; order Chiroptera; family Phyllostomidae; genus Tonatia; species Tonatia bakeri. The sequence goes on along the minus strand of PVIA01000366.1, from coordinate 285,017 downwards.
TATAAGCATCTCCATGGAAAATGCAACATCACGAAGTCCCAGGCTCAGGAGAATCTAGTGAGCAGTTTCTGTGACGAGGCACTGGACACCTACTGAGTCAGTCCCATTTTCCTTTCTTCCTCCTCTTTTCTTCTCCCCTTTTCTTCCACCTCTCACTCTCCATCTCTGCACACTCTTTGTCCACTTGCTCCCTCTTCTTCATCTCCTCTCTCATCGAATTCCTTCAGTATCCCTCATCCGCCCACAACAGAAAGTGATGTATTTGATGAAACATGTTGTACTTATTTAAAAAGCAGTTTTAATTCTTTTTCAATTTAACCTTCTCTCTGTCTTTTCATTTTCTTCTTTAATAACAGACAACTTTGCCTTTTAACCTCTGTTACCTTGTAGCTTGTACCCTGTGACGTTTTATATTTGTAAATTTCCTTATCTTAACATAAATGTTAGAGTGGCAGGATTTGGGAATTTTATGAAACAGCTGATTTTTAACTTGAATGCAGCAGGCATACTATAATGTGTCTTCCTTACTTTTCTTTCTAGAACTAGAGCTCCATTTCCCGTCCACTGTGTTCTTGGCTGTCTTACGGGGTGCTAGAATGGCCTACCTCCATGTATTTTGTTGCATTTTGCCATTGCTTCTTGTGTTCTGTCGGGGAATTTTGGTGATTCTTTTCAAGCGCTACCTGAGCTCTGTGCTAGTTGTTCCCCTTCCCCCAGGGTCCCCTGCTGTGTGGCCCTATCCCCACTTCCCTAGCCCTGTCTATCGACAGAGCCTTGGGTTCCCTGATGGCTGCCTCTAAACCCTTGTGAGGGCCGGAATATTCCTCCCCCTGCTGCTACAATTGAGCCCAGTGCTGGGTACCACGTTGCCTTCTACACTTGCTTTCAGTTGTTAAGGCTTCCCAAGCTTTGGCTGTGGCTCAGTGATCCTGCTGGCAAAACCCTGGAGCTTTCCTAGCCTCGACACTCAGTGGTAGCAGCAGGTGTTGGGATTTCTCCAAGCCCCTAAGACCCTGGGAGCAAGAGAATGGCCGTTTGACATAGACCTCAGGAATTTTCAAAGCACCACGAAACCTCTCCAGAAGATATGTAAAGGTAAGATTCTGATTTCTCTAGGAAGCTGTTTAGAAGCTAAAACATGAGTTTAATGTAGACTGAATAGTGTTGGAATCTATGAAACACTTTTTATTTTGTCCTTCACAATCTGCATTGTATATCTAGAAAGAGGAATCAAATTGAGAATTAAAAGTGAAAAATAAAACAGAAAAGATTTATTTTTCTAAAGCCTGTATTCTGTTTATCTGCTTGTTAATGTTTAAAACCAAAAATGTTAAATGATTATATCCTCAAATTCTTCCACCCAAATTCCTCAGCCCATCATTAAATCAAAAGGAGCAGGAAGAACAGCTCAGGTATGGGTCGTGCTCGGGTGTGTTGTTGTTCTTTGTCAGAAATTACTGCTCAGCATTCCAAGTGTAGCAGCAGTTCTCTCTCTTTTAGGTCTTTGCTTTCAGGTTATTATTTTTTAAAAGGGTGTTATTCCCCTGCTCCTAGTTTTCTATGGGGAAAAATGACTCCATATGGGTGTAAATAACCTGGATGGAGCATGCCTGTGGGTCTTCGTGTGTGTGATGAGGGGTGGGAGAGAGATCAGGAGCATCTGAGCGTGAACAACACAAATTATTTCTTCAGCATTTTAGCTCTTGTGGCAATGCGTATTTATTTATAACCCTTTGTTCTTCGCCCTGCCTCCATTCATGGGCATGAATCTGTGAAATGATATTAAGACACTTGCGCTAATGTGAGCTCTTTGGCGGCCTTATTGTCGGATCACGTCCTCTTTTCCCCCTTGTTTTCAATGGACTTAATCTCGTAATTGATTCCCTATAGTTGGAATCAAGGCTATTAGCTGCTGTCACACTGAAGCTCTTTCACTTCAATATCTGAAAATGTAATGGCAGTTTTAAAGATGAAAAAGAGATGCATGTACTAATAGCTTTACAAAGTGAAAAATAAGATTTATTTTTAATAGTGCTTATGTGCGATGCTTGTTTTTTAAACTAAAATGTGTTCAACAACATTGTACTTGCACTTGAAAACACCTAAGTTTTATTTCTTCTAGACAGAAAGTTTTTAAGTCTTTCTGGTATAGTACATTGGGTAATAGATTTCAAATGTAAAACTGGAAAGGAGAAATTTTAATGCCTTCATTCTTAATATTGATAATGAGTTTGCAGTTTTTGAAAATGTATTGCACAGTCTTAAGTAGGAGTTTGCTTTATTCTCCAGTGGGCCTATTGAGTGCATTTTCTCTTTCTTTTTTAAAATGTGTCTGGAATTCTTATATCTCCCTGAGACAAGAGATTAAATGGAATATATATGTATACACACACATATATAGTTTTAAGTGATTTAATTAAATATTAAGTGATAGATTGAACTTTATGGATATTTATACAATTACTTTAAAACTTTAAAATAACTTCAAAATATTTTTAATGGAACATGGTGAATTAGTGGTATTTTCTGTATTTAATGTTTTATTGATCAAGTAACTTCACAAAAGCAGGACACAATGCAGTAATATTTAGAGTTTAGTGATTACTTTGGGGGCTTGTAGAAAAGCTACGTGATTTCAAAAAATAGTGTGCCATAAAGGTCTTAGGAATGGAGGACCTATAACTCAAAGTATCTGAAGCCTAGGGCCAAGGCCAGAATCCAAGTCACTGAATCCTAATCCAGTGCCCATGCCTCCGTGCAATGCTATGTACTGAAGTTGCAGTACATTTGAGGGCCACCCTCCGGATGTCTGCAGAGTGACGGATGGATTCTAGGCGCGGAAGAGAGTTTCTTCAGCACCAAGTGTGTCTGACCCTGGCTGGCCAATATGGGCTTCTTGTGCACTGGAGCCTGGTTGAGGCCTTTAGAGTTCTTTTTTTATGTCTGCCTCGTTTAGTGTGGATTTTATTATATTGGGACTTTGAAAAGTACTGTTGAAGAGCCATTAAAATATTTTCTGTTTGAAGGGAGTATAGAACTTCTGGCATGCTGTTTATTTCCATTTATGATCCTGTAAATTGGGCAATTATCTGAAATATTAAATTGTTAGAACTGAAAAATTAGAACAATGTGCAAATTATAGGCAGTTTGTTTTCTGTTTGTGCAAATAAAGGCAGTTTATTTTCTCTTTCTAAGCTAAAAGTTTTAATTGACTTCCACTGTTTCCAAACTTGAAAAATTCCTTAGGTTGCATCTTTAAAGATGGCTGTTTATTTGTGACATCCTAAAAGTGGAATTAATATACATTACATTTGCATGAAAATTATTGGCTGTATTTATTAGTTAAATGCTTTCTGGTCCCTGAGTTAGAAATATTACTTCAAACTCCATTGTTTCCTGACTTACTGGATACCTGCCACCATGTTCGTAGGCCATGCTCAGGCTCCTTCTGTGTGACTCCTTGGCAGATGCAGTTGTAACCCAGACCCCTGGCATGATGTCCAAGATGGACTCAAGGCCCGAAATGGACCTAGGAAAAAAGCTGTGTGCAAAATTAAGAATGTAAACTACGAATTCTCTTTTCAGGAAGTTTAATTTGAAAAATAGTTGGAGTATTTTTGGAGAATTTATAGCACTGATTTAAGAAAAAAAATATGAAGCACTTATTCATGGAGAATCAGAAAAGTCTTATCCTATTTTTCAAAGTGAGTCTTGGCCCCTTCGTTCTTGTCCCTGAATGTCCCTGCCATCACTCAACACATGACTCATGCCTCTGAATTCCTAGTTACTCTTCGTCCCTTCTTGGGGAGTGTGAGAGCTGTCCTGGCTGGTGGGCTGTGAGCAAAATATTTACAATAGATACTGAGAAGTGTCAAATGTAAGCCTTTTATGATACCATACATTTCCTTTGTTGTAACGAAGAAACCAAAGTCCCTGGTCTTGCTGGATGCGTCCACGCAGGAAAGAAAGAGGAGGACAGAGTTGCACGTTGTCTGAGCAGCTGAGAGAGAGGACGGATCTCGGGATGAGCCCAGACACTGACATTCCTGATGTGTTAGAGGAGTTTTACACTTCCAAAATAAAATATTCCTGTTGGTTATTTATTTTGTTACATGGAAATAAAAGTTGGCTGGATCAGAATTATTCAAAATTAAAGTTATCTCTGTAGTTAATAAGAAGTTATTGATGGCCTGCCACCTTCAGTTCCATTATGATAATCATCTCATTTGTTCTGCACAACATCTTGAGGCAGGTAGTGTCATTACTTTACGTTTACCAAATGAAGAAACTGAAGCCCAGGGAAGTTAAATAACCTGCCGAGATGTCATAGCCGGACATGAAGATTCGAACCCAGGATGTGTGGCCCCAGTGTTCATCCTCAGAGCCCCTTTTCAGTTGGAAGCACTGGCAGTGAGTGCTTGTCCCCAGATTAAGTCCTCGCCTTCCCATGGCGGAGTGCCAACCAGATGCATCTGTCTGAACCTCTTCTGACTCAGTATGGGCCACTGCTGTTCACTCACTGGCTATTTGACCTTGGAGAGGTTATTACTTAGTATCCTCTCTCAGAATAGTCCCATCTGCTCTAAAATATCAATAATGTTATCTCTTGTGAGGGCTTTTATGAATATTTAATTTAATGTAATGAGACAGTGTACGCCAAGCACTTAGCGCAATGGCTAACATATAGAAAAGAGCCAGTAGATTGTTGATGTCATTATGTCTTTTCCCCAAGGTCACACAACTAGGAAGTGAACGAGTCTGAATTAGCCCAAGTCTGTGCGATTAGAAAACTTAAGTAAAACAGAAACACATATACTCATATGCTCTTTCTACAAGCAGCAGCAACAACAGGAGCCACAAAGCAAAAGCCATGCTTTCTCTGGACTCTGACACTGCCTTCCATCCCCACCCAAACTGTTTATGATGAATAAATTACAATGTCGTGCATGCTGACAAGAAAAGGAGTGTAGTTTAGTGGTTAAAGGAAAACTCCAGAGGTAAGGCTTCCAAGGGTTGGAATTTCAGCCCTGTACAAACTGTGTGATATGAAGCAAGCTATGTCACCCCTCTGGAGTTCTTTACCTGTATATGGAGCTAATAATGGTACCAATTCTATTGAGTTATTATGGGTAGTAAATGATAAGTTCTAGAAATGGGGCAGAACAACTCCTTTAAGGAGGTCATGGTCACCAGAGGGCTCAGTTGCCTTGCAGGAAGTGTGGGATGCCTGGGACTCTCTCGGGGGACACAGGAAGGGTTAAGGCTGATCCTGGGGGTGGTGGATGGCGGGCTGGGGGGGACACAGGAAGGGTTAAGGCAGACCCCCGGGGGTGGACCTGGGAGCCGAATGTCCAGAATCTTTGCAGTGACTGCTTTTGGGACGTGGTGGAATGGAAACTGTCTGTGTAGCCTGATTAATGAATGTATGAAAGAAGTATTTCAAATCATTTTAAAACTTGCAAGCAGAGAACATATTTCAAGGATTACAAGCTACTGGGGTCCATTTACACTTGCTTTTTCATGCAGTTATAAATAGTGTGCTGGCATTAAAAACTCAATTTTGGTGCCAGAGACCTGAGGAAAATGAATCTGTAAATATATCATTAATGTGTATACTCATATAAACAAGTTATCAAAAATATGTTTTTAAATATGTAATACTATAGAATTATAATTGGTAATATAAGAATACAAAATTAAGAGCTCATGTGGATGATGTGGGAAGTCACAGTAATTCTTAAAGCTGAAATGTTTGTGGGGGATAATTGGTAAAATGTTGAGCTTTTTCATTATAAATTTTATGCTCTTTTGATGTATATTCCCCCACATAACAAGACTAAAACATCTTTTCATCAAATTCTATATTAAAAGCACAAAACATCTTGAAAAGAACAAAGAAAATTAACTATGCCTAGTGTTAAACCCAATAATTATGTTGATACTTAAGTTGCCGGAAAGGTGTTTTCTGGTATCTGACCAGGTGTTCTGACTGTTCGGCACGGTAGACTCAGGCCAGACGCATCAGCTCCTCATGTGCAAACCCAGGATATGTGTGCTGGCACCTGAGAGTCAGTTGTTTAGAAAACTTCAGCTAAGAGTCAGAATCCAACCAAGTGCTTCCACGAACATTTGTGTCTCCTTCATTTGAGACAGACCATATGTCGCGACAGAGCTTCTATAGTATTAAGACAGCGTGGCTCTTTCCAGAGTATCTCCAGATCAAACTCCTAAATCCAGTGCTAAGTTATTACACATGTTAAGCATTTGGCTTTGAAAAACACACACTGATATGAAAGTAAACAAAAAATTGAGTCCAAGAATGGAAAAATTGTCACTAACACATATACTTTATTTTATAGAAAGGTGGGGTTCTTCCATGCTTTTATTTTCCAATGTGCCTGCAGACTCTCCTCTCTCCTCACTCAGCCTGGAAATACAAACATGCATGCAGATGGAAATACACGCGTGCACGCTCACACATGCTTAGAGCAGGAAGTGCAAGATACTAACTCCTTGTAGGTCTCTCTAATCGCCTCTGTGGCGCTGCACCCCCGAGTTATGTGGGCATCCAGTATACTATTTGTGATTTGTAGGTAGAAACACCTGGCAGTACTTTTTTCTTTTTTTCCTTGTTTCCTCTTTCCTAACGCCTGCTTGTAGTTTATCTTGGCAATCCATTCTGTGAGTTTTAATTAGGCAATAAGTTGGAGAAATTCAGAAAGCACTATGTACTAACTTAGAGAAAGTAAACGCATCGTAAAATCCTTTGCACATGAAATAACTTAGGTACCTGAGTACTGGTTTCTCTTCTCCCAGCCCTTGCTCTGGACCTGTGCTTTAATCTGGTCTGTTTTACCCTTTTAAAAGCATATGACGCAGTGGTACAAATAAAATCAGAGGGATCTCTCCTGTAGGAGAATTTTGTCATTGGAAATGAAAGTGTCAACGCTGAGAAAAAAAAAAATGTCATAAACAGTGTGAGTGGTATGTGGTAATCATCAGCCTCTTGACTGCCTATCTGGCAATCGGTCGTTGATGTATGAATTTCTTAAAGAATCTTGCTATTAAAAAAATTAAATTTGCCACATGGAACAAGCCAAACAAATATTTCAGAAAACTATTTTTATTTACATGGTCAGTGGTATAGCTAAACCACTCTGTACATGTGTTTATGTGCGTGTGTTTATAATACATTAGACATAATTGGCAGAAACTAACTCTCGCACCATCTCTAAGTAGAAATGCAAACACAGTAGTATAGCTTTCCAACTAAGAGCATTGTCTCTGCAGCCAGGCGACGTGGGCTCAAACCCCAGCTCCACTTACTTACTGTTGTGTTTCCTCAGATAGGTTATTAGACTTCCCTCAGCCTCAGATATCTAATCTTTATCATGGGGATAATAAAAACACTATAGGATTATTTTGTGAATTAGATAAACTAATAAGCTTAAACCATGCAGAACAGTACCTGCCATACTGTAGGTTTTTGACAAGTTATGATTTTTTTGCTATTGTTTTTATTTTATGCCTAGTTTCTTTTTTTTTTTTTTAAGATTTTATTTATTTATTTCTAGAGAGGGAAGGAAAGGAGAAAGAGAGAGAGAGAGAAACATCAGTGTGTGGTTGCTGGGAGCCGTGGCCTGCAACCCAGGGATGTGCCCTGACTGGGAATCGAACCTGCGATACTTTGGTTCGCAGCCCGCGCTCAATCCACTGAGCTACGCCAGCCAGGGCTCTTTATGCCTAGTTTCTAACAGAAGTGGTTATTTTGCCTCCTGTCTTAGGAGATAGGGCTGATGGGAACTGACACTCTTATAAAAAGGTAAAACAGCGTCAGTGAGAGTTTTAGTACTTTTTCCTTTCTGCTCGATCCCTCCACACCCCACCCTCCCTGCCCACCCCCATAGTTGTCAACCTGCTCTCTATCTGTGAGTCTGTCTCTGTTTTGCTTGTTAGTTTGATTTGTTCATTAGATTCCACATTTGAGTGATTTCATATGGTATTTGTCTTTCTCTGACTGGCTTATTTCACTTAGCATAATGCTCTCCAGGTCCATCCATGATACTATAAAGGGTAAAATTTTTGAGGTCTAGGATTGAGGGATCCAGCTTAATCTTTCTTTTATGTAATATTAGTTTCAGGACTGTATTGACATATTTGCAAGCAAACATTTCATAAATTCTCATGTAACAAAGGGGTACCTAACTATATTATATTAAGATTACCATATGGAAATGGACCCCTTTAAAAAGGACATCTAGCAAAATTAGATTTTTTTATGTTTTATTTATTTATTTTTAGACAGAGGGGAAGGGAGGGAGAAAGAGAGACAGAAACATCAATGTGTGGTTGCCTCTCACATGCCTCTACTGGGGGTTTGGCCTGCAACCCAGGCATGTGCCCTGACTGGGAATTGAACTGGTGACTATTTGGTTAGCAGCCCGCACTCAATCCACTGAGCTACACCAGCCAGGGCCAAAATTTGATTTTTAAGTTCATTATAGGACAGAAAATATTTTTAAATTTCTTCACTGGGTTGAAAAATAACAGGTTAAAACATAAAGTTAATTATTTTTGAAAACCTAATTGTTATTTCTTAAAATAACATAACCTCAAATGAAATTAAAATGATCCCTTAATTATTTTGTTATAATTTTCCATTTCAAAGGTATTTTAATTATGTTTGTCTTCAGATTTCATGTTAAAATCCTCAGATGTTATACTTAAGTCTTCAGATAGGCTATTTGCTACTTGTAACTCAAATGCACTAATTCTTATGGAACCAGGTCAGTTTCTACTTAGGGTTCCTAATGTTCTCGGTATTTTGATAGCAGTCAGGATCTTTGCAGCAGAGAAGACTAAAAATCATGTACAGAGACAGCGGCATCACTGAACTGTGACTCTGTAACTTAGTCTGTTGTGACAGGTCTCCGCTTAATCAGCGTGTCACTACGTGTGTATCTTGTGCCCTTGGCAGCGTCGCCTCCGTTGTGCCCCCTGGACCGAATAAAATCTAATAGAGATAATACACAGCACGGCCCCTTTTGTGGATTCTACTTCATCTTGTTTATGAAGGGATGCATTTATCTAAAAGGCAGTATATATGCAAGTTTAAAATTACACCGTAAAAAGTAATTTTTTCTCTGAAACTTGCCCACTAATGACACAATTGTATGTTGCTCTGGTGAGCACTAAAACTGAAAGTGTAATTATTGTTTTTATAATATAATTGGTAGGGTGAATTTTAATCATTTGGAAGAATAGTAGGGTGGGAGGAAAGAGTCCAAACTCTTTCTTTCTTTCAAGATAAGTCATAAATTGTAGAAATCAAGATCATCTTTAAAATTTATTCTACAATTTTGAGACTGGTTTCTGTTGTTCAAAAGAGTTTAGTAAACACCAGAAAAGATAGAATTCACTATGTCAACAAGTATATTATTTCCTCAATACAAGATAAGTCAATGCGTGTTTATTGAGTAAATGAGTATGTTCTGTCTAAAGTCAGTGAGTGAATGAGTAGATGAACGGCTGGATAAACTTATTGGTAACACAGTCTACTTCCTGTTTATTATTCTTAGGAAACAATGCTTATTTTAAAGTACTCTGAAAATTCATTGAAAGTAATTCCTTATTTTCTCTTGTAACAACAATGAGGACTATAGTGGGATGAGGACTTTGTAGGTTATATGGTATTGTTTATGTAGGTTGAATTATCCTACATTTACAGAGCTTTTGGAAATCATTAGATGAGAATACATAAATTATAAGCAAAAGGGCAGTTAGTACTAGTCTAAAAATAAACATTGGTCCATGTAACTGCATCCTAAATAAATAGAATATGGATGTTAAATAGAAATGGATTAAGAATAGTGCAGTGGTTTAGAATAATTTAGTATTTTTAATCCCTATTTTCATTTGGTTTTGATGGCAATTGTTATTTAAGGAACACCATCCACTACATATTTTTAAACATTTAGTCAGCAGCAGCAACACCCGAAAGTATATTAGGTGTTTTGGCTGGTGACAGAAAGCATTGGACTTGACACTATCATGGCAGGTTTTTAACTATGGGAGGGAAAGTTTGAAGAAACAGGTAAAATACCCCATATGAACGTAAGGCTTGGAAGTCTTAGGACATTGTGGACACATAATAAAACCCCCCTAAGCCAGGGAACAGAAAGAGAAATGAACTGGGGTGGAAGATGCAGAGAAGAGCCTTTACGGACAGAGCGGCAAGTGCTCATTAACATACGTTCCGGCAATCATGCCCTCTCCTGGGGCTCCTTCCCCAGGAATGTATCCCTTGTGCTAAATAGAGTACTTGTGTAAACCACTCCGTAGACATTCGAAAATACTCCAACAACAGTTCTTCAGGGGTTACTATGTAATTATTTCTAGCTGTTGCATTTATTTATCTTGGTACCAATTTATGGGGCTAGTTTTTGACTTGTGTTACCTACAGTGTCCTATTTCATAGCTTGAAAAAGTACATAAACAACATTTAAGAAAAATGCAAACATTGGTGACTTTATTCAGTAAGTAGAACAACTGGAAACTTATTTCATATTATTTTGTAAATGAATAGCTGAACGTAACATTATATCCATGGCATGATAAAAAACAACAACAAAAGAGTGGAAACTTGGACTTCTGAGTAAACATCTTATCAAAACACTAACTTTTGATTTTATCTGAGCTTTATTGTAGAAAGTTTTTTACTGTTTCTACAAAGCCTAGAGGAAATTACTGAACTAGAAAAGCTGAATGTTACTTTGGACTAATCTTTTAGTTATCCTAATGATAGGGAATTATTTAGTTCTTATTTTTCATAAGTAATCCATCTTGAACAATAAAAATCACATAGCCCACTCAAGGATATTTCAGGAAAATTGATGTGATGCTTTTAAAAAAATGGTACTTAAAAAGTGAGCATATAAATGTTTCATGTTATGCTACTGTTTTATCACTCAACATTCTCAGCATTAGGAAAGTTAACCGAAGTGGCCTGGAGGTGTATAGTTTGAATGATAGGTATGGGGCACTGCCAACGAAATATATGTGTGTTCTCTTTCTTTTTATATTGATATCATATTAAATATATAAATGTATATACAACGTACAACAGTGATGAAAATATGATATTGATGTGTTTTTACTTGTTAAGTAAAATGACCAGGGAACAGATAACTGGTTTGGTTGGGGATGGTGGAATTTACAGAAAAAGCATGTGAAGGTCATTCACACGAAATCTGATAGGATCGTATGTTACAGGATAGGGCTGTGTTTCAGTCAGAAGGAGGGATATAAGTGAGATCTTTGTGATCTCCAGGTAATCAGCAGTCAGAATGGAGAAAAATCAGAGAAGATGACAGAGAACATGCAGATTAATAAGTAGTAGAAAAGGAGGATGGTACACTATCAAGAAAGACAAAAGAGAAATAGAGTGGTTCCTGGTGCCAGATGCCACAGAAAGGACGAGAAGTGGAAAAGGACGCTTAGCCTGGAGAGTAACCTTTGAGAAAGCAATCTGAGTAGAACCGCGAGGAAGAGGTAAACTCCCCTTGGCGAACCAGATTCAAAGATGAGTCACTAGTAAATTGGAAGGTAGGTAGTAGGACTCAAATTTAGACAACTCTGTAAAGAAATTCAGTAATAAAAAGAAGGAAGACGTGGATGGCAGCGGAAGAACTCGGCAGGAAAAAGATTGTCGTAGAAGAGTGGAGGTTTGTTCCGCCAACGGAGGCATTTTTTTCCAGCAAAGGAAGACGCAGGAGTCATTGAAGAGGAAAAGAACGAAGATTCATGAAAGTAGTGTTAGGGGTGGTTACTGTGTCTTGGAAAGTTGAGAAGAGGTCAAAAAGTGCCTAAAGAGGTTGACCTTTGAAAGGTAGATGAACCAGCTTTTCCTGGGAGGCAGGTGGAGAAGGTGCTCAGTCAGGGGGATTACTCTCCCAAGCATCAACCCCCCCCTCCCCCCCGCAGTTTCATCTTGTTTGTTGTCTGGTGACTCACTGCCTTGTGTCCACACTCCTTTGTGTATTGTTTTTTAAACCCTGCATTTTCGCTTTGCTTTGCTTACTGTCCCATCTTGATGTAAATTCTGTGAGGGCAGAGGGCATGTTTTGTCGATGTACACGTTGCTTAACAAGCTCCCTTTTCATGTGATCCCCTAACGTATTTTACTAGCGTCAAAGTCTGTCATGCTGTCGGGGAAGGCCTTGCAGCCCAGCCTGTTCAGGAGAGTACAATACGGAAGGCTGATTATCTACTCGTGTGAACCTCAAGAGGTGTTTCTAAAACAAATCCTTAATTTCAAATGACTGGGAAAGGTTATGAAATCAGATTTTTTTTTTCCTGGTTAAAAAGAAACTGATGACACAACAAAACACAACTTAGAGCTCAGAAGTGGATACTTCCAAACCCAGATAAAAATTTTAATCATAAGTCATTGTGGAAAGTGGAAGCATTTTACTGAAAAGGAAATAATTACAAAAAGACAATTGTAAATGTTTGCTAGATCCTGTGGTTTATACCACTGTTTATATCACCCAAATAAAATTAGGTGATGTCTTTAACTGTTTGTCTGATCTCTCAACACAGATCCCTTGGTTAGAATAGTTATGTTTCCTGTTTCTTTCATAGCAGAAGTAATTCTAAGCAAAAGTTAAAATGACAAGTTGTCTTGACCTTTGATTTAGAAAATATAGTAAATATGTTTCTATTTGTTCATAGAAAATCCCTTACTATCTGTTTTATGGCTGCTACTAATCCACTCTTTTACTTTTTATATAAATGATCATCTTTGAGAAAAAGTTGAGCTCCATAGACACAAAACGATTATAGCTACTGTTTTCATGGTTTCAGACCCAATATTATATTGAAACTGAAATTTTATATCTGTTTAAGTTTCTAAATTATGTGAAGCTATAAAGTTTAAAATGTATGCCACTTGATTTCATTCCTCCTGAAAATATTTGGTTTTATTTCAATTAACAAGTAAGTATGGAAGGGGAAAATTGAGGGGCGAGACAAGATATTTAAATAAAGTAAAATGTGGAAAATGACAACTTTTCATATTTTTATCACTATTATCCAAAAGTAATTTGAAACGCTGATTGATTGTGATGGTTGTGCAGTTGCACAAACATTTTATTTCCTCCTGAAAGTGGCCAGGAAGGCATGAGAAGGTCCTTTCATTCCATTGGGATTATAATTGAAGCATGACTTTTTCCTGGTGCACCCCCTCAAACGACTCTTCAGTCCAGACTGTCCACTCCAGCTCCCTGGAGTTTTTTACACACATCTCACTGTCTCACACTTGTACTTCTCCTCATTCTGCCTTCTCGCGAAAGCCTTCCCGCTCCTGTTTTCTTAATGACAACCTGTCCTTCTAGACTCAATACCGGTGACAGGTTCTCTGCAGAGCCTCCCTCGGTCTTTCCATTCCCCAGACTATGGGAGATGGCCCCATAGAGCCCTTACTACACCGGTTTCTATTATGATTGTTACCTAGGTGTCAACCCTCTGGGATGCAGCAGGCACAGGTGCCTTAGCTCTGTGCCTGTAGTGGCTAACACCATGGGGAAAAGGCTCACCTAGTATTGCCCGAATGACTGCATGCACAAATAGCTGGGTGTTAAAATTATTCTCAAGTTCTTGCTCCTATAGAAATTTTTATCTGTTTTTCAGGCATAAATTCCATCCATTTATTATTATTCCTCTAGCACGTGGAACTTATTTGGGTGCTCAAGACATGTTTATTGAGGGAAGGAATGAGCAAATAGCTAAATGAAAGTATTAAAAAGAAAAGAATGGCACTCAATTCCTGCCCAAATGTCTGAGAGGAAAACCAGCATCCTGATTTGGTAGTGGGACATCCGAGGCAGACTTTCTCTGTTAACATACCAGGTCGACCTCATACTGCAGCCTGGAACTTGGCAATGACACTACCTGTCCCACAGTGCAAATGCAGGGTTTGAGTGAGTCTGAGTGTGCGACCGCGTAGGCAGTGCCTGTGTCCAGCTTAAGTTTGCTTTACACATTTAAATGCCAGGGCTTATGTGCTTAGGGTATAAATGTTTAAACTTTTTACTAAACTAAGAATTAGAGAGTGACTATAATTTGATGTTGATTGGTTAAAAGGAAGCAAAATACTTTAAACTTTGGCCTTTTATCGTGCATTTGATAATCCTGGAAGCTGAGACAAAATTCACGTTTTTAGTTCTAGCATAAAATAGTTGCACATGATTTAAGGTATCATGAAGTTTAAAAATAATTAAGTTGGATAAGATTGTAGAATTGACCTTTTCCTTCAGACGTTATTTTCTTTCATTGTCAAATGAGCATTCCATTAGAAAAACGCGGTCATTAATTAGTGAGCAGATGACAGGATACTGCTAGTCTAGCTATGTCATTAGATGCAGTCCACAATTTAGACTAATATACTGACTGTAAGTATTCACCTATTCTTTTAAAAAGTATGAGTTTCAAAACCAATTTAATATGAAAATTTTCCACTAAAAGTACTTTGTTCCCAAGAATCATTTAATCTGCTTCCAGCTGATTTCAATATTCAAATAGATTTAATCAAAAGCACAGAGCGAGAAAGCAGCACCAGACATCACACATTGCTGCCACGTGTGGGCCTGACTCCCCCAGGACATGAGGGAGTCGCCAGGGAGCTCGTTCTTTGGCACAGTGTCTGCTGCCCAGGTGAGCTGGTGGACAGCAATAGCAGGAGTGGCCGTTGTGGCTCTGCCACGTACTGACTTCAGTACATACATACGAACACATGCAAAATTGCGTCTGACCTCATGTCATGACACTGTGTATGTCATGGCAAGAAGCAAGAGTCCCACAATGGTGTGAAGCAGAGACTGCTTTCATTTGAATCATGCACCTAGTGATCTAGTGAGGTGGCACAGCAGAGGTTGGTGATCATCATGAGGCAAGCATCCTTTTTCATGTGTTTCATTATTTTTTTTTTACTGTTTTCTGATTCATTAAAATGTGTGCTGAAGCAACAGTCTCCTGGCTTATATTTTATTATACTCAGATGCAATTTTTATAGTCTCCAACTAAAATAAACAAATATCCCAGCACACATTTTACATATAAAGACTGTCCAGAGAATTCATTACTTTGTTCTGTTCTGAGACTTAGTGTCTTCCTCAGTTTTTATGTGCCACCAACGGCATTAAACTTTTGTGAGTTAAGAATGTTGCTCCATTATAAAATATCTCGATCAGAATCTGCTCCTTAAGAGAAACAACTGAATCCTAGAATGTAATGTATATGGAGGCAAGAACGCTACTTAGTAATCCAGGTTTGCCTAACAAAGGACCCCCTTAAAAAGTGTCCTGGTTTTAAATGGTATACAGATATTTCTTCCCTTTTTTCTGTAATTCTTAAGAGTTGGATATTTAGCTGTTAATGATATCTGCTCTAGGAGAAGTTGAGTTCCTCAAAGGCATATATCCACCTTGAAAATGGAAATTAATTATGTAGAATAAAATAATATTACTATATTTCTCAGGTCATTAACTTTATAATAGTAATGATTTGTTTTAGTTTTTAAAATTATATCAGTATAATTATTTTTGTTCCCTATCCCAAAGGAGGCGTGTATATGTATGTATGTACTGCATGTATGTGTCTGTGCATGTGTGTGTTCTTACAGTGCTCCAAATACATTTTAATTCAAAGTCATACATCTCCCCTGTGATGTTACCATGCTTAGAATCCCAAATGTAGTGAGTCCTATGGTCCCAGGAATGAGAGGATCGAGTTCTATGTCCAAATTCACCGTTTACTATTGCTGTGAGTTTTGGGCTCCCCATCCTCATTTTCTAAGGAGAGATCACACAGTCCTGAATTAGAGAGTGTGCCTTCCCTGTCCCCACTAAGCCGTGGGGAGGATATAATTGTGGCGGCCTTCAGGATTGGTCGCTGTGGTTGGTGATCGTATCTGCCACCAGTAAAGGTGACACAGGGAAGAGAGCCGGGCAGTTGTCAGAAGCCCTGATTGTCGTCAAGACCACTGCTGTCCACTAGTTCCATGATCCTCGGCCAACATTTCACATCTCAAAGCTTACCTCTGAATTAAGGTAGCAGACGTGTGCCTTGATGACTTCCGGTGACTGTTGTGAAGGTTTTAGAACATCGCAATGTGTAATGTAAACACAAACAGTGGCGGTTTCCTGTTCTATCTTTGGTCCTAGGTCCCCTCCCTGAGAGGGGGTCTGGGAGGAGCAGGAAGGCCACCCAGAGAGCAAAGGTGGGAGGGATGCGTAGAGGTTCCTTTTGTCCAGTCATGTAATAAAACTAGGGTTCTGTGAGTGTGTGTGTTCTTCCCCTCCCCCCCCCCACTGGGGGTGGAGGGATGGAAGAAAGAATATGTAGAAAAGTGTCAGAGAAATTAAATCTCCCAAGTTGTTTTCCATTTTCCCACTTTATTCTTGTTTCTTTATGTGGCCACTCCCACAGTGTCTCCTGGTCGCAGACTGACGTGTGAATGAGCACTGTAACTGATCAGAAAAGCTGCCGCCTCCACGAGAAAACGCGGGACGATCAAAGCAGTGAGATACAGAGAGTCAGAAATAGGTTGGCCCATGTCTTGTATTGTCAGCATGTCAGGGTATGGATGGCGGCAGAGGAACGAGAACTCACATTGAAATTAGAAGTTTGTGGCTCCCTAGGGTCCGTGGCACAGAAAACACTGGAGAAGTTAAGAATGAAGGTGGAGGTGTGACAATGTGTGTGTGTATGCATAAAGTAAGAAATGAGTACTTTCATGGGTGGTATTTAAGAAAAAAATGGATTTGTCTGCTTTAGTATACTAAATTTCATACCACATCAGTGAGGACAGCTTCTGGCATCCCATGAAGAGTCAAAATATGTATAAAGGAAGAATTATTGAAATTAAAAAACAGATTGTGATTAAAGGAACTTTAAAATCATATACAAGTTTATTCACTACTTATAAATGTAATTTTCTTTGATTCCTTATATTTTATTTAGCCATTCTTTCAACTTTTTCATATTTAAACATAGATGTATTGATGAAGGTAGTAGTTGTAAAGTTTAATTACTGCCTTCTTAGGAATTGTATAGCCTGATTTATGAAAAAAAAAAAAAAAGACAAATGAAGAGGAGAAAAGTAGAGGTGAAAATTACCTTTTGGGATTTAGGTGACTTGTTAGAATAAAGAATTGAAAAGATGACAAAAGCTATTGAAAAAAAATGTAGCTCATTCACTTTTAAGTATCCAAGTTGAAATTACTTTTCTTCCTAAATAGGTATCTTTCCTTTGCTCATAGGAATGAAGAGAATGACTTGAGATGTCTCAGTGATGGCATTCAATTTTTCTCTTTTATTCATACTAATAGAACATATTTTGCATCTTTTCTGAGTATGGATTGCATAAGAAAGCACTGTTTCAGCTGTCCTTCCCATCAAAGGAATGCAGTGACCCATGTGGGCTGACTTCTGAATTATAAAAAATATCACCTGGATTTTAAATTAATGCGATAGAAAGATATCAGTTGCTTACAAGTACCTTAACAGGTATCTTGTATTAGTTAATTTTCCCTGAAGGGAAAAGAGCTTGACCCTTTAAAAACTACATTTAGTATTTATGAACAAAGACTAATTACTCCCCTGGAGAGTAAGGCCTTATATTCTCAGGATAACACAGTTTAAACTTGACCACCTGTTCTGCCGTTTGACATCAACTGCATATATAAGCAAGAAATGCCTTTGCTTCCTTCTTAGTTGACACTACCAGGAACTGTGCATATTTTGACCTAGTCACTGGGGCAGGACAGATGACATTGAAAGTTCCAAATACTTGATTTACCAGGAGAATCCCACCTGATTTCTTGCTAAGAGATTGCTGAACAAATTTCAAAATTTCTCTCCATGTCTCATGCACTTTTTTTATTTAAAATACCATCCAGTCAAAATTTTCAGTTAATTTTTATCATGAGATGTGTAGTTGATTTTTGATGGTCTATGTTGTAAATGTTAAACAAACAGCTCTCCGGGAGGGAAAAAAAAAAGAAAAGAATCGCCTTGATTTATTATGTCTGCTGGTTTCTGTGGTAGAAATACTAACAGCATGACTGTTTTCAAGCAACCAAGGGGAGGGCACTGAATGTGGAGGTGAGGAAGGATACGTACTGTCAGCGAATACCGCCAGTGCAGCCCGGCCTCAGCACACCCCTGGAGGGTCCGCAGTACAGAATCCCGGAGGGTCCCTTCTAGGATTTGAGGGAGGCATGGAGTGAAAGGTACAGGATGGCTCTGGACAACCTCTCCCAGCACCAGTGAATGCGACTGCTCCCTGTGAGCCTGGCTGTGGCCTCCAGGCCCCTTCTTCTATTCGAACACAAATTCCTTGGTTATTCTTGCTGAATTAAAAAGCTAGAAGAGTGTTCAGACAGTTAGTAAATCATCCCTGTTTCACAATACCCACTTTTGCTTCATCGGCAGTCACCGGACTCACGCTGTAAAACTCAAAGAAGAATAATACTGAGAGTATATTCCCAAGAGAGATTTAGAAAATTATAATTTTACTGCCTCTTGAAAATATTGGCCTTTTTCCACCTTGTTCAGCTTCTCCCTGGATACCTGCCTGTCAAGTTTTCAGTAGATTCTTTGGGCTTTGCCATGGCAACCAAGCATGTTGGCCAGCGTTCTGATGATTTCCAAATGTTTAATTATCTCTTGTTTTCAATATGCCTATTCTGTCACTTTTCTTAGGATGCTCACCCTACTACTTGTTGAATAGGTCCTTGTCCTGCACTTATAATCAGATTAGTGATCCATTATTTCTCCCCTCCTCCAATATTTTTCACATTTATTTGAAGCAAAGGCAGCACCCATGTTATACCCTAATATAACAAAACTGTAACAAGAGCCCTTCACCCAAACCCTGGTGATTACAATAAGTGATAGTCAGAAGTACTGCACCCATCCAGTAATTATCTGTGGTAATATTAATGCAATTTTTAAAAAAAATTTATGGACAGAATCCAATATAATCCAATGGTTTATTTCATGTAGGTCATTCACTCATCCTGGGGCCTCCTCCTCTCCCTCCTTTCCTGATCCCTATCTATTCTTCGAGACATCTCGGGAATCTCCCTTTCTGTGAGGTCTTCTTTAATTATCCTCCTCTGCTCCCAGACCTAATCATAGGCTCTGCTCTGATTCTGCTTGGGGCTTCCTTAGCCATCAGTTGACCCTTCTTGGACATCTATTATAATTGCCGGTATTTTCCTTCCAAAATTCTACTGAAGAAATTTCAAACCCAGCAGAATTGCAATGCCAGTGTCATAAATACCCATAGGCCTTTTAAGTAGATTTGCCAAGTCTACTTAAGATTTATGCTTTCATACACATTTCTTTTTCTGAATTCACTCCTTTTATTAGACAGCCTTTCCTAGCAAAAGAGCGTGCTGCCTTGGGATTAAGTATACTCAATCATTTTTGGAGGTTTACGTCTTGATTTGTTAAACTAGCTACTATTGTAACAGACACTGAAGCTGAACCTTGAAGGTTTCAATGAGTAGATAGCTTGACTATAGAATATATACATAATTGAGGATGGTTGGATTACAGGGAGAGGATAAAATGTTACCATTGTTAAGTGGATAAAAGAACCCGGGAAAGTACCATCATTCATCCATTCATTGATTCAGGCTTTCAGTCACCGTGTTCATTGTCTGTTCTATACCAGGCACTGCCAGGAGTTCTTAGTGTTCATAGATGAGGCCTCTTACCTTTAACATTTCAGTCGCACATGCGAGAGAGTCATCAGAGATTGCAGTGGAATATGCTCATTCATGGAGGTCCCCAGGGTGCTATGGAAGCAGGAGAGCAGTCCAGGCCCAGGCTTCCTAAGCAGTTTCAGTTGATGCCTGGGTAGTAATTTGAAGGATAAGGATAAGGAGTAAACTAGGCAAATGAAAAGAGAGAAAGCACATTTGAGACTGAAGCATCAGTATATTTCAAGTCAAAGAAGCCTGAAAAAAAAAAGGGGGGGATATTCCAGGAACTACTAGCAGTTTGGTGTAATTGGAATGGCAGTTGCCAAGGGGCATTTGTGAGAAAAGGAAACACTCTGCCAGCTAAGGCCCCACTGAGGAGGGACTTTCTGAGTTCAACTGAAAAGTTGACTCTTTCCCTGAAAGCTACGGGAAACCATTGAATGATTCGTGCGGGCTAGTAATAAATAACAGGTCGTGTTAAAGTAAACTTTCCTGAAAACGATTGTAAAAAAGACAGGTCTTAATATTTTTAATTTGGGCAGACTAAATATTGCTCTAACAGGAGCTAACTGAAAGAATAAAAGTAATTCAATGTCAGGGTTAGGCAATTGGTGTACATTTAATAAATTAATCAAATTATTGTTACCTCAACTAATATATCTTGTCCAAGAACCAATTTTATTTTATTTCAGACATTTTCTCCTAAGATAACTGACATATAATTAAAAAAAAAATTGTATTGCTCACAGCAAGGAGTTAGAAGTTCCTGCAGCTAATACTGCAGAGGGTGGGGGGGAGAGAGAGGGAGGGAGGGGGAGGGAGGGAGGGAGAGAGGGAAGACGGGAGGGGAGGGGAGGAGAACGGAGAAAGACTCAAGTTGAAAAGGAGAAGGAGCGGCTATAATTAGACACTTAGTTCCTCAGGGCATTGGTTATCATTTAGATTATTTTATTTCTTGCTGCAAAACTCTGTCGAGTAAGTGAATACGAAGTAATCAATGAAAACTTAACAGTGATTCTGGAGATTTTGTAATTAATGCAATGTTTTTGTTTATGGGACCAGTTAGGCCTGATTGACTTGCAGATTGCAGCCGCTCCGACAAAGCGGCCTGTGCTCACATTTCAGTGCCCTGCTGGCCGGTGCTGAGGCGCTGGCAAGACCAAAGGGCTTCCGCCCGCGTCTGAGATAGCACGAATGGGGTCACCGGTGCAGACGGTGCAAGTCTGTGATAGGGAGTCCAGAAACTTCCCTAGCCGTGTTCAAAATATCCCATTGTGTTGGTTCAAACTCCTGCAGACAAGCAAAAGTTAATGCCACAAGTGAGTAAATGAACTTGATTTCTGAAGGCCATGTTATTAAATAGGCTTTCATGTGGACCAGGGTTTCTTATCTGTTCTGTTGACATTTTGGACCTGATAAATATTTGCTGTGGGGGACCACCTTGTGTATTGTGTGTAGGGTGCTTAGCAGCACCCCTGGCCTCTACCCACTGACAGCTCCCCTTCAGCCTTTAGTTCTGACAACCAAACATGTCTCCAGATACTGCCAAATGGCCCCCAGTGGGCAAACAAACAAAAACGTTAACCTTCTTGTGGGCTAATTGCATGTATTCTTTTCTCAAATGTATGTGTCTATATTTATATAAATATAGACAAAGATGTAGATCTGTTTTGGCACTTTGCTCGAGTGCTCAAATTTAGGGAATATTTCATAGCATGAGTAAATCTGAACTATCTGTGAAACTAACTTAATATATGTGAGATTTTAATATTTAAAAAATTAATGAACAGAGAAAGAAAACTGAATTACAGAAATGTGTATCAAATAAAATAGATGAGATCCCTTAACAAATTATTTATTTTTACATAATAATAGCAGAATTAGGATTAAAGCTGTAAGAACATAACCAAAAGATAGTGGGTCCTTTTTACTCATGGTTTACAATATGGGAATTATACATTATTTTAGAATTTCAACTTTATCTGCAAATTTAATGTAATCCCACTTTTGAAATGCTATTACTAGTATCTGAAAATAGTATTGAGATATAAATTTAAATCGTTATGGGAATGTATATGTACCTTACATACTAAAGCCTAATCTTTATTCTAAAATGTTCACCACTCAATGTTAAGTTTATAGGCTGAGCCACAAGATGCCACGGTAAAGGGTGTAGAAGTAAGCATTTAGAAGGGACATGCAACTATTATTACATTGAATAGAGATATTAGAATTTTTCTAGCTAAATTCATAGAAGATCAGTAAGTTTCCAAGAGGAAGAAGATGAAGGTGGTAGATAACTAATCCAATGAAATTAATTTGTCTTAGCCCAGCACTAAACTATTTCTAGCACTTTTCCCACTATGTTCTTACTGAGCACTGACTATCTACGAGGCATTGTGGTGCCATGCTAGGAGCTTACATGATTTTATTCATTCAGTAAAATGGTCCACTGAGTCAAGTATTGATAGTTCTGTTTTAGAGATAAGAAAGCTAAGAATTAACTGCTTAAATACAGGCCATATAGTTGATCAATATCAGAACCAGTGGTTGCACCTAAATGCCCTTTCTTTACTGGGTATACTCAACAAATATCTGCAGTGCACCAGGGACTTTGCAGTGAAGAGAACATGGCACTTCTCAGATGTCAGTTCCTGCCCTAGTGCAGATAACAGCCTTCATCAGACCATCCTCACATCTCCTTCTCCTTTTTCATACTTTGTTTCAACCATAATGAAGAATGAGATTTATCCATCTTGTGGCGATGGACCCAGGGAACATAACCTGTGAGTTGATACAGTAGCCATGGTCCATCAAAATCTTCCCATAAAGAGAATATCTGTCAGGTAAACTTTCTGTTCCCACAATATGTTATCAAGCCAAGATGTCCTTATTCTTCCTTTCAACTCCTGGAATAGACTTCCTTCTTTCTCCAATTCGATCACTTCAGTTATGTGATCGATAGAGATTATAATATCATCTTAGTTTTGCAGTGCCTGCATCTTTTATATTTAAAATTCCTTAAAATGAGTGACATCTGTGTACAATGTAGCTGTAGTGTGACTTACACTAACTTTGTGTTTTTGTTATCTCAGCAAGAGATCACTCGCAAGGGGACAGTGTATCTTTTGTGATTTCTAGGGAAACACTGCATGCTTCTCCATGTCTAGCATATGTGCGGCGTGGCAGAGGTCAGGGAGGATAAATCCAGCGCGTGACTGCCATCACTCCAGAAACCCGCTGCCAGTCAGAACTGATGTGGAAATGGAAACCTGCCTGACACCCTAAATGATATATTAATCAGACATGTTCTCTGAATTGTAAAACAAATGCTTTGACTACACTGTATATTTATGGCCCAAATTGACCCAGTAGTGAACAGATTTAATTTGAAAGTAAAAATGTGTCTTCAAAAACATTTTATGTGGAATATACTTATAACTTTAGACTATTTTGCAAATCTAGTCCTGCCAATAGAATTGATCTTGTCCTAATATATTTTAAGCTAGTAAGCCTCCAGCCTGGGAAAAAAGTCAGTATACAGTGAGAGAGATTATAGCAGAGAGTAGATTTGTTATTACAACAGTGAAAAGGACTCCGATTTATTTTGTGACTTGTTCTGCCTTTTTTCTTTTTTTTCTTTCTTGTTTTTCTTTTGGCATAACCACTTTTGAGGTTTTCAGTGGAGATCCAGGGCAGTCCATGTGAGGATCCTGGTTACAAATGTGCTGGGAGCTTTATGGAAAGAGGCTGCTTTGCCTGAATGCTGAACTGTCTTCCATCACCATTAGCTCAGCCGATTATAACTGGCCTTTCTTTGGGGAAGCTCTTCAGATGATCCCAGCCACCGAATCTGCATATCACCAAGCACAGGGAGTTCGCAGGTGGCTTAGTTAGAGAGCATTGAACTATGTTAGAGTTTGAAATATACACAGGTCATATCTTTAGAAAATTGACCACCTGTAAATATATTTTGAGGTGAATTTCCTAAAGTGTAATCCCAAACTCACTTGTTTAGCAGTTTGTAAATTTTGAAAATAAAATAGATATGCAGCCTAAACACATTTTTTGACAATTTTTATAATTTTCAGCCTCTTTTGTTACATAGTTAACTAAGTGAAAAATATTGTGTGACTTAACTTTTCTCCTTAGCTTCCAGCAAACAGATAAAATGGTTGAATGTACGGTTTCCACATTGCTGCACTCAAGGCAAAACAGCTCATGTATTAATACTGTCATCCATTCTCTGTCTGCAGTCTTATAGCCCTTCATTTTCAAATTGTGATATGTCAAATTGGATGAATGTAATTGAGTCTTGAAGCACAGTTTATCTTCCCTAATAGAGAACTTGCTAAAAAAGATGCAATGAAGTTAAGTTGGTGATATTAAGCAGTCTTTTTTTTCCCAAAAAAAATTTGTCTTCTGAAAATAGAGTTAAGGAGTGTTTGATTAATTCTACTTTGTCTTAAGAACAGTTTGGGAACAACCGATAGAGGCTTGAGGTTAGTATAAAAGAACTACGTTATTTTAAATACACAGTTCTGTTAAACATCTTTCAAAAGGCTGAAAGTTTATGCAGTTTTGTTTCCCCCCAGAATTGCAAGATAGTTTCCAGGGACCTTGTCTCATTTGAGAGTTTCTATTAGCTTACAGAAGGGAAGATAGTTCTGTAATATATATGTGTGTGTGTGTGTGTATATATATATATATATATATACGAGTATGATTTATGTGTGTGTACGGGGGGTGAAGGGGGAGATAAATTTTTGGACTCAGAAATATAAAGGAATCCTTCAAAAGCGTAAACAGGGCAGCCTGAGTCAAGGTGAAATGTCAAAGGGTGTGAATTTGCAGCAACCCAGGAGGAAGGCAAGACGGATGATCCACGAACCTTCATTGCTTTATGTACCAAATTAGGTGTTGATATAACACTATTTCTAAATTCTATTCTAAGATCCCACAATTTGGTAACTGCAAAATGAAAACTGGAAAAAAAGAGTCGTCTCAGTCATCCCAGTGGCACTGAAAAGCTGTTAACTAGGCTCGTAATCCAAGCTAGAGGTTTGTTGCTATTTGAATATTGAGAAACTTCAACCTTGTATTTAATTATAATCAGAAATGTCTCATTTTGGCCTTAAAGACCAAAATATATCTTATTTCAAGACATAATTTTTAGAGAAAGTACATGTTTTTTATCAGGTGTAATTTTTTACCAGTTGATTTTATAGCACTTAATTTTGTTCCATTTCAATCTATTTTTCTTTTTATTTTGCTGTGTGAGTCATCTTGCTGCACTCTGCAAAGTATAATGTAATGTCCTCAGCACCTAATAAGCTGGCAGACACCATTTCCATTTGAATGTGGATGCTATGGAAAATTTAACTGGATTAAGCTATAATGCTTCACTTACTTTTAAGTGGTCCATGTTGGAAGATTAATGAAGGAATCTTTCAGTTTGTTGTTAACGTTTTGAAAATGTAGCAGTCCGATGCTTTGAGAGGATAGGTTATGACAGGTGCAAGACTGAAATCTAAATACGTAGGCAGAATGAAAAAACAAATATCACAGCCAATTAGGAAGGTAAGCAAGTTTTTGAACGTCATAGTCATCCTTTGTTGTTTTATTATTCATTATGTAAATGAGGGACATCAAAATCATTGCTTGCTAATTAGTTATTAGGGATGGTGAATTAAGACAGATTTTCTTTAGATACCATCTCATTTGCCCTTAATTAACAGTCAAATGATAGTTTTTAGAATATTAGACATTACTAGTTTGATGTAGCAAAGATAGACTAAAATGATACAGTATTCATATTTTTATAGTAAACTTGAAGAGGTGTTAAATATTTACTTAAAGTAATTGATGCTTCAATTCTAATAGGAAAATATATTAGACATAGTTAATATTTGCCTCTAGTGATGTGGTTGATTTAGGGAAAGTAATCACTTAATGCAAATTTTGATGTTTATATATTTCTAAATAATTTTTAAAGGAAGATTTCAAACATAGAAGTGGAAAGAATAATATAATGTAGCATAATGTCAAAATTTTGCTTGGGGGCGTGTGGATGATGGGCTCGTATTTTAAACCAAATCCTAAATGACATATAATTTCTTGTGAAAATGCTTTAATGTGCATCTTTTATATATGAAGACTTTTTTTAAAAAAATGAGGATCCTTATATTTTCTTCTTTAGAAACATTTAAGCTTAAATATAATTATAAATCAGAAGGGAAGAACAGCCCAGTTACAGAAAGAGCACTTATAAAATCAGCTCTTATTTTTACATTACTATGTACAGTGATTTCTTCTTTGAAAATTATCCAATTTGTAGAATTCTAAGGAAAGACAGTTTTCTATGTATTTTCTTTATTTTTCGAGAGGCGGTGGCTGGATAGAGAAAGGCCACTTCCGTTTTCATTGCTGGAGAGTGGGCATGTGCAGTGACCTGATGAAAACGAAACGCTCTGGGGCATCTTCGGCTGGAAGTTGTCTATCCCACTTTGTGCCAGTGGTGTCAGCCACCAGCGTCTCCCAGCAGCTCTGCACGTGGTCACTCCCTAGCTTAATATAAATCATTAAGTAGCCACACTGCGGTGGCTGAAACCCATGGAGCTGACAGATAGGCTCTGGCATTTCCCTTACTTGCCACGGCCATTCAAATTAGGGTGTGAACTTGGAGTCACAGGAAGCAGGCTGAAAATGGGCAGATGTGATTGCTGGGAAAGTAAAATTGATGTATTACTTGCAGAATGATCGAGATAAAAATTTACCAAATAAGAATAAAGTATTCAGTGTGCCCCTGAATGTGGAAAAATAGTTGGAGAGGTACAGGAGGGCGTCAGGGATGCTGGAACTGCGGACTGGGCAGCTTGCCACCCCAGCGCGCCCACCGCCTGCAGCCCCTTTGTGCTCTCCTGGGTCACAAGCAGACTTGCAAAGTGGGAGTCATTATTTTTCCCAAGGACAAAGAAGAACTGACTTCATCATGTTATTTCTCGGAATGTGTCTATTATTATGTCTTGTTTATATGAAAAAGAAGATATCTTTTCACACAGGCACACTATAAGGAGTGGAGGCTTTTAGCTCCTTTTGAGAGTGGTTGTATTCAGCGGGGAATACAGATGGGTTTGCTCCAGATTTTTTTTTCTCCCTCATCTAAAGCATCCATGCCGCAAGTCTCCTTTTGGCAACTTGTTGCTCGTCTTCTCACAATGGAGTGTAGAGAATTGAAGGTTAATTTCATTGAAATCAAGAATGCATGGCTGTTGGTAGATGATCAGTTAGTCAAGATAAGCACCACTGATTACTGCTGAATTATGCATACAGTATTTACAACATCCCGGGTAATGAGTTCATGAAAGTAAATAATAATTACTTAATAAAAGAAACCTATTACTTAAATTTTCATACATTTCTTGAATCCTGAAAGGATTTTTTTCCCAACTGGTTGGTACTGTTGTTTAATTGAAGAAGTATTGGCAGTGCCCTCTGAGCCCATTTATTTGCTTTTAGACTTCAGAAGATCCAAGTTTAGATATTGGCCTTTTGTTTCCAGGAGAAGTTTCTACATATTTTTATATTCCTGCTACAGGGCACATCAATATACTCATAAGTTAATAGTTTGAGGTATAATATGAAATCATGTTTTTAAAAGGAAACTAAAATTTTCAGAAACAGTTTTTAAATTGATGAATATATTTAAAATTTAAATATGTAGGTTTTTTCTTACAACTGTTTTCTGTTAAATTGTTCAGATATGTACAAATATTTGACTCAGCTGTCGTGGAAAATATTCTCACATATTGTTTTGAAGGAATATGAATGGAAGGGCACTTTAATTGTTTAGCTCTACGATTTCAGTCTTTGGGCAATGCTGTGAAATCGTTCTGGCTTTCTAGTTGCAATCTCTTAAATAGGATTCTTTGAAAGTGCTGCTGTTATTCGTGGTTCATACCTGAGATGCAAAGTTGTTGCAGAAGCAGAATGAAATGCCTGTGGTGGCTAAGACTTGCTGACTATCGGTTGTTGGAAATTTTCCATTTGTCGAATTGTCATGTAGGTGATCATATATTAGATCGAGCTGAGAGGTGAGCCAGTGCCCAAGGAATTGAAATAACATTTTGTTGGCAAATAATGTATTTTTAGGAACGAGGGCTTGTTGTGAAAGATGCAGAAGCGTCACATTATTTGTCCAAGCCCATCTCTTAGCAGATGATCTGAGGAACCATGGTTCTGCTTCTGCACCTGGAGGTCCACATGCTCACTCGGTTCCCCATCTTCTCCTGGTGTGTTTCCCTTTTCCTCACTTCTTCTTTTCCTGTGTCTTCCCTTTTCTTCTTTTTCCCTCAACTCAAAATGTGATACAGAGCAGGGGTTGTGGTTGGTGATTCACACGCCAACTTCCTATTACTTTAATTAGGAAACTGCCAAACTGTGGTGGTCAGGAAAACACAACAATAACAATGAGGCTTTTCCGAGTAGTTGAGAGATTTTTGTTGGTAGTAAGAAGCTATTCATAATGATTATAGTTGTACCTTTCTTCAAAGGTGTCTTCCTTTTTAACAAGATGACGTTTTACTGTGGTTAATAAATTACGCTTGTGTATGATATTTTTTTCGCACTAAATTGGCTGGGTCCTTGTTCTTATGCAGGACTTTGATTCTGGGTTGATTTGAAAACTGCATTCCTACTGTTTTCCTGCTAGACTATCTGCAGAGACCTGAACTTCCAGATGGTGGAGAAGAGGCAGGGTAGCTGGGTTTTGAGTGGTTATATAGCCCAAGTTAAGAAGTTCAAACTTGGCAGTTGAACTTATCAGCCGTATGACGGTTAGCGGATTGCTTAACCTGCTTCAGTTTCAGTTTCATATTGTTTGTGGGTAGTAACAGGCCTAACAAAAGGATTGTAAGGGTTTAAATAAGCAAATATATGCAGCACGTAGAACAGTGCTTAGCATATATTACATGACAAGAGATGTTACTTGTCATTAGGTGTCTAGTGACAAATGAGTAATGGAATTCAACCTGTGCTGTCATACCTCAATGTATTTGGAGGTCACATTCATGATTCAGAATCTTTGACACTTATTTGTTTAAAATTCTTTAACATTGAGTAAGTTCTCTCCTACAGTGCCCTAATTTCTTTTACAGTGAGAACTATTATTACATTGGTTAATTTAATGTTTGATGAAGTGTACAGCTGTCATATTCTGGGCGCGAGGACAGGGAATTAAGAACATTGCACCTGTTCTCGCTAAGCAGATGAGATGCAGCAGTACACCTGCCCATGTGATGTTTATCAGTTCTGACTGCGTTGGTCCATGATAGCTGGACTCACATTTACTACTGTGAAATGGGTATAGAATGCAAACATGCTTTTGATCCTGTTATCTCTCTGAATTTATTTAAATGTTTAATAGTGTAAGCCTGTCTGCTATTTATATAATAGCTAAATAGCCTTTTGCAAATCCTTTTTAAACATACCTACGTATCATTGCTTCTTCCTCTAAAAGATTTCCTCTTCGAAGATTTTCAAAACTTTTACATTCCCAGTATTATCAGGAAACCCTTCCTAATATACATTATTGATGTAAGTTTGTGGTAGACCTAATACTGTATCAATTATGTTTTGATTTGTAATATGATTGTCCTGCATATTTAATGTATACTGAATAACTTAAAACTAGGTTGGAAACATAGCAATTAAATATAAAGACGTCTTTTATAGGAGTTTACCTCTGACATTTCTGACAATTACCCTTGAGTTCTTCGGTGGAAGACTGTATAGTAGATTACCAGGATGTACACTGAAGCAGGAAGTCCTGTGTACGTTGCTGTCTGCTAAGCTGTTAACATGGTTATTTATGAAAAATGTTTATCACAGTGTCTGATCTTTTGCCAACCAGTCCTAATATTGGGTAATTACAGTATTCTCCTGTGCGATAGAAACCACCTGTGGGTGCATAGCAACTTTTCTTGGAGGCTTAAATGTTAAAATTATTTCAGATTTTCTTTCAAGCTATTGTTTTGATTGTACTTTATATTTTTGGCAAGATGCAGTTTCCTTCTCTGGGACCATTCCAAATTGCTCAGACTTGCCTTTATTACATTGATTGGAACGCAGATCTTCTAACTGACATTTTAATAATTGCTACAATAGGCGGTGAAGAAACAGGAGATTGTGGTAGTATTGTTGAGGTTTTTGTTGTTTGGTTTTTGATCGTTTTGCATTTTTAGTTTGAGGGTTTTTTTTTTTTTTTGTCAGAGATTTAGATGAAGACAGGTTAAGGGTTAAAGTACTCCATCTCTGCTTCTTCTGAGTTGGTGAAGGACTCTAATTTCCTTGAGATAAACGGAGGCTCCTGACATAGGATGCTTACCCTGTAAGGCAATTAAAGACCTTCTAAATCAGTATAGTTTCTAAAAGTTAAACATAGCTTAAAACCACAGACTACTATTCCCAGCCTGGATGAGTTAATATTAATGCTAAGTCACAAAGATCTCTTCTTAAAAAGTTCTAGGTATGAAGATTTTTATACCATTTTTCACTAATACATTTCAGGTTGCATAACCTTGAGATAAAAATTTCCTTCCACTGTTCATCACTCACTATGTTCTCTGTGTTTCCCAAGTCTCCTTTTGTTGCAGATTTGAAGTTTAAAAGATGCGTCATAAAATATAAAAATAGGAAGCACCCACAAAATCCAACATTAACAGTTATAGAACATATTGGTCCTTGAATGCCTAAAATACAATGCCTGAAATAGTTAAAGGAAAAAACAAAGTGGGATAATTTGAGAATTTGTCACTGCCTTTATCTTCCAGACTGTTCATATTGGACTCTTTCCTTGCATTTAAACTCTTAAGTTTATTTTCAGGTCTAACTGAGCCTGATCCCCAAATAGAAAGGAGAAAATTCGAGGATAAGGAGCATGGGGAGGCGAACAGGAGCAGGGGTGGAAGAGCTCTCAGATTCTTAATTGATTACTAGGTATAAGCCCCCAAAGAGGTTTCGAAATAGGTTTTACAGCTTTTGCCTCATCATCCTGCCCGCCCCTCCCCCCGGGCTTGCTAAATATATCCAGAGTATTGTGAACTTGAATAAATAATATTTCTAATACCTTAAAACATTACATTATATCCTCCATAAAGGAATTACTGTGTTTTTAATATAGTTTTTACACATTCTCCTGTATTAGGTTCATTTTGTTAAAGCACTTATGAGTATTTATGTACTTCAAATGTGTATATATTCTATGGCACATTTTCCTGGCATTGAGTTATTATTTTGTCCCTCTAAATATTTGTGTGTTTTGGTTTGGCATTGCATAGAAAGACTCTGAATAATCCAAATATTCATAAGCCAATTCCAAGTTAAGTTTTCCCCCTTCTATTAGCAAGTTCTTACAGCATTTTTGAAGTGCACAGTGAACAAACAGAGGAGGAGGTGAGATGGGAGAACTGGTTTGTGGAAGAAAATACGTCCTTGTTTTTAGACAAATCCAAAAAGCAAAAATCATACATCTTTTCCCAAACTAGTACTTTATAATAGATGTTTTTTATAACCAGTTTTATTTTTACATTGCATGTACATAAAAGGCAGCTCTGAAGTCTGTCTGTGTTCAAGCTGACTTGTAACAGAGTTTGGACTGGAAGAACACCTGGGTTGGGGGTAAGTGGGCCTGTGGGTCTGTGTGAAGGGCTCAGCAGGTTATAGGTTTTCTTGGTAGAGTATGTCTCTATTCTTCAGGCAGAGTGTAGAAAAAGCCCGGGGCATACTGATTTAGTATATATTCTTACATGCTAAACAATCAAAATAGCAACAAACTCTGTCCGTAAAGGCACACTGTTTTCTTTAAAATTTTTTTGTTTACAGTTGGAATATTTTAAATTTTGATACATTAAACAGGTGAATAATTATGTTTGGTTAGTTGTTGAATTTTTATAGTAGAATAAGAAAATACGTTCTGTGTTTATTGAAAATGCATCACAAAATTCATTTTAGTGATGATTGAGTATAGTGAATAGTTAGCAGAATTTAATTTTATTTCACTTTCCCACATTCATATTCCTGTGAAAATCGGCCTTACTTTAATATGTAAGTATTCTTTTCATTCACACATGTTAATTCCCACAACGTGTTTCTCTGAACGTGTGTGTTTTATCTCTCTGATTACAAAATGCACTCTAGTTTAGATTTGTAGCAGCTGGGTGAGAAAAGACTAGAGTCTGTATTTTTCTAAAATGCTTAACTTTGTTTCAAAATAATCAAGCCAGACAAAGGTTTGGAAAGTTTCAGTGATTTGAAGAAAAATAATTGCTTGATTGACTTATTACTTTGTTTTTCAGTGGTTCTTTTGACAACCTAACCTTGAGTACAGGGGTCATGTTTTTTGAGGCTAGGGACATATTAGATGCTTGCTGTATTTCTCAGTTGATTTACAAACAACCTTAGTATAACCACGTAGTCATAACACTCTCCTTAGTTACCCCATGGACAGTATATTTAGACTTGTTTAGTAAGCAGAGGTGGTAATGTTTAATCAAGTAAGCAAATATAAGTATGAAATACTTTGCCTTTAAACCCACTTGGCAGTAGAAAGAGCCAAATGCAAAACTCGCTGACCACTCTTACCCTGTTTGTCTTACACAGTATTAAGCTGAATGACACACCGGCAATGATTTATTAAAGAAATTGCCCTAAAATTGTACCATCATAAGAGTATGGTTATAAGTCTGTAACAGAATCTTTGTCCCTTGCCATGATACATTGGGCCATACAGCATTTTTAAAAAAGGATGAAAGCCGAGGCCATGCATTGTGTTAGTAAGAACTAGAGGGATAATGGAAACAAGACTTTCCTGCCCACTCCCTAAAACTTCAAGTAGTTTGAAGTGTGAAAGACAAAATAAAACTTTGAAAATACCAAATAAATGGGAAAGCTGTGTTTTTCTAGAGACTCTTTTATTTTTACAATACTTCTTTTGTAATACTATTTTTATAGTACTTCTGTCCACGAATGCTACCAGATATGAATCCCAGGCAGTTGTGCAGAGTGCGGAGTGTCGTTAATCTTTTTCAGCTTGAAGACATTTGTCCTCAATGGCAGAATATAGGTAGGAGTTGGATAGGTGTTGTTTTATCTCTTATTACATCAATCAGTGGCTGTTTCCTGGTATTCTTACCTTTTGAATTCAGTTTTTGTTATTCTGACATTTCTGTAACTTCATTTTGCTTTTTTTGTTGTTTTCTTTATCCTTCTTAGTTCTGTAATGGTAGTTTACTTTGTATATCATTCCACACTTACTCACACTATGTTTCCATGTAGTGTTGAGCCTCCCAGTAAATCTCTGGTCCTCAGCCCGGAGGTTCTCAGTCTCACAGCTGGAGAAGGGACAGCCCACTTGGTCCCATTTCTGGACTCCAGGGCCCCTGACACATGGCTCTCCTGGAGGGTAGTGTCAGAGTTTTGTTTCGATACAAGTTCCTACCAAAATTTCTCTGAAATCTCTTCCTGTTACCCACTCAGAGCCTCGCTATCAGACAGCTTGCAGAGAATGATTCTGTGCATGCTGACTTTTGCCTTGGGGTGCTGAGACCAGCGCCACTTTCTGTGGTCAGTAACAGTCGCTACCACGGGCAGAGCCTGGAATTGCACCTTAGGCGGGGGGTCCTTACCGAGTGCGCGGAACTCCTGAAGGAGCGCACCATGTCTCTGGGGCGCTTCGGCCCCGGTTTTTTATCTTCATTTCACACCGGCGGGTCCTGCAGCGTGGGTCCCTGGCACACACAGGTGTCCCTGACCTTGCACAGCTTAAGAGCTGTTTATATGCCCAGGCAGAGCCGGGAAGGATTCTGAAAACAGCAGAGATCTGAAGACTTTGGTTATAGAGAAATACTGTCTCATGAATAGAGAATACATTAGACTAGATTAGATGAGCCGGTGCAAAGGGTCCATTGTGAGGAGATCAACAAAGGTCTGTTATCCCTGTGGAATGGCCGCCGCGGAGCCAACTCCCAAGTGATGGCGCGCGTGTTGGTTTTGGAGAGACCCCCTGGGCAGTTCTGCATGGTATGGATGCTGAGGCTGAGAGGTGAACCCTTTTCGGGGTGTAGCAGTGTGGTGATATATTTCAGGGTCCTTTTACCCTGACAACTGTGTCCATCATGTTGGAAAAAACACCTAACACAACGATGATTTGAAGAGGGTGCCTTTGATCTGTGACGGAGAGAATTAGAAATTTCATACTCCTTCACTTAAGGTTGCCTTTGTATGTCTTGGACACTTGAGGAGATCAGTAGCACTGAAGTAAATCTATACCATTAAAGGGGATTTCAGATTCTCTGTATATTAGATTTTTTATTTGTTTCGACTAAATGAGAATTTGACATAGCAACCTATGTTAATTATGTGAGTACCAAAGTGACACTTTCATGTTACTTTTCAAAATATAAAATTTCAATAATTTGTATTTGAATTATTACAGACCCCCATATGCTTAGTGTACAGCAGAATTTATAATGTTTTGTTTTAAGAAAAGTTGCACTGAGAGGAGGGTTGGTAGGTGGAGCTAGGCTATGGGAAACTCTGCCTGGGAGACATGCTTCTCAGGAGAGTAGCTATCACTTATTATACATTATCCATACATCAGGGTATATTTAAAACTTTGTAAAAGTCCTTTCCATATATGAAGTGATCTTTTATTCCCAAAGAGTGTTGCTCCGGGGTTTTTGCCTGGCTAGAGAGTCATGGAAAAATAATTGAAATGAAATGTATAGTCTGAAAAGAATGCAAACTAAGTTTAAATTGATGTTTAGAAGTTACATTTTTTAAGAAATTACATTTTATTGTCAATGAATGTAAAATCCCTAAAATGTCGTGAGAGTACTGTATGATCAACCTATCAGAGAAAAGCAAACTAAACAACAAATAGATGACAGCCGCGGTGTTTAACACCCTTTCAGGCGGCCTGACAGGGAGGCAGCTGTTCATCCAATCAGATGGGCCCCGAAGCAGGTCCTGTTCAACCCTCACTGGCAGGTGTGGCGTGTGTATGAAGTTGGTTTTCCAGCCTTGGACTTTAAAACCTGGAGTCTCAATCTGCAGAGGACATTTCTTGCTTGGTATAGCAGACACTCCTTTGTGTGGCTTAGGAAATGTCTAATCTACAAACCAACGTTGTCCAGAGTTCGGATTTCTAGACTTTGGACCCTGGGACTCTAGGCTGTGGTCCTGAGTTGACCGGTTGTTCACCGGAGTCCTGCCCAGAGATCTGATTCTCTAGGGGGCACGTCCTCGCTGAAGTAGTTACTCACACTTCAGGCCTGCAAAGATGGTCAAATAATAATGGCATCGTTTTCAGAATTATTTGTACTTTTTATGTAATGCAAGAGAGGTCCCATATCTCTAGTAGAAATCTCAGAGAGAGAATTCTTTCCATGTGGTGTCAACACTTAGTTTTGGAGTATGATTTGCATCTTTTTTTCATTTTGAAAAACAAATAGGGTAAGGTTTTAAAAAATGAATGTGTAAGGTATTTTTAAAAATATACTTTCTTCCAAGAATATTTCTTCTTCCTGTTTTTAGCCCTTTCAAGAGCTGTTGTTGCCTTAAACAAATAAGGTATTCCCTAGTCCTCTTTGAGAGTAGAAAGGGGGGAATTTATAGGAAAGATCCTTTTACATGCTTTTTAATGTTTTAGCTCAGGTGATCGATTTCCTGTGACTGAAAAAAAAATCCTCCTCTTTCCTAACAGCTACTTTCTTTTGTCTAAAGTATAAAACTTCAAAAAAGTATATTCAATTAAAACCTTCATGGCTTTCAATTATATCAAATTATATTTTTTCTGGATAGTCAGTAGTATATACATATTAATGTATACTTAAGTATTTCATTCAGCACCTTTTCCACATGGCAGATAATTCTATCCTCAACTGATGAAGGAATAAATCACTTTAAATTTTTATCAGTCAAAGGATGACTTTGTTATATAGGTAATCAATCAAGTCACATCATAATAGATGGGTCCTTTAAAAAACAAATTTTAAATGCGTCACTTGGTTTTTGGAGTGATGTTGAAATGAGTACATTCTGGGAACTAACTGCATGATAGAATTTCTACAAAACATTAATATTTATCTGTGGGTCACCACCTGAAGACTAATAGCACTATGCCCAGAATTCTTGTCATGGACTATGTTAGTAAAACAGTAATAAAAATGATAAAGTAGTTCACTATTTCATATCCTGTGGCTGGTTATGGTTATCTGGCTAGAGTCTCACCCATATTAATCCCTTGAGTCAACAGTCAGGAACATTCAATGATGTACTTAAAATACTTTTTAACATGTGGTATTTAGAGTGTTTAGAATGTCAAAGGATCCTTTGTAATGATCTTCCCCTTGAGTGGTTCAAAAGATGTTTTTAAAGTTATTTTTCAAAGAGCACAGTGTTTGAAGACTTTCAGAAAATATAAATCTTGTAGAGTACTTTGGGGGGAAAAAAGCTTAGTTTTAGAAAAAGAAATCACACCCTCCACTGAAGTGATATATTAGTCAAATAATCTATGAAAAATTCAGGAGAACAGAGTATGTGTTCATTTTTGGTTGAGAAAGGAACTTTTATGTTTTCATGAACAGGAGAATGCGTCTGATGCTCCCTGAGGGAGCTACACCCTTCTCTGTAATGGCGTTTTTTACATTTATGTTCAAATGTAAATGACAGAAGAGAAAGCATAATGTGTTCATATTTTTCTTAAAACATATTAAAGCCTGTTTCTATGGCAACAACTTTTAATTGGCAAATCCCATTCTGTCAGTATTCTCAGGCTTATTTTTCTTGGGTACATTGAATTGTTAGAAATTCTTCACAAAGTAAAAGTTATATTTGGCATTGTTCTTTGCCATCAAAGATGTTCACGGTCAAGGACTTGCTTTATGGAGTAACGTAGCTCTAATGTGTTTGTGTGGTAGGTTGCTGTAGAGATGGCACTTATATCCCAACGCAGTGCTGTGTGTCGGGAAGCCCACTGAGGATTAGTACCAACACTCAGGCTTGCAAGTGACAATCGCAGCTTGTGTTATTTCTTACAGGTATAGTAGACAACTGCCTTACCTGGCAGAATAAAGGGTTTGAAAAAATTAAAATCCTTTTGGCCTGTGTCTCAGTGTATCTGCGGTTCCCTATGGCCTTGACCTTAATAGTATAGAGTAGATTGATTTATTAGAAACAAACGTAGTTTGTAGCGTGCTTCTGAATTTTCTCTCTTGAATCAGTGTGGCCCAGAGCGTCGAAGCAGGTATTTGGTAAGTTGGATTTGGCCACTGCAGTGTTATAAAAATAGATTAAGTAAACAGACACAGCAGGCCAGTGCAGCTTGGATTTTGAACTCTTCTGAGACCCAGTAAAACTTTAATAGTTTATAGGTCTGGGGAGAAAGAAATATGAATCCTTGAGATAATTTTAATATTATATAAGAAAGGAAGAACTATTTTACAGCAAAGAATCAGGTGTTGTATCTATTATAATTATTTCAGAGAGCTTTATCCGAAAGCTTCAATTTTTATGCTATTCTCGTCTGCTGTGAATTTTTTTTGCCTTTGCTATTTTTATATTACTGCAGTAGCATAACCCTGCACCAAGCACAAGACAGCACTGCAGTGGTATCGAGTGTAAAACTGTTATTAAACGAAAGCTAACAAAGTAAATCCTTGGAAAGAAAGACATTGTCTGCATTGAAGACTGGCAATATTAAAAGTAAATTTGTCTTCTGAAAATTAAAATGTGAAAGGAGTAAATGACACTCTATAGTTCCTCCTTCAAAAGCCACAATTTCATATAGTCAAGAACTAAAATATGTTTAGTCACTCCTTTTAATTATCCTCTACTGTTGCAGATTTTTTTGAAAAGAGTGTTCCTTTCTCATATATCATCTTTGTCTCTTAAAACTGTACTGCTTGCATTTTTGGTTAACAAATGACTTTGTTCCTCTCATCAGAAGTCACAGCAAACATTTATGGGTGGCGAGTTCCACTTTCCCTTACTAAAATGCCATTGTACCCTTCTAATCTATATGTTTTGATTCTCATAATGTTATGATTACTTATATATGTAGAAAAATTGTGTGTGCTATTTGCTATCCATATGAATGGTGTATATATCTATACACACACACATAGATACACACATATACACACAGCTTTGTGGGTGGTTTTGACTGTATCTCATATGTGTCCATTAGCCTAAGAAAAATGATAAAAAGGGTATTTTCCCTTTTTATTGAATTTATTGGGATGGTACTGGTTAACAAAATTATATAGGTTTCAGGTGCACAATTCCACAACACATCATCTGTGCACTATTATTAATTCATATAAAGAGTGGTAAGGTAGCTTACTAAGGTCATTTTAAAAATGAAAGGGAAAAGTACAATTAGAAATTATAGCCTATAGCTCTCTGTCCATTGCTTTGTTCTCCAAGCCGTAGGCCCT
This sequence comes from Tonatia bakeri, assembly GCA_004024845.1. NCBI lineage: Eukaryota > Metazoa > Chordata > Mammalia > Chiroptera > Phyllostomidae > Tonatia > Tonatia bakeri. Next base: position 246,751 of record PVIA01000366.1, on the reverse strand, counting down.
GCACACAGTTTGATGGGCCAAGAGGATGACAGCTAGACCCTACCCATTCTTGTCTGTGAATATTCGGAAGCAATTCCAAAGACTGTGGCATGTAAGTTGGTGCTTGGAAAGAAACTGAAGTCACATGCTCTGAGTCGGCTCCATGACTCAGCTGGAGAGGGCACCGAGTTGGCCTCCCACCTCAGTGTGTCCTTGTTGACTGTTCCCAGGATCAGCGGGCCTGACAAAGTGGAGCAATCTACATTTGGGAATTTGCAGAGGTCTGGGGCCATGAAGCTTTAAGATATGAAATCTCTTTCCAAAGCAGCACTATAAAAACAGGGTTTGAAAATGAAAAAAAAATCTAACAAAGATTGGTTATAATTTTTAGATCTGTAGCTTTTCTAACCCTAGTCATGCCAGTCTCATAACTGAAGGGAACAATGTTATTCTTTCTCCTCTCTACCCTCACTTCCTGTTCTAAGAGTGTCTGTCTTGGTCATGGGGACTTCAGGTCCCCAGTTCAGTTCTTACATCTCCTCATCTAACTAACATCCAGTCTGGGCCGTGTGACTTTGAGGATGACAACTCGAAAGGCTGTGGGAAGAGGGTAGGGGACACAGCATTTTCTGGGAAATGGCCAGTGAGTGTAGTTCAGAGACCTAGCAACTGAAACTTGGAGCTGTAAGTGGAGAAACTTCGTTGATGGAATTTAGTAGGTGGTCTCCGTGTACATTATTTATACAGGTATACAAGTAAATGAACTGGCCCATTGAAGGAACAAATATCATTATTCCATGAATCATGCTCTAAAATACGGGCAAGGAAAGTGAGGTGTTGGTAGCATAGTTTCTGAGTTACTGGAAAATATGAATGTGGGTATTATTGATTAAGATCAGTAAAAAAAAAACCTTTTCTGGTTTAGAGCTGCCTAATTTTCACTTTCATTTAATCTTGCCAAGTTCAGATACTTGTTTCAGGGCAAGGGTCACAGGCCACCGGCACCCATGTCCTTGTCCTCCCAGAGTCTGGAGGGGCAGAGCAAGAGCTGGTACTTTGTGGAAAGGCCCAGATGACCAGAACAATAAACCACGGCCTTCAAAGATGCATTTATATGAGAGAAAGATGGGAAATTTCACTTCACAAATCCATGTACACTTCTAATGAGAACAATAATTACACTTCACCAGTGTTTTCTAGGTGCTAGTACTGACTGGTTTTACACACGTTTGCTTTGTAAATCACACGTGTTTTCCCACTGTATTGATGATGAAACTGAGGCCCTGAGGGTGACGTGGCATGCACCTTGATCATAGGGTTGTTAGTGGCAGAACTGGGACGTGAACACGAATGGTATCTTTTTGCTTTTTAGTTTTCACTGTTAAGTGCTGTCTCCTTTATCATTTCTAAAGGAACTTCACAGCCTAATATTACACATAGAAAAGCTCTTTCCTGGAGAACTTAAAACATGTTCTAGAATCGATCATGATGGTCTCCAGGTTGAAATATGGCGTCTTCCCGGCTAGGAGCAGATGTGGCTGCTTAAGCTTCTGTTCACAGATGTCTGAACTCACCCTTCAGATCTTGACCTCCGTCCCACATTTCCATTTCTTCTTCCAGCCCCTGTGAAGCTTCTTCTTGACCTTGCCATTTTCACTTGAAAACTTCATTCATGCAACTTGACTGAGAGTCACATGGGGGACAGAAATACTTCTTACAGCTCTAGAAGACTTTTGAGAAGAAGACCGACTGTACTGGGGACTGACATTTCACATGCTTCCTAATTCTCTGGGCATTTGGCTCCTGCCTAACATGGTTTTATCTGTGTATCATTTAGCTAAACATTTGCCAGACATGTTGCAGTGGCATTTTCTATATGAAACACCTTGGCGTAAGTCAAGATGAAAACCAGAGTGTGCGCAAGAGATGAAAAATCAGATTTGATCAGCCGCGGGCTGACATCCTAATTGGAAGCATGGAGAAGTAGCACACCATTGCCTCAGACAGGCTGAATCTGTTTGTCTTTCCCCTGCCCACCCCAAACTCACGGGGAAGCACATTTTTTAAATTCTGATGAGTGCTTTCCAATTCTATTTTGGTGGGAAAGGCTGAGTTTGCAGGGAATCGGTAATAAAGTATTGGCACTCTCTTAGCTCCTATCATCTGAATGAATTGCAAATGCTTTTAAGCGTTTGTTTTACCTGGCATGGGTTACAAATATAGGGAACATTGTTAAGTCCTGTCATTTTTTGGGGGAAACATGTTTACATTATGGAGAAGCACTTATGATTTTATAAATAGTGGGTAGTTGTGTAAGGACTGCTTTTTTCTTTACATAATGCAATATAAACAGAAATATCATTCAGAGGTCCTCAGAGATGAGCCTTTTTTTAATGCAATCCTTCATTATATAATATTGTAGCTATATTAATACATAGTTCACTTATTACTATATTACTTCTGTGAAAAATATCAGAACATTTTGAGACAAAAATTGAGAACTAACTTTGACACAAGACCCATTTCAGTGGTGTTAAGGGGGCAGAACTCAAGAAATTGAGGCTTTTGTACATACTTACATTTCATGTGCTATTTCAAAACTCCAAAAATGAATGGAATGCTTTTGGAAATCAACATACTTACCCTACTTCTGCTTCTTTGCATAAACAACTGCCCCAGAATTTCTGCTTGTCATGAGAATTTTGTCTTTTGAGGTTTTAAAAATTAGCCTTATTATTTTATTTGCTAATTGAGCTTAGGATTTAGAATATTAAAAATAAATATTTTTTCATTTTTTACAGAAATTTTTTTCAAAGAGTTAGTAGAAATCTTGTACCTTTATGACTTTTGAAGCTATGTTTTTTCCTCAGTTGGTTATTTTTTCAAGCAAGTATTTATAATTTTAGGCATATATTAAGTTTTACTAATTGTAATAATTTTAATATTCAAAGAGTTTTATAAAATTCTTTAACATGAGTATATCAAAAGTGATAAGTCTAGCCTTTTGTATGGCAGATGATTGTAAACATTTAATACTTGTATATTATTTAATTAAAACAACTCATAGATATGTAATTTAAAAGATTTACTTTATAAACCTATTTCTAGATGCAATCAAATCTTATTTATCTGGATTTCCAGTAATCCTGAAAAGTGAGGATTCTAAGGAGTTGACAATTATTTAAATACTGGATTTTAAATCTTTAGGTGTGTTTGCTAAAATATTTTTAGAAACATATTCTTGATTTTTTAAATGGGCTTGTTAATGTTTAAGACTTTTCTTTCTGATTATCTAGCTGTATCATTATGAACACCTGTTATTGTTATATAATGTAATGTAGCTGTTGATATAAACATTTGATCTCAATATATCCTGATCTCAGGGGTGTTACTAGAACTTGCATTATTGAAGAAAAAAAAAAAGCACGTGAATTTCTGCTTTTCTTAAGCAACAAGATATACAAAACCTTCAAAGGGTTAATTTTTATTTTTGAATAATATATGTCTCCTTTAACATTTCTTCTTCACTAACCCTTTCCTATTTTTGGCAACATTATGTAACAGCTTTAATTGGATGAGCCATAATCTCAGGGTGGGGAAGACACAGGAAGAAGGCACATATATTACAAAGCAGCCTTTCAGAAGCTCTCAGCGATATGCCAATGCCAGCACGTTCTTCTGAAAGGTAGCTACTCCCACTTTAGCATTAATGTAAGGGAAACTTCATAGAAGATGCAAAAATATTCCTGAGAATTCATCCAAGTAGAAAATCTGAAAGCCTCTTGCTCTGTTTTTAACATGCAGATGATCTGTTGAATTTTTTTAGCATTTTAGTGCCATGTACACTTTGTTGCCTTAGCTTCTAAGTTTCTAGAGTGGTGTTATCTTCTGTCTTCAAGGTACCTCCTTGAATCTCTTACCTAGATGCCATTGGAAGGTAACAACTCCTAGACATGAGAGCATCTCTGCCATTCCCACCTGACCCTTAGTGGTCTGTCTTCCTGTCTCCTGTCATTTCTCCGCAATTCCCTTCTGCACATGCGCCTGTTTTACTCTGAGATCCTAGAAAGCAGTGACGTTGTATTCCCAATAGAGTTTATATAGAAGGGGCTGATGCCCACTGGATGGCTTTTAAGTCTGTAAAGAAGATTAAAACCACAAATTTTCTTGACAGTAGAATCTATCCTGCAGGATTTTTGTTACCAAAACTGGTTTAAATGGGCATGATCCTTCTAGCCTCTTCCCTCTCAAGGATTTGAACCACCCCACATTAACAGCAAAGAGCTAAACGTCTCTGGAGACACACTGACTTGCCTTCTCAAGAGAATGAATGGGGTGCAGTCAGAATCCTCTGAGGTCTGAGAGGATATCCTCAGATCATTTCAGACCACCTTTACTACTAACTCTTACTGAGTGAGGATGTATTTCATGAAACCCACCTCCATGGACATCTTCTGCATCTGACTCCTTTGCCAATCAGAATTGCACTCTGTGTTTCTTCTTCTGTCCTGTGTCACCCAACATAATGATAAGCTAGTAGACATCCAATGTATATTTAGTAATAAATCAATGTAAATAAGTATGTTAGCAAAGTTATAGCTATATGTTCCTTATTCATATACAAACAATAGTTGGTACAGTGAATTTTAATATTACATATAATTCACCAGTTCTTTGTAGGATGTGTTTTCTTAAAAGAGTCATGTCTTTCTCAGGGTCCTCGTAGCTATTATCACTTTTAGTAGCAGCCGGTATTACATAAACATTTTGAGCAATTTTTTCTGAGAATCTTAACTGAAAAATATCTAATTTATAGAGCCTTTCTAACAGTTACTGTGAGTAACCAATTTATTATGAATCTATTTTTATCACTAATATTCAGTTCATCCTGCATGGTTTTCCAAGATGAACCTACATCTTTCATAACCAAGATAATCAGATAGCTTTTCTTCACAATTTCATCCAAAGTGAGAAACACTGAGACCTGCCATTATCCTTGCAATATCAACACTAATACTTTGGGGAGAAGCTGAGCTTTTCCCAAGGGGGGGACATACACAACTTTATGAATTACAAAATGTCACAGTCAATTCGTATGAAATCCGTAGTGCAGCTAAATGTGTACTGTGGTGACATGAGAAGTCTTATAGCTATAAAAAGTCTGTCTGACCATAGATATACATATATATAATGAAAATATAATGAATATAATGAATATACATATATAATGAATATGTATAATGAAAAGAGTCATGTAGAGGTTGTTTTCTTAATTGCTGCATTTTAAACACCATTGACTATTTGAATTTCAACTTGATATAGTTTTCATTCTAAATATAGCCAGAAAAATTTGTTTATACAGTAAATATGAAATCAGGCAGATGAGTCTCCATCGCTTTAGTTGTTCTGTGACTTTGCACAAATTACTTAATTTCATAGGACCTCTGAATCTTCGTCAGTAAAGTGGGATTGGGGTGGGGGTAACAGGACTGTCATCACAGAATTGTGTGGAGGACTCTGTGAGATCCATTCTTTCCTTTTTCCCTGGTCTGCTATTTTGGTATATAATAAATTTCGCAGGGGACATTCATGTGCTAGCTTACCTTGTTAACCCACTTTTGAACAGCTTAGGGCACAGGTGGCAAACACAAGGCCCATGGGCCAATCTGGCCCTCCACCTGTTTTATCTGGCCCAGCACCTTGTTTCTACCTGGTGGCAGTACTGAGTTCCTTGCCACTAGTTAAGAAGTAGTTACATTTATACAGTCCTAAAATTACATTCTGCCGTTTGAAGGCAATCGCAAGGCTGATGTGGTCCCCGGTGAAAATGAGTTCCACACCTCTGCTTTAGGGCAACTGTTTGGTCTTGGGCTATTAGGTATTGTATAACCAGCTGAACAGTCATTAGTCTTGAGTTGTTGAATGAGCGCCATCTTTCTATAGCCTTGTGACTTGAGCCTTCTGCACTATAGAGTGTCTTCCTGACATGCAAGTAGGTCTCAGCAAAAACATTCAATTAATGGATTGTCTTTGCTTGTAGATTCCCTGTCCTGGCATTTATGTCACTTCCACTTTCTTTGCTTTAACTCTCTGAACTTACCTTCCCTGAGCGGAGTCTTGACCTCAGTCAGGTTGGTATAGCCCCTGTCTGTTGAGTAGCCTGAATATTCCCAGAGGTGTGGTTTTACTTACTGCCATTTTAGGTATCAGGACCACCTGGCTGTTGGGATTCTTGGGAAGCCAGCTGTGCTATGGACACATGGTCCTCAGACTTGGCGTCAGACCTGGGCTTGAGACTTAAGCTGTATTTGCTACTTCTGTGATCCTGCACAGGTCATTTAACTGCTGTGAGCCTTGACTTCCCCAGCAGCATAATGGAGTCAGTACCTCTTACTCATACGGTTATTGTGAAATTAGTGGAAAAGGATCATGGAAGAGCTTCATTGCAAGTCTGTTTTTCCCTGCCCTTTGTCCACCTCGGTGTCCCAATACATACGCCCTAGTGTTGATGATCCATTTTCACAGACATACCCTCTGTTATGCTTTAAGGTCTGCCCCACCCCACTTTTTTATTTTTGGTGCTAACAATGAAGCAAAACAAAACAAAAAATAATTTCAGAAGTTGCTAAAAGTACTTGCTCATGGAGACTTAATCCTATTTTGCATAATTTAGAACTTAATCACATAATTATGATCCAATGAAATTGTCTTGAAAGAATGGTTTAGAAGTAAGCAGATATCCCAACTTTTTTATGTCAATGCATTTTCTACACCAATTTAGCACAATTTCTTTTCATTTAGAAAGGGCCTTTGATGTTTGACTTTTATGGTATGGTGGAATTTTCTTAGAGCAGGTAATAAAATTGTTATTTTCAAATATTATAGGTGAATATGTCACAATCAGAAAATATACATTAAAATTATCAATATAAACTACTAGTAAAATGAAATGAGGCAAAACAAACTTCGTGTTTTATTGTTTTTGGTTTCTGTGAAGTGAGGAAACAAAGTGGTTATTCTAACAAGGAATACTACACAGGAAAAAATTAGTTCGTTTTATTGGTACATCCTGTGGTCAGTGCATCAGAGTTTGTACTAAGGTATCTATCATTTTGACATTTCTAAGTAATATTTTCAATCTAAGTAATCTAGGTTACAGTTACCATTTATTTCTTTTTCATGGGAATATAGTATGGAGGACAGGTGTATCTTGGTATGAAGGAAACAATGAAACACCAAATAGTGGACTAATGATTGAACCAGAAATTTGCTACTAAGTTGCAAGAACTTGGAAAATAATAAAGCTTAATTTGGCAGTTAATTAATGTGCATTTTCAAGCATCACTAGGTTTTGCAAAAGCACTGTTAGAGGTGGTGTGTTGGAAGTTGGACAAATAGTCAATGTATATTATATATGTACATGTATATGTGTATATTATATGATGCACATTCTGCTTTATGAGCCTCCTTTATTTATTCACTCAATGAGTTAACACCTTTTTGGGGTCTAACACTATTGTAGGTGTTGTCGTTTGGGGAATGTAACTGGAAAGTAAACATTATGGTTCTTACCTTCATTGACTAGTGAAGGAAACAGACATCGAATAAACCATCGTGATAAAATGTAATGAATGCTCTGAAACCAGCTAGAAGAACATTAAACAAAGACTTGAAGTTGGTGACATTGAACTCTGACTAGAAGTTAGCCAGGCCAAAAAAGAAAAGAAAAAAAGAGGGCAGAGCATCTCCATAGATGAACCTACATGGACAAAGTTATGTCTTGAGCAGAGAATCAGTGTTGTAGGACCGGGGCCAGGCGAGGGGAGAGGAGAGAAAGAGAGAATGAATGAATGCATTTATGTGTGTCTGTGTGCACTGGGAGTGGGGCAGCAGATTGTGAGCAAGCTGGGTCTGGGAAGATTATCTGGAGAATGAGCAGGTCTGTGTTATTCTTGCCTGGACTATTAAAAGGATTACCTTAATTGGGCTCCCTTCCCCAGGTTCTTTGTCCCTTCCACCCTCTGCGCTCCTGTCTGATGCGTTCCCCTTTGCTAATGTCATCCCTGACCCCATTCGGTGGCTCTCCCTGGCCTGCAGAAGGAAGTAGATAATCTTTAACTCAGTTTTTAAAATTAGACTAAGTTAGACTCAGGCTTCTTTTCAACTTTGTTTCCCACTTCTCTTATTACAGATTTATTGCTTGTCATTGATGCCTCAAATTATGCTGTGTTCTCCACCTGGGGATATTTTATAACTCCTGGTCTATAAATACCACCTCTCTTTCAAAGCTCTTATTTGATTTTTTTCTAAATTGGAAACATTCTCTTTTTCCTTCAGAGTATAAGGTCTTTATCTGAATGTTCCTTATGACACTTTTTCCTTCTAGCTTTATATTTCAGCTATGTGTGTGCCTTATTTCCCTTCATAGACTCTGTGTCTAATTCAGTTTGTGTCTCCACTGCCTCATAGCAGTGAGCACATGAGTGGTCTCACCAAGTGGTTGGTGAATAAATGTATAAATGAGTTATTCTAGAAGATAATGAGATTTAGTGTAAAGTATATTGAAGGCAAGACCACTTCTACATTTATTTTATTTTACTCATCCCTTCATTTCCTATCTCCTAACTTACTTTTGGGGTTGCGTTGGGAGACAATGAATTATTTGTCCTGTCCCGCTTTCCCTCCCCCCCATGTGTGTGCATGCACGTGTGCACATGCGCACTACATTTCTGACACAGGTATAGTTCTAGCCCTTCTAGAGCAGGTTCATAGGTCATTGCAAGAAGCACAAACGTTATTTTATTTTTGACGATTTCTAATGGGGGCAGCTCAGATCATCAGTTTTCAGTTTCTGTCCCTGAACTGTAGTGAAGTCATGTGTTATATCTGAAAACCAAGAACGATAGCAAATTAAAGTTGCCCTCCATCCCTAGTTCGTGTAGGCTGCCTTTATCCCGCCTACCCACTGGTGGGAGCCATGCTGGCTCCGACGTGACTCCTTCCTAACTACGCCTCTTAACACTGGTGGGGGCTTACATGGGATATGGAACCTCTGGAAGCCTCCCCTTCCTCATTTGTGACAGGAGGCTTATAAGAATCAGTTCTTGGGGTTGCCCTGAGGATATTTATGATAGCTCTTGTTGTGGTAGTTAACCAGAGGCATTGTGATTGCATCTGACCAGGGCACTGAAGAAGGAGGGCTCCTTGAGAGAAGGGACTCTGCCCATCAGGACAGCCCTCTAAAGCAAATGCCATTGAATTGGTGGAGAACTCTTACATTCTTGCTTAAAAGTCCATAACTTGTCAGTTTTCCTTACTGCAGCTATGAACTTGAGCACAGGCCACTTATTCTTGAGTTGTAAAAGCAATACTGTCAAGTGAACATCGAAACCACCTAAGACCTCTAACCCACAAGGAGGACAATACAGCTAAATTGTCTAAGATCCGTCATTACTTATCTAAAATAAAGGTCGGCGGTAGCCTCTTTCTCTAGCATATCACCTATGTTGAGTAACTAGAAAGAGAATACTCAGGGGTTCACATGGGTACGTGGATGACATAGATCCCTTGATCCTGTTTTTTCCCATGAGGGCCTTTGATTCTAATGAGCAAGGTGTTTAAAAAACAACCTTTTTTTTTGGGGGGGGGGTGCAGTGGTGTTGCTGGTCTGGAGGCTTCCTTCTGGGAGATTGTGCCTAAGGAAACAAAAGACGGTGGATGTTTTTGTAGCCCCTTGCCCCTGGGTGCCGATGCACCATGGGACAGGAGCTGTAGAGAAAATGACAGCTTAGATGCAGAGGAGTCCAACAGCTGATGGATAACACTAGCAGTTATCTTGAAGGCGCCGGCAGACACGCTGGGTTTAAGTGATTGTGGAGAAGGGATTGTGATGGTGATTGACGTGTGAGTGAGAATGTGTGTTGGTTTATATGGACTCACCAGTGGTCCTCAGAGTAGCAGTTATTAGAATCGTCTGAGAGCTTGCCTGGGACCCAGCCAAGATCAATTAAATCAGAATTTCTGGGGGTGGTGGCTGAGTGTAGGAATTATTTTATTTATAATGTGCGGCATGATTGAGAACCAAGGGTGTGGGCACTTGAGTGTCATGTCAGTGGTGCGAGAGCTGGAACACTGGGAAGTGCCCTCTGGGATCCCAAACTGCTTATTCATTCAACAAACATTTACTAAAAATGCTTAAGTTGCTCAATTAAATTTAGTCTTTTCTTTAGCAAGTTCTTAATCTAGAGGGGTAGACAGACTTGTAGAAATTATCTGTAATACAATTTGACAGGTGCGTAATTCACTTGTGAGTTTATTCTTCCTGGCAAGATGGGAACAAGGAGAAAGGGAGGGGGAGTGAAAGACACAGTGCCTGCAGAAAGTGACACTTGAAAAGGGTCCCCTCTCGTAACATCAAAGATAACCTTTGAAAATAATTCCCTTTTGTTATTGACCCCTTTTAAAATACAGATGCCCAGTTTCTTAATCCTGACTTTGGGCACCAGGAAAGCTTTCTCCAGCCCCCAGGAGTAGTAATAGGCACAGCTTCACACAGGAGGGCACTGCTTGGGTTGGGAGGGGGAGTCGGTGTGAGGTCACAGAGCTGGTGAGTGAGACAGCCTCAGTGAATCCAGGCTCCTGGAGAGGGGTTCTTTCCACTGGACCCGACGTTTGCCACTCTTGGCCACCTCAGGCTTAGCGTGGGCTCTTTCGTCAAAAGAGATTCTAACTCATTGGTGAGCTGAAGGACTATGCCCCAGGGGAGCCTGAAGGAAGAGGAGCAAAGGGCACTTTGGAGCATGTCTACAGAGGTGGCCTGGGTGACAGGAAGCAGGGGTTGCCAGGTTCCAGGGATGGGAAGAAAGTACAAGGATAGGGAGAGGGTCCCCGGTGATTTCAATTTACTGAGTGCTAACCCATGATCGAGGCCCCTGTATTCATTCCTTCATTTAATGCCTCATTCTCGAGGATGGTTTGCTTCTCTTCCATTTCATAGAAGAGGAAGTTGCAGTTCGGTGAGGTTGATTAGTTAACCTAAAGTCTCACTGCTAACGAACAGCAGAGTTGGCATGACGAACCGCTCTCCGATTCTGGTCCATGTGACCATTCAGCTGGGGCTGTGATGCCTCTTCATGTTGCGTCCTTGAGCATTTCTCAGTGTGTAGATTTCTGAGGCTTGAGTGTATGAGAAGCTTACATGCTAAGGACACAGATACGGCCAACAAGTGACCGTGTTTCCTATTTGGGTAGCAGCGGAGTATGGAGTTGTGGTTACATAGCAGTACCTAGAAGTTCCTGGGAATAGGAGCCCATGGGAGGAGACTGGTGGCAAAGAGAAATATAATTGAATGGAGAGAAATGGGTATAGTGGGTGTCGGCACTCAGGAGGTCCTGGAGAAGGTGCAGAAGGCATGTTTGAGAAGTGCATTACTGGACATAATATCTTATACTCTGAAATGCAGTCAGGACTCATTCACTTGACAAACAGGTAATGAGAGTGTTGGCCCGGCCGAGGCTGTGGGCACAGGGCCGAGGCTCAAGCCCCAACCTGGAGGCATTCTCCAGGGGTGAAGACACATAAACCATGCACAGTAAAGCCAGGTGACCCTATTGGGACAGAGGCAAGGACAAAGTGCCAAGGAAGGTAAGACAACTATTGGTCCTAGCAGCAGAGGTAGAGTGTAAAATTTACAGGCATGGCGCTTGAGGCACCCGAGCCCGGTGTTCAGCAGATCTGGGCTTTCAGCCTAAATGTTGTTGATATGATAGCAGGAGAAAAACATCGTGTGACAGCCTTCTGTGCCGATCCCTCTTATGTCCCCGTTCTGGCTTATTAAAAAACAGTGTTGCCATGGCTGACGTTCCTGTGAGGCCCAACATCTCCACACTTTATATCTTTTTTTTTCTTTTGTTTTCCTTTTTATCAAATTTACTGGGGTGACACTGGTTAACAAAATTACACAGGTTTCAGGTGCATGATTCTACACGACATCATCTATACACTGTATTGTGTGTTCACTGCCCCAAGTCAAGTCTCCTTCTGTCACCAGTTGTCCCGCCCTCTACCCTCTTTTACGGCCCACAGCCCCCCGACTCCTGCTCCCAGCCCATCACCACACTGTTGTCCTTGTCCATGCATATTTTCTCCTTTTTTCTTTTTTGCTCAATCCCTCCACCCTCAGCCCCCACCCCATACTTTATATTTTAAATAATCACTTAAGAATACCCTCTGCAGCTCCTGACTGCTGTTTAGAACAGAGCACTTTGCACTGATTAAGCTTTTTCAAGTGCCTAGGCTTCAGTGATGGCTTCAATACCTTTCTCCCTTAGAAACTCATCTTGCAGGTGTTTTGTGAGAGTTCGGTAGCTTGCAGGCATCTATTTGTATTTATGTGTTTGTTTATTGTTAATATGGATCCTTTCCCTAAAAAGCGATTCAAGGCTATTAGAAACATATGAATTCTTTCTAAAAACCCTGAGACTTTCCTCTTTTAGTCCCAGTGACGATTTTAAAATAACTTTCATTGAGTGTCACTCCTTTGATGTTTTTGGACCTGTGTTAGAAAGCCATTGGAAGTCTCTGGGGGAGGGGGTGGGGTGCAGAGGAGGAGACAGGCTCAGATAACCTGTATTGTGATACTGGTTTTCGACATCAGATTTTTCCCCCCACCCTTCCTGCCTCTGCTGCTGCAGTCAGCATCCAATAGATGTGCTCTGGACTCAGGAGCCAATTGTCTTTCTCCTCCCTGCAGCCTGAAGTCTGAGACAGAGCTGATGGCTGTGTGCAATTTTAGCAAATTGTCATGGGGCTGGTGGGGGGTGCAGGTGAGCGCTTTCCCCACAGGGACAGAGCCAGTGTCATTGAGCACATTGTGTTCAAGTACAAAGTTGGTCTGTCTGAAGGAGACAGTGGTCAGCGGTGGTGAGGACCTTTGTCACCTCACCTTTTCTTCATGCTCTGTCCTTGTTGTTTGTATGAAGCAGTAGCACCTAATGGCTGGACTGGAGGCAGGATCTCTGAGGTCAGAAAGCAACAACATTTGTTTTCAGTTAGGGCTCCAAAACATTTATGGAGGAGTCCGAATGAAAAATTAGGGAGAAGAATTGATTGTTGGCAAAAGCAATGTTCTTTCTAAAAGACTGGAGAGCAGTATAATACAGTGATTTCTGTTCAGAACTGACAGCCACATTTTGGACATCTGTTACAGTTTAGAAAATTATTTAAGCACTAATCAGATACATAATATTCACGGTCCCATCTAGTAGACTTTGATGGGAGATTTACACTGGGAAATATTGAATGTTTCAATGAACTTGAAACATTTCACAATACTATAATGTATCATAACTAATACTGTATTATCCTTCTAGGTCTGTAAACACAGGGTGTCTTTTCCTATATTTATAGGCATTTGTAGGATCTAGCACGCAGATAGCAAACGCAAGGTCCGCGGGCCGAATCCAGCTTTCCACCTTGTTTAACCAGCCCAGCATTTTGCTTCTACCCGGGGGCAGCACCGAGCTCCTTGGCCCTAGTTAAGGAGTGGTTACATTTATACAGTCCTAAAATTACACATGGCCCTTTGAAGGCAACCACAAAGCTGATGTGACCCCCATTGAAAATGAGTTTGACACCCCTGATTAGTAGGTGCAAATGCGTCAGCTGGCCTCACCAAAGGGTTTCACCCCTTTGCTTTTCTTGTTCCTTTTTGTATTGTTAAATAAAGTACTTGCCCCTTAAAACCCACCATTCTCTCCATGTTACTAACTTTATATTTTTCATTTTATATATTTTTCTATATAAAAACACCGTGTGTGTGTGTGTGTGTGTGTGTGTGTGTGTGTGTGTGTGTTTGTGCTATATTCAAATCCCAGAGGCCAGGCCAGTGGAATCCACAGATAACCCAAGAAACCTCTTGTCTCACTCAGGCTCTTTTTCCAATTGATAATGTGAAGCAAAATTTTAACTTGTTTGGAGTTCAGATTATTATTATTTTTTTTTCAGTAGACAAGATCAGTTGATCCTGTAACAGTGGTGCTGCTGAGGGACAGATAAAATGAAATTTATAAGAGAATGTATTTTTTTACTGTTACATTTTGGAAATACCATATAGATCAGTCTTCTCCGAAATTAGGTGCTTATCCTGGGAAACATCGTTTTATTTGCAGAACTCAGAGGGAGTTGAAACATCCATTGGTTAGGATCAGTTCTGCTTTTAGTGTGAGCAGTGATTAGGAAAACGTTGCCGGCTGACTGAGGGACCATCAGTGGGAATGCCTGCCTCCGGCCTGCAGTGGAGTGTCAGCCCTGCAGTTACACCGCCTGGGCTGTCATGTGCCCATGGGCAAGGACCCCCCACACATGCTGAAGGGGCACTGAACCCTGGAGAGAGTTTGCTTTGTCAGCGCACGAGGAGCTGGAGTAGGTCTGTGAAGCACTGATTAAACAAATCTTACAAGAAATTATTAAGGAAAAATTATGTGCATTTAACTTACAAAGCTTACCTTTTTTTATTCTCAGGAAAGCTCTAGAAATATAATAGAGACAGTCATGCTGTAATCCACCTAATAATGGTGCGATGATGAATTGGGTACAATTTGTAAAACATTTTGTATTTCTCAATTCAAAGGTATGCACCACAAATAGAGCGCTGAAGTTTATTATGTAAACCTTAGGGCTTTTCATTATTAGCCAAGACTGAAAAGTGTCGGATTTGAATGCTATAAAACTTCATAAGTGTTTCTGCTACAAACAGTTTTGGAGTCTGACAGTTGCTATACCGAAAAAAAATGAAGCAATTGAAAAAAAAAGAAAAGAAACATAGTGATCTGGCATTTCCAATTTTATGACACTATAAAAACGCAGCCAACAAATGTTGGACTGTTTAATGACGCTGGCACCTACCAAATGTCACTGGGCTTTCACAAGGTCATGGAGACTCTGGTTTGGCTCAGGGATGCTGGCCAGACCCATCTTTGGAGCCCAGAAGACTGTGGAATGAGGAGGAGGGGTGAGCAGTAGGTGCCAGTTAAACCCTTCATGGCACATCAGAGACGGCTACACCCTTTTGTAGGGTTCTGTGGGAGTGGAGCAGGCCATGGGCAGAAGGAAAAAGTGAGACCTTTTCTTCTTCCAGCATCTCGTAACAAGCAACTCTAAATATATGATTCTGTGGGCCCTCCCCAAGGAGGCTAAGATTTCTTCAGATGACTATCAGCTAAAATTGTATGCTGATATAACTGTTGCTGTCACAGTTGTGTGTATATCTAATCTGTCACAGACAAAAGCTGCTGAAGAAAGGGGTGGTATTTCTGTAACCAGAATGTGTGTGTGATTTGTTGCCTTTTTCTCTTTTTCCACCTCCTCAGCAGCAGCGAACCCGACTCTCATGCATTACATAATACTTATCTAGATGTGTAGAGTTTCAGTTTTGCCATTTTCAAGATGATTAATGGGAGTTGTGCAATGAAAGCTTCTAAGTTCTCTGGGAAAAAAAGTCATAGTATCCCGACGTTTGAGTTAGAGTGCATCGATATTGCGTCAGCATTGAGTTTATTTTGGGTCATTGTAAATGTCACTATTGGCTTTAATGTTCAAGAATCTTCCTCATCAAACTTAGGAAATGTTCTTTAAAACAGTGCCTGGAACACCCACTGATGACTAGAGAGGACTCTTTAAACAGGTACAAAGGCCGAACCTAAAGTCACTGGCTAGGGATCAAACTGGACATCGATGAGAAAATGTTTAAGGCCCATGAAACAATCTGTTCCTTTTTTTTTACATTCTTAAAGGCCAGAGTAAAAATCACAAACTTCAACCTAATAGTTTGTGTGTATGTGCGTGTGTGTTTGTATTTTCCTTTCTTTCTTCTACCGGCCCTCTCAGTAATTGTTACTCCACAGTGTATACGTGAATGTGAATTTTTTTCTGGGATTGCGAAAGGAAAAAACCCCTAAATTTGCCATCTGTTGTATTTCACTTGAAAACACATTTTATGTCTGTCATAAGTAATTGAAAGAAATTAGGACTATTTCAATGAAAACACATTCATAAATTTCTGCTGCTTTTTTCTTACCGGTAGGAGAACACCCTCCCAGGTCTTGTGTCGAACTGACGTTCAGGTATCTGATGTTGTGTTGATTGAGGAAATAGCAATTTGTGCCTAGAAATTTAAGTTTTCAATATTGATCCGTGTTGTTATATTTCTTCACGTTAAGGGTAGAGGGCTGTAGAGTAATTGCCCAGCAAGATAAAAGCAGGTAGCTCTTTCCTTCACGTTCTGTAGGGATGCCCAGCATTTGTTCTGCATGTCACCTGAAAATCCAGTGCGGAAATTAATACAGAGGGAGTGTTCAATTTAAAGATGATCTTAAAGATGTTCTAGCCTTTCCAAATGAGAAAACTCTAAAACAAGTACAAGGGTGCTATGATATTAAAAAATAGAAAATGATTCAAGAGAAAAAATTGAGTTAAAAGGTCTTAATATTTGAGAAAATTGAATAAGGAAATTACTGTTAATGTGTCAGTGCAATATAGTATACCATACTATTTAGATATAGTAAATACATAGCATTGATTTATTAATAGTACATATACTATACGTTTGTATGATATTGTATAGTGTACTATTTGTAAAACAAAACAGAACAAGCAGTAACATCAAATCAGTGAAATCACCGTTGAGGCTTCCTAAGGGGAAAAAATACCGGGTTTGACTACTTTAGCAATTTCTACCAAATGATAGAAATCTTTAAATATTTTTCTGAGCTCTCTGGCCACGTAAATTTCTCAGTAACTTCTCTTTCAAAGGAGGGTGTATATTGCTGACTTCTTTTCTTTAACCCTGAAAAAACTCTCTATAGGAAAGTAAAGGCAGGAAAATGTTGCTTGCCCTTAAAAACAAGTCAGCATCTTTAGTATTTTAGTAATAAGTAAATGGAGCTCATGATATGATTTTGGAATTTATTTACTCTTTGATACACTACAGTCTTTATTTTTTTTTATTTTTAATAAGAGAAAGATGATCCAGCACTGACGCTCACATGCATGCTCATGCCTGGAAAGATTTTACAGGATGTAGCTATTATTTGGCAAAATTAGAGCAAATAAGTTGCCAGCCACCACTCCTTCTGAGTCAAGTTTTATAGTGTGAATCTATTATCTTATGTTTGAGGAAATTTCCAGAGTAAAATATCTTAGTATTTAAATGTGAGTGTGAAAGTATTGACAGCCATTGACAAACAATTTGGGGTTAGCGTTTTTTTGTTTATGTGTGCCCCTTTTATGGATTGAATGTTTGCATCCTCTTAAAATTCCTCCATTGAAACCCTATCATCAGTGTGGCTATGTGTGGAGATAAGGCTGGAAGGAAGTAATTCAGGTTAAAGTCAGAAGTGTGGGGCCCTGATCTGATAGGATTAGTGCCCTTCCAAGGGGTAGCAGAGAGCTTGCCCTCTCTTCCTGGGCATGCGCATGGAAAGGCTGTGTGAGGAAGTACCCAGAGCTGGCTGTCTGTAAGGCAAGAGGACAGTCTTACCAGAAACCAAATCAGCCAGAACCTTGATCTTGGACTTCCAGTTTCGAGAACTGTGAGAAAAGTAGTTTATGTTTGAAGCACCCAGTCTGTGGTATTTCGTTATGGCAGCTCTAGCAGACTAATGCAGCCCCCATTAAATTCCATTAGTTATAAAGCAGTGGCTGACTCTCACCTGGAGATGAGTTTGCCTCGCCCCCAGGGACATTTGGCAATATCTGGAGATACTATGAATTGTTAAAACGGAGAGCAGGAGTGCTACAT
Source organism: Tonatia bakeri (assembly GCA_004024845.1). NCBI lineage: Eukaryota > Metazoa > Chordata > Mammalia > Chiroptera > Phyllostomidae > Tonatia > Tonatia bakeri. The sequence goes on along the minus strand of PVIA01000366.1, from coordinate 228,974 downwards.
GCATCTTGTAAGCCAGGGGTGCTGCTAACCATCCTACAATGCACAAAACAGCCCTTGTAACCACGACTTACTGGCTCAAAAGATTAATGAGAAACCTTGAACTTTTGGGGGGGATACATGTGAGCTTGTAAGCTGGCACAAGCCTTTTATGGAAATGAGATTGTAAGGAAATAACACATTCAAGAAGTACTATATACTGTTTGTTAGAAGCAATTAATTTATTTTCAAGATTTGCAAAAGCTACTAAACTGCAATTCCTAGAGTTAATCAAACTTATATTCACCTAAATGAAAACAGAACACTGAGTGTGTATTTGTGCATGTTTGCGCATGCATGAGGTGTATTTTTTCTTAGAGCTAATTACCTTTAAAACTGTCATTAATTTCCTATCACTGGGTACTTGCAATTTTAAAATAAATATCATTTACAGAAATTGATTCACCTTTTTATTGGAATTGATGCAGGACTTGGTTGAAAAGCATGACAGAATCATAGAAAACATTTTGGGAAATGCATGAAACAATACTTCTTGACTGCCAATGTTTTTTGCCGGCCCCGCCATCCACTTTGACAAGCTTTTTCTGAGATATTTGCGTTATCTTAATTGAAAAAAAAAAGTAAGAATTTCAGTAGGAAGCTACCAAATTCCTTTGCCAGAGCTTTTGGCCCATATCTGAGCAATGCCTATCTCCAGACAGTGTTTCAAAAGCCCCTGCATATCCCAACTGTCCTCCTGAAAATACTGGGTTTTGTTTTAACTGTTGAAGTAAATGGTTGCGGTTTGAACAGTCCTACCAGAAAACCAGCATTTCCAGGGAAAGTTGGAAAAGTCCTATATGAGTATAAGCTTGTACCCCTGCAATTTTTTCATTGCCCTTTTATTTCCAGTCTACCCAAATATGACTCAGTAATTATTGCAATATAATCCTACCACATAGTTACCGTTGGCAACTTAATAAGATGTCTTCTTATACTCTGACCTCATACATCACAATATTCCTTTTACTTTAGATGGAGGAAGTCTAATTAAAAATGGAAAATTAGTCTTTCCAGTTTTAAAATAGAATTTTAACTTTTTTTGGTTTATTAAGTTTGGCCAACTTCTAAGTAAGATGTTTTATTTTTGATTGTTAACTTGTTCTTAATTAAATATTAAAATAGCTCAGAAATAGTTTTTTTTTCTGTATCTCTAAATTGCCATCTTTAGTTTCATTCAGTTTTATGTTTATTCTACAATTTTTAGCTCATATATATCACATACACATCATTTTCACATATGTACGATATATAAACAAATATACTTCATTAAACTATAATATTTAAGAATTAACAAGGCATTTATTTTTAAGCTCGAACAGTTAATCTTAAGCTACATCTTCCCTTGTTAGAATCACAAGCTTCCTGCCAATTTCAAAGGCTAATGAAAGAAATTCTGAAATTCACTGTTGAGTAGTTTATAACTTCAGAATTCAGGGACTTGCTCAGTTGGTCTCTTAAATGACCGTTATGGGCCATATATAAGCTTTTAAGACTACAAGTGGAAAATGTTGACTTTTTTGCCCAGGTTATTTCTAATTTATAGATGCAGAAAACTTATTAGAGAAAAATGGACTCAGTCTGGATCAATATTATTGACCTTGCTCCATTCCCTTAAAGCATACAGTTCATGCATTACAGTGAGTCTTTGGAATCTGTGTGGAGTTAACCTATAAAAAGCCTTCTTGAATGGAGTCTAGGTGTTTGTGGCTCTTCCCAGTGGCCTGCTGGTCATCTGCGCAGCTCACTGAAAAGACTTCAGTGCACTCAATGAAGACCAACCACAGAAACCTAACACTGTTAGAACGGCCTTTTCCCTTAGTGTGTGTGGCAAGCACAGAATGATGATGAAGGGCCAGTAGCTCTTGTGTTATATTGCTGATGACGGACATGCATTGTCTCTGTGTTTTGCTACTTGTATTAATTTTTAGCACTTTGAATAAGTAATGGTGCTAAATTAAGCAGCTGCTGCTTATTATTTGCCTGAGAACCTAAGGAAAGTGAGAAAAATAATATTTATTGATAGCCTGTTATACCAGGAGCCACATATGAGCTTGACCCACTATCTTGCTCAGTCCTCATACGTCACCAGTGAGATCAGTGATGTTGTTAGTATTCTACAGAAAAGGTGTGGCCATTCAGAGAATTCAAGTGACTCCCACAGGGTCACGCAGCAAGTAGGCATCTAAGCTGCTATTTGAGCCAAGCTACATTTCATAAAAAGTACAATTAAATGACACTAGTTGGAACTATACATAGCAATCAAAACTGAATAAGAGCTTCTTTATATTTATATTTTTGCATTAATCCTTACAGCCCGATTTAATATATCTTGAGATAAAATCTCTGGATGATTTAGAGTAAGTAAGCTTCTGTACAAAAATATGCATAAGTAGGTGCTAGATACTGTTTGAATTTCTGGCTTTAGATTTTTAGAATGTATTATCACTGTATAGATTTTTAGGATGCCGATCTCAACACAAATCTGCTTTTTTCCCTGCTGAAACTTGCAAACCTGTCACCATTTTTCCTTTATCACTGCAAGCTTTATTACCGGTCTCTGAGTAAATGTACCCTTTGGTTAGTACAACTCAAAATCAAAGTTTGGTATGATTTAGTTTTTTTCCCTCTATTATCTTTATTGTCTCTAGAATAGAGTTAGAATTCATCTTTAATTATTTTGTAAGAAGTACTCATTCATTCATTCTGCAAATGGTTGTTGAGGAGTGGGTGCTGCGAACTCAGACGGGTGAACCTGGAGAGGCACCAGTGCCGCGTTTACCTTAGATCTCACTGGAAGGTAGGCTGCCTGGGGTTTTTCCTGGGGCTTTAGGCAGTCCTCTGGAAAAGGAAGTTCATTCTATGTTATTCTTGACCTTTTTATTTGTCAAACCACAATTATTCAGCAGCACAGTTACCATTAAACAAGTTTTGAGTTTCCTAAGAAGCTAAGTTTATCTAATATTAATTGCAGAGGCTACTCTGTTATTTTTTCCACACATGGCAATGAAAAATTCATGTGGCTTTACAGGGTTTGTTGTGTAGTGTTTTATGCTCTATTAGAATAACCCGAGATCTATTGCCACAAACTCTCTGTGGGAGAGGCTTTGTAGTCTGTGTACTTTTTCAAAAGTATACTCAGTTGTTTCTTAGAGGCATAGCTTTTTCAAAGTGAGGCTCCAGTGCAGTCAGGTCAAGCTGGGCATAGAAGGATGACATGTGAGAAATGTAGCAGAATGGCATTTTTTCCTGACTAGAGGCAGCAAATACAAGAAGAAAACCAAAGGTCTGAGCTTCTATTCAAAAATTTGAGATGCATTGACAGAGAATGTACAGGGGACAAATGTGATTTCTGTCCTTCGTTGTTTCAGTCTGGGCTGTGTTCATAGGAAGGAGGGCCGGGTGGTTTGTGTGAAGGGAGGCACTCGAATGAAGTCCCTAGGAAAGCTGCTGTTAGTGTCGGCGAGGCCTGGTTCCCGACTAGGGCTACCTCTGTGCTGTTTGTGCAGCTATGGAAACTGAGCCGAGTGAATGACAGTCACCGAATCCTCAGGGTGAACATAACCCTGCTAATCTGCACTTAAGTCCAATCTTAGTAAGAAATACGATGTGGAGATATTGCGAACAAACATTTCTCTTAGGGCCAGATTGTTCTTTGTATGGAGAAAGCAGGCTTTCTCTGGGAGGCTTCAACTGAATGACCTTGAAATCAGACTGTCACCCCTGAGCCTGTTTACGTGGGCCCATCATTCTCTGTGACTCTAAATGCTATTTGAATAATAGGTGCTTTGCATCCGGATGCTTTTAAGCTAAGGACATGTTCACAATCTCAACAGATATCAAGCATGGTGATTTTGCATGGAATAAGTTATAGATACCTAAATTTTACTTCATTTGTGAATAGGTCAGTAATAGTAAAATACCTGCATGCCCAAATGGTTTTCTTTGGTTGGACATACCTGGACAATGTAAAACGTGGCGGGGGTGGGGGTTGGTAATGGCAGCTCCTGACCTTTACCTGGCTCAGAGAGTGGCACGCGCTGCAAGTGGCAGGGATGGGGCTTACCCGTTACCTTCTTCTGTCTTCATAATAAACCTCTGGTGGAAGTTATGGAGCAATTCTGAGATGCGTAAAATGCCCGAGGGTTAAAGTGGTTAGTATTGTATGCAATTCACACAGCTGATGAATGAGAGAGCCAGGTCCACGCCAGGTCTTGAGGCCTGCGAGGTCCTTGAGGTCAGCTCCTGTTCTCTGCTCCCTCCTGATTTAAAGCATTGTGTCATTGGTGATGCTTTGTTACGTAAAGCTTGTTAAAGTACCAGGCAGTATCCTATTCACTCCATGTGGAAACTTATTCTTTAAAAACCGTAATCAAAGCAAGCTAGAAATTGATCACTAAAATCAGAATCTTTGGATTTTATCACAAACATAAGCTCAATTTTCTGCGTCAATTGACAGTAAAAGGTCAAACTATGAGAAATAGATTTTTAAGTGCAAGAAGGGGGTTGATGCCTTCAATTAAATCTTTCTTTTACCCTCACAGTTCTACTTAGAATTATTGGTAAAAGAAGTAATCAAGGTAGTCATTGATGAGATCTGTTACTATCAATATGACTTGACAGCATATTGAAATAATATGGGTACAATCCCTTGTGCATTATTGCATATGACAGACTTTAATATGTATTTTTTGATAAAAGGAATCCTCCCAAAAGGAAAGTATATTCACATTTCTTATTTTATAGTAACGTATTTTACGTTATATATTTTTTTAGTGGGTAAATGTGTTTATTTCTGATTGATTTGTGGTATGCGAGCAATGGAGACTACTTTTAACTTTGAAAGGTTCAAGGCTACATTTTTTCACCAATGTTTCATTGTATTTACTAATGTCTGTATATGGTGGGAGCATATGGAAATTTTCTTTTCATCCGTAAATATCTTTTAAGGCTTAACAGTAATTTAAGTTTTATTTGTTATGAGATTCTTGTGAAGGCACATTACTGAAGATACTGTGTGTGGTGAGCCCTCTGAGTACATTTCTTTAGAACACAATACGAGTCAAAATAGATGGTAAAACGTCATGATTCTTTTGGGTTCATTAAACTTTACCAGAAGATATTATGGAAGGATCCTAATATTTTTTATTTAGCATTGTGTGTTTTAGCATTATGCTGGCAATTTGTAGATTTTTCAGCTTGTGTCTTAATGTAATAGTGCTCATGTTAAAATAAAAGAACTTTTTTAAGCTTTAAAACTTTCCCAATGATTTAATACCTCATTTTTGTAATGCATTGGGGTGAATCCATGACTTATTATTTTACATGTGTTATGAAGTCATACAGACAATAAATTTGTCTTTTTTACATTGTATAAAAATTCCATGGTGGATTCAAGTAGTAAGGTTTGCATTATTATTATTTTTTAAAAGTTGCTCATTTTATTCCTTTTTAAGATATTTTCTGCTTTTGTTTTTCAGGGTCGTTGCTCCAGGGAGAACTGCAAATACCTTCATCCACCCCCACACTTAAAAACCCAGCTGGAGATAAATGGGCGCAATAACTTGATTCAGCAGAAGAACATGGCCATGCTGGCCCAGCAGATGCAACTAGCCAATGCGATGATGCCTGGTGCCCCGTTACAACCCGTGGTGAGCTTGTTTGCATCCTTGGTTATTAAGTATGTGGTCCAAGTGCTCGGTTTCAGCGTGAGAGTGATGGTGGCGCTCGTTCAGATGACCCAGGGAACAGTGCTCGTTGCCTAGCACTTTCTTGCAAAAAATTATGAGTCACACCCTGAAACAGTTTTCACACTGTAATTTATTCATCTTTTTAGTAAATCGTGTGGAAATTTGCCTTCTAGAAATTTTTTCCCCTAATTTTTTCTTGAAATTAAATCCTATGACTTCGAAGTGTAAATTTTTATTGTTGTTTCTGTTTTTAAAAAGGTCCTCAAAACATCAGTCTAGTCAGTGTGCATTTTCAGGCTACTTTAATGGTAATAGTAATAATTGGCCAATGTCATCTTTAATTCTGAAAACATGTTTTCCTTTCTTCCCTTTTTTTTCTTAAAAAGGAGATTTTGCTGTTCTTTTAAACATAAACTGAAATTATTTTGTTTTTCCTAATACTGAAAGAATCATGACAGTAGTGAGTCAATGTCATAGACTTGGAGGTCTAATAAAAGGAGAAATAATCAGGAGAGGCAGAAACATCAAGGGCTTTTAGAAGAGACCTAAATTTTATAAGCTGCAGGTGGTCATAGCAATGTAATGATCACTGAGCAGCGTATGTTAGTAACTTTTGAGTTAAAGCACACATGCTTATTTATTTATTTGGATTTTTGGAGGGTGTATATGATAAAAGACTTTTTAATAATCTTTACTCGCATTTATTCATAGAAGTATGAGATTAATATCAATTTTAGGTTGCAAAAGGTATTCTGATGTTAATTGTGATATGGTAATTCTGTACTTAAATGAATGTTGAAATTTGCAATGATAAAAATATATCTGTAGGTAATTTGTCACTACCTTGTATGTAGTTGTAGGGGGTAATGTAGCATGTGTGCTAATTTTTTTTCTAATACATTTTAACACCTGCACTCAATGTAATTGTTATTCTCTCTTAGAACTTCATGCACCAATCGTTGCAAGAAAGAGGGATGGATTGCATTTTGAGGTGGGAGGGATTTCCATATCACATTGGCAGTGATACCAATTATCAATCCCATACAATTGTAAGAGACTATTGTTATTCTTTGTCTGTTTTAACCTGATACATATGCATATATGTATGAATATGTATATATATATATATTCATATTCCATTATTGGGCTCAGTTTAAAATGTGATATCTTAAATTTATTTTTAGATTATCTGCTGATTTTCACATGTCTCCATTGGGATAACACAAACTCTTCCATTTGGTTTAAAAAAAGTTTAAATAGAATCATTCTTTCTAGCATAAAATATTGGACACGAATCCTGTTACCTGTGGCCCTCACATATACAAGGATTGGATAAATCCTTGGGGTAGCTGCTACCTAAGTTGATACAAGATCTCCCCTCGATGTGAGATACATTGTTCCACTTAAACACTTAAAGCGCTCTCTGCCTCCCAGTGACGGAGAGTGCCTCTGAGATCAGCACGAGTCCCAGACTGCAGAGAACAGCATTGGTCATGGTAGTTTCTCTACTGAGTTCATCCTTGAGTTTTACTCCCAAGGACGTTTCCAGGGTCATTTTATGCCAAATCCTGGAACAAACTGTAAGCAACACCTATGCTTTTGGCTCTGAAATACTAGTAACAAATCTGCTTTGTTTAGAAAATCACTAAATCACAGGTTTCCGAAACAATTAGAAAAATCACCACATTTTCGGGTGTTTTAGTTGGAAAATTCTCCGCTTAGACAAAGCATTAATTTTCATTAGCTGTGAGCACATTCGGGCTTTATGTTCATTCTCCCTGATATGACTAGACTTGAATGTGGAATTACCCTTTTGCCAGAGGCATTGTGAGATCATGCTCTAAAAATATACTCCGTGCAGAGTGACGATTTTCTAATAAGCATAGAAGTCATTTTAAATACTCAGTTTTACAGCATTTGGGGGTTTAATAGCTATCGAGAAAGCTTTTGATCTGGGAAATTTACCTTTGAAACCTTACCTGGAACTTTCTGGTCCTCTCTGCAGTCAGCTCTGTTTGGATGAGTGTAATGATACAGAGATTCAGAACTAAACAAGACGGTCATCACCAGCTGCCTGCGGGACCTTTAATGCAGGGCACACAAATAGGGAATAATATCACGGGGCTAGAAGCAACCAGGTGACTGATGTGGAAAAGGGATGCCACTCAAAGAGGTGGCCCTGGGTACGGATGACAGTGTTTGAAAACACTGCATAAGCTGGGATCCACCCCAGGTAGTGACGTCATCAAAGGAGACAAGGCTGTGAGCAGACTCCCACCCGGAGTGTCAGCAGTGTCTGAGCAGTGATGGGGCTGGTGGTCACCCAGGTGAAACATCTTCATTTTGTTTTAAGGGCTGCCAGTTTGGCCCCCGCACTGAAGCTGGAGGAACACGAACAGGACAAGGGGTTAGCCAGGTCTAATGGGATGGATGCACAAGTATAGTGTTGATCCTGGCATGCAGCAGAGATCAGAAGTTGCTTCACAAGTGAAAGAATGAATGAGGGAGTTTCCTGAACATGAGAAAAGCAGGCAGAGGTTCACAGTGGTTTACCTTCCCCAGGAACCGGAGCCCAAGCCCAGGTGCAGAGACGGCAGGAAGAATGGGGGCGCGAGGTGGATGCGTTTCATCAGACTGTTAGCACCGGCAGCCAGGGGCTGTGTGAGGGTACTTCAGGGACCAGGAAATTGCTATTATGTCACTCGGTTTGGGTTTTCATTTTCTCATAAATTTTGAGAGCCTGGGCTATAAATCTAAGATCTTTGGAATATGACACCAGGCTGACTTGGGGAATGCAGGGATTTATAGGAGAGTTTCCTGTTTTTATGGACTTTATTAAATTGTAATGAAATGCACCAAACCAAGAATCAGAAAGAAGAATTAAGATTTTGGGGACAAATATAATACTATACAGGCATTTACTGAACTCAGTACTTTTTGCACCATAAACCCTCACAACCGCCCTATAACATAGGTAATATTATACCACATTTGTAGATGAAGACTCAGAGGTTCGGAGAGTTTAATAAACATGACTGTGGGCCCTGCTGCTGACTGGCTATGTAACTTGAAGATAAATGGAAGAAGACCTGCAGTATTTAATTATCCAGATTTTTTAAAAAATAAAACTTTTGGATTTATTTCCTAAGTGCTACTTAAATTCTTTCTTTCTTTATTTTTTTACTTTACCATGTACCATGTGATGCAGAGGTAATCTAACAGACTAACCAAAGGTAGATTGCATCTTGTGGCTTCCAACTTGGAGGCATCTGGTATATTTCTTCGGTCCATTCCTGAAGGATGTCTTTCAGAAATTCCGTTGATTTCAGGCTCTTGTCATTGCCCTCCAAGAGTGAGCATGCCCCTTTTCCCTGTGCTCGCAAAGGTTAGCCTCGGTCATCCATAGTTTCCGATGGCAACTGTCCTTAAGGCACACACACCTAGCTGTCTTGAGTTTCCTAACTCATGTCGAATTCCCTGTGCATTTCATGCATTGGAAGTGGTCTAAGGACAGAGGAATTCAGAGTTACTGGATTTGGCCAAAGTCTTGGGAGCGTCTCTGCTGCTTCTGCCATCTCAGGCCGGCTCTTGCCTTGTGTTCCAAGGATTTGTTGGCAGATGGATCTTGAAAGCTTTGAACTCATCATTTGTTGAGACACCTAGGGATACCTAGGAGTCTTAAATTATTTTTTAGTGCCTTACCTTCCAGTTTATCCAGTGAGTGGTTGAGATAAGGCCACTGCATCCCAAAGTGTTTCTGGCGAGATGTTTCCCAGTCAGCCACCCCGAATTATGTTTCGTCCATCTGCCCTTCTTACCTACAGCCCACGTCAGTCAAGGAGCCGGCGCTTCCTCGAGCAGCTTGAGAATGGGCCCCAGATCACAGGGACGGGCATAGTTGTTGGTGCTCTTCTAACTGGAGAGCTAGAAGTGAGTCTTCTGTATTCAAATGTTCAGTCAAACTGGACTGAAAGATAAAGTGGAATTAAGAATAAGGCAAAAATAGTCGTTTGACCTGCCCAGTCAGCAAGGCAGTCTACAAAGACTTTAAAACAGTGTTTCTTTGATGGTAGTTACATGCTATCTTCTTTGAAAAAAGTGCATTGTAATGTGAATTCGTTGATAACTCTCATTAGCTTTTGGCTTTCTGTTTCTATTCAAAATAATTGTTTTGAGAGGCTGTTTATAGCTCCTGTACAGGGTTGTGCAAGAAATCTAGTTTGAGTCAGAAATCTGGTTTTATACATTTTGATTGTTCTGTTAAATTTTTAAAAAAGATTTGTTTTTTTACCGTGTGCAACTTTGACCTTGACAAATAGACACACACACATAAAATCTCGACAGATCTGACTTAAAATTTATGTTCTGTAATCCCACTAGATACTAATTATCTATTATTGATTGCATCTACTCCTCCCATTTTATTAAAACTTGCCAAGATTGTTTGCAAAACAAGTCCTATTTCACATAACATTTTAAAATTAATTAGGGCCCCTATGATATTTGCAATATTACAGCACGGTAACATGGCAAGTTAGAAAATTCAGTATTAAAAATTGCAAAAGGAAAAGAAAACGAATTAAATTCTAACAAGCATATTAGGTACATTGATTACATTTTGAGGTAAAAAGAGGAAGTAACATCAGATCTCTTTTTTAATGTTTAAACATCTGTTTCTCGAAACTATTTAATGCCCCTGCTAGTTCCTGTGGCAGAGAAGCCCAGCACACCCACCACTGCCTGTGTTAAGTGCTGTCCGTTTAAGACCTGTGTAGGTGCCAGTTGCAGGAAAGGTACAAAATGAACAAAGCGCAAGCCTGCCTGCTGAGAGGTGGCGGTCTGGTGTGAGCAGGAGAGATAGTCAAGGACCCTCACGGGGTGATGGGGTGATACATGCTAGACGTGAGTGATGAGGAGTTCTAGGAGAGAACTGAGGGCAGGAAAAGCCTGTTTATAGTTGGAAGTGTGGGTGGATCAGGGGAAAGAAACTTCAGCAGGGAGAGCCCTGATTCTTGAAGCAAGTCTAGGAGTTCACCTAAACTGGGCTGGCAGGAGCAGCCTTGAACGTGGGGGAACACCGGGTCCAGGAGAAGAAAGCCTGAAGCAAACACACATCCTTAGAGACCTCACGCAGAGTCAGAACACTGTGCCTCTGTTTGTAAATAGTAGTGGAGGGCCATATAGTGTAGGGAAATGGGATCATCCAGGAGCATTCAAAACCTGCTGCTTACTACTTACCCTCTCCCAGAGGTTCCGATGGCAGGGAGTGTAGCAGGGTGTTCAGGGTGTGAAGTTTTGTGGGTGATTCCTGTGGACTGCCAGCACTGAGACCCACTGTTTTCAGAGCCTCCTGGAGTCAGACACATCCGTGTTCACATGCTAGGGCTTCCACACACTCATTTGTGACCGTGGGCCCATAATCTCTGTGAGACCCTTTGTTTATCTGCAAAATGGGACTGATCACACCCACCCAGCAGGCTGTAACTCATTCACACACTCACTCACTCACTCACTCACTCACTCACTCACTCATTCATGGTATATTCATGGAGTCCCTACTGTGTGCCAGACATTGCTCTAGGTCTGGGACTGTAGCATACTGGACAGGTATCTCCCCTCCAGCCCCTCCTTAAAACAAAAGCTATGGAGTTTTTGTGTGTCTTTGTCCTCTGAAGTTGATGCTCCAGTGTTACGAGGATTAAGTACAAAAACATAGGTAAAAAAGCACTTAGCACAGTGCCTGGCACACCATAAATAGAGGGAATTATGCTAATAATCACGTTTGCACACACTTAACTAGGGTCATAGTGTAACATTTTATGATTAAATTAGCATTTAAATAACATTTTCATTTATAATAAAGCCTGATTACCTTAATGGAATCAGGGTGTCTCATTTAAAACAAACAAATGATTAGCTCATAAAAGTACCAGCATCAGCGAACTTGCTATTTTTCTCTGTTCGGGGTAAAAAGACAATAATAAGCCAACCTTCCTTACACCTTCTGGGAACCAAGATACCTAAATAATTTTTACAAGGAAGCAGTTAGTATCAAATGCACCAATTATGTAGTTATACATTATCCCGTGGATACTTCAGAGAAAATAGGATGCTACTTGATAACACCACTGCGTTAATATCCGTCCCTGGGATTCTGCTGAAGCCTCTGCACGCAGGGTCGCTTTTGGAATTGGAGAATTGCCAGTGCGGCAGGTCAGGTTCTTTACTAATCTGGTTAGGGCACTGATGGATCCGGCAGTGACCCGCCTCCAGCAAGGTGCTCTGAAAAAGGGATGTAACAAATTTACAAAAACCTCAAAAGAAATAAAGTAATGTTGAAATTTTTTTAGCAGCTTTTGGGAATCAAGTTTCAAAGCATAGAGCTATTATTATTGATTGCCTGCTTGTTTAGCAAATAGCTCTACTTATCTGGAGAGGGAACAATTTGAGATAATGCTTACTGAATTGTTGATGTTTCAGATTTTTAAAAGCTGCTGCAGGTTTTACTTGAAGAGAATGTCCTAAAATTCATCAGATCTGAATTTGTTTTGCTGAATTAAGCTGGGAAATCAATTCACGTGACAACTCTACAGAAACAATCCAGGGGAAAATTGTTGCCAGTTAATAAGATCCATATTTTTTTATCTAATGAAAATATTATTTTCTCTGTAATATGCAACTGCTGTATTATATGCATTGTGGGTGATGTTTATTTTATTCAATGAGCTTCAACAAAGCTGAATTTTATTGGCCACTGATCTTACTTTCTTAAAATCGAATGCTTTTCTTCCCTCCAAATAAGTTGGTAACTTTGACCTCTGATTCTGGACAATTATAGTAAATTGTGTAGCAACATAAACATCTCAATGCCTTTCTGAAGTACACATTAAAAATGCACCCTCTGGAAATACCTGTTAATTCATAGCAACAAATGGCATTGCCTGGTGTCTGTTCTCCATATTCTAAAGTAGTCTTTAGCTTTCAATGCTAAACTTCCTCTAATTCTTAACTATCTAATAGAAAAAATAGATTTGCCAGCCTGGCTGAAATTTCACATACTGTATCTGAGAGCATGTAACAGGGTAAGTTTTACCTGAATATTTCAGAGTAGAAATCCAAGTTGAACATGCACCCACTGTGCAGGTCGATCCTTGTCTTGCTACCACCTTGGCAGCCAGTAGACAGCGAGGCAGCATAAAGCCAGTTGCTATTCAAGTGACTGTTGTTGGACAGAGATTGCCCTGGGCCCCGGCTTCTGACAGGTTATGGATTGTGACTGTCCGGAACACTTGGAATGTTTCTTGTTGTCAGTGTGTAGCTGCTTTGAGTGGGGATGGGCCTGGGGATGGGAGGTGTCACTTAAGGCCACTTCATCACACCAAGAGCCATCGACCTGGCAGGACAGTTAACTGTGGCATTTAAACCAACGCATTTGCAGGCGTAATATTTTAACTTGAAAGTATCAGAGGGAATATGGTGTATTGTTTCTTCTCCCAAGTAAATCAAATTACATATTATATATTCTATTTTTCATGGTCCTCTTAGTAAAATTGTGTATGTGAGCTGCAGAGACTTTGTCCTAGACACAATTTGTGAGGCCGAGAGCAGAGTGCCTCTTCAGGACTGGGATTTTCTGCCTCGGCCCTGTTGCCATTTGAAGTGGGATAGATCTTTGCAGTAAGGGGCTCTCTGCGTGTCACAGGACACCTAGAAGCATCCTTGCACTCTCTACGTTAAATGCAGTGGTGCCCCCAGCCCCCAGCTTGGATAACCAAAAATGTCTTTAGGGTTTGCCAGATGTCACCAGCAAGGCAAAATCACCGGTAGTTGAGAACCTCTGCCCCGAGGAAAAGGGAGTACCTGAATTCCGCTTTCCTCTTACAGATACGGGATACGTCAGGGCTGGACTAGGTAAAAGAAATGTATATATTTTAACATGTTTCTTTTGAGCTATAAGATTCACTTTTGTAATATACATCTTAATTGTGTTACCACTTACTCCGAATTTCTCTTGAATACTGTATAAACTCGGGATCATCTAACGTCTTATTCCTGTCAGAAGGAAGAATTAGCGAATTGTAACGTGCCTTTTATTCTACAAAAATTTCTATGATTCTTTTCCTTGCCTCAGGGTAAGAGAAAGTAAATTGTTAAAAATTTCCTTCAAGAGCAGACCTATTTTGTCCATTAGTTTTTGTGTTTGGGTTACAAACATTATTACATAAAGCATTAAATTTTAAGCATTGAAACTCCATTGAATTAAGAAGTTGAAAATACGTATCATCAGTAAGATGAGAAATTGTTGTGCTAGATTGTGCTTTTAAAACTGGAAAAGTGCTACAGTAGATTTCAGGGAAATGATTTAGTCTGTGAAGAACAGATAGAGTTCCTGATATACCAATTTTTATATCAACAAATAGAAACCATTCTTGTGTATCCACGAAAACACTCTGGCAGAAATCCGATCTTGGCGTGTATTCTTTAGTGCCGCCATAGGTGTGCCCTCGAATAGTCTTGTGACGCTTGGTCAGGAGCATTCCGTTTCAGACTTCACAATTCCGAATGGTTCCCCCCAGTATGGTGCGTTTGTTGTTAAATAGCTCACAAGGGTGTGATAGGCTGGTGGGATATTTATATTTTCCCCAGAAAACCTGCAACAAGTGACTATGCCAAACACTTTATCCTGTGTGCTCGAAAGGAACGGTGCCATCATCTCCTTTCACTTATCCCGTGAGATTTTTTCACAGTTTCCATCGACTGTGAAACTCAGTTGTCCGCCGAGAGCTCTGCTTTATTTATTCCAGGTAATAGGACACTGGCAACCTATTAACAGTCGTAAACAGATCTTTCAAGTACATCTGACAGAGCAATTATTAAACACATTTCTTAGACAAGTTTCTAGGGTTAAATCGGGACAAAGATGGAGATTGGGTAACCACAGGGAGTTTCCCTATTGAATCGTTGATCTGTTGTTCATAAAAAAATTGCAAGTATTATAAACCCCAGACTTTAAAATTTCAGTGGGAAATTTCATGGTATGTTACCTGTTATATTTTAGGGAAAAAAAAACACATTGATTTGATCAGTGCTTATTTAAGAAACTTCGTTATCCTGAATGAAAGTAAATAAACACAGAATTTAATGGAGAGCGGGCCGGCGGGAGGGAGGGAGGGAGGGAGGGAGGGAAGGGAAAATAGATTGGGGATAGATGGATGGGTGGATGGGTGGGCAGATGGAATAATGTAAGATACCAACTTTCAATCAAGACCTTCATATTGAATTTTACTTTCCCCTTTATTTTTCAGCCAATGTTTTCAGTTGCACCAAGCTTAGCCACCAATGCATCAGCAGCCTTTAATCCTTACCTGGGACCTGTTTCCCCGAGCCTGGTTCCAGCAGAGATCTTGCCGACTGCACCAATGCTGGTTACAGGGAATCCTGGGGTCCCTGTTCCTGCAGCTGCTGCAGCTGCTGCACAGAAATTAATGCGGACAGACAGACTTGAGGTAGGAATAATCAGTTGGTTTCTTTATATGTACTCTATTCTCACTTGCAAAGTGTGCTATTTCTTTGTTTATAAAGTAATTTTTATATAAATTAAAAAAATTCAAAGCAGAGGTTGTGATTTAATGTTTGGAGCATTTCACTAGAATATAGGTATGCTATATTTGATGAGTATAATGTTCATAGAAGCCACAACATCCTTATGTAATGTAACGAATAAGAACCTGGACTCTGGGGTCAGATGGCCTGTTATTTTGTTGTGCCTCAGTGTCCTCGTTTTTTGAAATGGACATAATAATGTCACCTCCAAGAGCCAGAAGAATGTCTGGCATCCAGCAAATGCTTCTTAAATATTTATTATTGTTGTCATTGTTACTATTAAGAGCAACAAATTTTATCAGTCCCCTCGGACTTGTTCTCAAAAAGATGTTACTTAGTTACTATCTCTAAAGCACTTTAAAATTTATATTGTTGCACATTGCCTCATATGCTTAACTATATTTTGGTTGGGATAGCGAGGCAGCTTTGTTTATGATGTGAGCTCTTGTAAACATTTTTAATTGCAGTTGGTGTTGCCCTAAGTCCTAGAGTCAAGAATGATCAGATGTGTGTGCTTTGCTATTGCTACAGGAAAAAGATTAAAGACATAAATCTTACATTGAAGTTGTTGTTCTGAGTTTCAGCATGGCTATAAATTAATGGATTTGGCAAAGTATAGGTGGAAGGGAATCGGCAACATTACTGTACATGAAGCTCTAAAAACTGGCCTTGATGTCCAACTAAAGAACAGAATGACCTTTCCTCTTCCCTGGTTGGGGTGAGGCAATACCGAATGATACGAAGTTTTGCATATATTAGTTACTGAGAAAGTAGCAGACTAAGGCTTTTGTGTGAACATAATTGACACTAATAATCTATCAGTTTAGCAGCAATTTGTTTAATAAGCACCAATTTCTTGTTCATCAAGTTTCATTGCATGCTGCACAAAGGATTTCAGATTTCAGCATAGTTCTAACTGGTACCACCTTATTGATGGTAATAATACTACTTGATACTTAGTGGATATTTATTATCTACCAAATACAGAGTCAACCCTTTACATTTATCACACATTTAATCCTTAAAACAATCTTTTGAGGAAGATTCCATCATTAACTCCGTTTTAGAGGGCAATAAATTTATGGGGAGAGATGTGACATAATTTATTCAAGGGCACAACGGTAGGCTATTCCAGTGGGGTATGAACTCAGAATTCTACTTTTAAACACTATATTATTCTCCCATCCCATACAGGTGATACAGAAAGAGGAGGCAGCACATTTTGGCTGCTGTATACTCTTTAAAGTTTTGTTTGTTTCAGGCTTATTTCTTACCTTTCCTTCAACATTCTAGAAAAGACTGCTAGTAAATTGATTACTGTAAGTAGGACCCAGGAAGGACTTGGAGATCTCCTTGCATGCCCTTTGTGGACAAGGGACTCAGCCGTGTGCTAGAGAGATGCACCTGGACTTGTATGTGGTTTGTCTTTGCACGGTTGCACTCGTTCATTAATTAATAATGCCGTTTGCAGATGTATTAGGAGGAAATTTAAGAAAACATTTTTAAAAGATTTTATTTATTTATTTTTAGAGAGAGGGCAAGGGACAGAGAAAGAGGGAGAGAAACATTGATGTGTAGTTGCCTCTCGCACACTCCAATAGGGACCTGGCCCACAACCCAAGCGGGTTCCCTGACTGGGAATCAAACTGGTGACCCTTTGGTTTGCAGGCTGGTAGTCAATCCACTGAGCCACACCAGCCAGGGAAAATTTAAGAAATTTTAAATATTTAAAAATTATCAAATGCTCAACTTGTGAACCGCCCCCCCCCCCCCCCCCCCCGCTCTACCAGCTTTTCTGAAGCAAACCCTGGGTTCATAATGCATAATTGTTGATTGATGGGACCACATGAATAGTCTGAGATGAACTTGAGTGAATTGTTGATAAGAAATGGTATTATAAAAACTGAGAAAATACCCATGTAACTCTTTTTAAAAGGCTGAGCTGTGTGGTTAGAACTCTTCTAAACTAATCCTCTCACAATTTTAAGTAGTCTGTAAATGATTATATTTCGTATAGTGTTGAATCACAGTAAAAACTTGTGTTGTTTCATTTTATTTTTTGGAGGGGAGAAGCTATACTTTGTGTATTTTGTCTGTCTTATTTTGCTGTACTACTGGTGCATCGACTGTCATTGCCTTTTTAACCCGAACACCACTTATCTAAGTGCCCCATGGTGGGGCAGTTTCCTGTCTTACTCTTGTTCACTGGATCTGATCCAGTGTCGCAGGTACAACCTGTGAGGCTATTGCAATGAGAAGCTAAGTGGCATGTCTTCCTCCTGGACAGTTGTGATTTTAGACACTCTTATCTCCAGGTTGTTTCCTCTCTTGCTGATTGCTCTGCAGAGTGGAGTACAAACGACACGGCAGTACATGCACACACTTATTTGCTAACAGGCCACATGTTTCATTATTCAGGGTTTAAATCTGTGCTCTGCTTTCTTCCTCAAGGAACTCTGAAGTACATTTTCAAACTTTTGAGTTCCTATTGAGGCGAAAAAATTTAAATTAGTAATATTGGCCAGGTTTTCTTGCCACTATCTTCTTTTTGGTACAACTTGGTAGACAATACAGAAATGTAGCCCTGGTGTAGCTCAGTAGATTGAGTGCAGGCCTGCGAACCAAAGGTTCACCAGCTCAATTCCTGGTCAGGGCACATGCCTGGGTTGCAGGCCAGGTCCCCAGTAGGGAGTGCTTGAGAGGCAACCGCACACTGATGTTTCTCTTCCTTTCTCTTTCCTTCCCCTCTCTCTAAAAATAAAAAAATAAAATAAAATCTTAAAAAAAAGAAATTTAAAAAGGGATTTATCAGCCTTCTGGTTCTTATATAATTGCTTGCATGAACTGACATGTATTTACAGCACCCAAAGTGATTCTACAAAAAATGGTAAATTGGAAAACAGGAATCCAAGGGTTAGTGCTAGTGGTGTTGCTAATTAGTTCGGTGCGTCAGCTTGGATGAAGCTTTTCATGTTTTCTGAGCTTCATACTCCTCGCATATGAAATTAGGGGATTGTACTAGATAAATCTCTAAGATCACTTGCTGTTAAAACATTCTAGGAATATGTAGGTCATTTTCTTCATTGTAATGCCAGCCACAAGCTGTTGAGAGTTTATGTGTATATGTAAAACACATATAAGCTTAATATCAATATTTGTATTATCCATTCTTTGTTGGACTTCCTTTAAAAGATTTTGTATCCATGTACTTTCTATATTATTAAAGTCCGTTTTCATCATTTTCTCTAATGAGGAGCAAATGTCTTAAATATCAGTTATAATGGCTTTTAAAATCCCATTTTTTGACCTTGGGACACTTTAATTTCTAAGCAGCAGTTTATTTTGACTGATTATTTTAAGAAATTTTTAAAATCCACAGGTACTGGAAAGGACTAAAGGTGTTAGTCATTGTCCTGCTTCATTTTGAAGAATAATTCAGGAAGTCATTGTTTGACTTACTGCTAAGAAACGTAATAATTTTTCGTGGTACAAAAGGACCCCTGAATGTACCCACTCTCTCATTTATTCAACAATATCCAGTGAAGAATGTGGACCAGCTTTCACGTAAAAGCATTGTGCAGGGTATCTCTGAAATCTCTCAGCTGCTCTCGTATCGACCACGAGACAAGGTCCGCATCAGAGCAGGGCCATCCTCATGAGTGGTGCCCAGTAGCGCGTTAAATGAACGAACGAATCAGCCAAACAGCCGATTCGTTCATCAGTTGGTCACAGAAAGACACGTGCTCGCATGCAGAGTTTACAGTGGTCCAGCAGAGCAGGTAGAACATGACCCGTTGGTCACTTCTGCTAGCGTTCTCCTCGGCAACATGTTTAAATGTCGAGCATCCGAGTGCAAAACACGATGTCTTGTTTCTGCCCCAGGTTCTTGGGATGATTGTTACAAATGTAGGCTTCGTTCCCAGAGGCGGAATCGGGTGGCCGTCAGTGGGGCTTGGGGGCCTTTTTCGCAGATCTGCAAGGCAAGTCTAAGGACAGAGTCCATAGAACTCTTCCTCTGCTGGATGCCAGCATTTCTTCGTGACGTCCCAACTTTCACCATTTACCTCGTGTACAGTTATTTGTGACTCTGAATTAAAAATCTGCCTCTTCCAATTCATTCAACATCCTACCGTTTAAGTTGCTGAGACCATCATGAACAGCATAGTAAAATGCTTTAGTACATGACGGTGATTATTAAGGTAATTTATACCGCATAATAGCATTAGCATCAAACAAAAGCAAACCAGTGGCCACTTATTTCAGATGCTGATGAAGGTGAAAGATTTCCATTTGGTTAACAGTGTTGTTTTTATGTCAACAGTCTGTATGAGAAAAACCACACAAAGTAATTCAGGAAAGGTGGACAAACAGCTTGGCTTTCAATATCTTCAGTTAGAGTTTGTTTGAAAATAAATTATTCTTGTGCTGAAAGTTTTATTCTACTGTGCTAATCGTGACATGGGTTTCTAATTCCGGCCACTGGTACTGGATGCTACTACTAAATATTGACACAGACGACTCCAGTGACTATCATATATTTTTTATTGATTCGTTTTTGAGAGGGGGAGGGAGAGGGGCTGAGAGAGAGAGAGAGAGAGAGAGGCATTAATTATGTGCCCTGACCCTAACAAGGGATCAAACCTGCAACCTGGGTGTATGGGCACAACTCTCAAACCAACTGAGCCACCCAGCCAGGGCTCACTGGTTTTTTATGTAACAAAAACTATGGGACTTGTTGACTCATCAATAAGCAGCTGTGAAGCTAAATGAGGATTAAAGTGACAGTAAAGGCATCCTAGATTGGGGTTTTCATGGGAGTTTAATGGATTTGGAATGATCTATTAAATATAAAAGACATTCAACTTGAAAAATAAGATTAGAAAAAGCAGATGCTTTTAATAAAAGAAAGGCTTATTGACTGGATTATTGGAATTTTGTGTTTTTGCAGAAAATGCTTGGGTACTGTTTATATGATACTTTGGTTTTTCTAGAAAATTTTAAAAGATCTTAAGAATTTTGTACACTCAGCTTTATGTACAGGGTGCAGCAGAAGTAAGACCTGCTTGAGTGGGGTTGGTAGAGTAATGATATGGGTATAATAGTTTATAGTTTTAATTTGAACATTTCACCTAAAATATCATATGGTATGCTTGACTGTGATACTGTTATGTTACAGAATTACATGCTTATGATTTTGTAATAAAAGATTCTATAATAAAAAGGGGTGTTATTTGTGCCAGACCCTGTAGTTTAAAATTATTTTTAAAATCTCTAATAAATCTTAGAATGGTTCTTAAAAGTGTACTTCCACCTTCATTTAAAGTATCCAATGTGCTATGTCTCTGTCTTTATCTTGTGAGTAGTTTCACTTTGCTTTGGAGATGACAGAGTTGTAAATTGTGTCTAATAAGGTAATGGCTGATCTTGGCGTGGCCACTCATTTTTGCTGTTCTTCCACTAATTTCCTCATGGAAATTAAAGCTAAAATTGCTCCATCTTTGTAATTATTTAGAAAGAGTAATTAAAGTAACTACAGGTTTGTGCATTTTGACATGTTAATAAGCTTCTCTGGTAGTTGTTTGTATTTCCCTGCACATTCTTTCATAGGAATGAATAAATTGCAGCTTAACAGTGGATTTAATGGGAAGTTTTCTTTAGCTGGTCATTGCTGTATATTCAGATTTGATTTTTTTATCGCATGAAGTCAAGTTACAAAATCTTAGCCTGTATCATCTGTAGAAATACGCTTGTGTTCTCTGACCTGCAGATAATTATGGTCTCTGCCTTGTAGGTTCCAAAGAAAATGCCCACTTGATCTTAACAGAAATCCTGTGAGATAGTTGAAATGGGTGCCTTTTCCTTCATCTTTTAAAAGAGGAGAAATGAGGTTCAGGTTGACCAAATTTGTTAATTTTCAGGTAACAGAAACTAGATACCGTATCATCAGATTATGTTGAATGCAATTTCCTAAGCTCACTTCCCTAGTCACCAGAGTTTTTAAACGTGGAGATTTGAATCCTTCTTAGTTGAAAATACAGATAATTTCTTTACATTAAATTGTATATTCTTGAGCAGCAATGCTGTGGATATTTACAAAAATCATTGATTATCCATCATTACCTTTTTAATGTGTTGTGTTAGCTCCAGTTAATAGAAAATAAAGTCCCTGATACTTATTGTTAAACAACAGGTATGTGTGTGTCTTTGAATAAACTCCTTATTTAATATTGGCCATTGGGTTCAAATTGACTTCCCAAATATTAAATGGACAGAGTCCCTGTTCTGTTGTGAGTAGCCTCCTGTTTCTGCTTTTGGATGCCATTCTCGAAGACGAGTGAGTTAACTGTGGTGAGCACGCATCACGCTACTGAAACGGGTCTCTCCTTAAAGAACATGCAGTTAGTTGACTGTCCGGTTCTGAATAAGTTCAAACGCTGACTTTCATTTCCTTAGAATCTCAATGTCTTACCTTGCAGAGAGCTGATGAATTTACTACTACTTATAAAACCTACTATTTCAACCATTTAAAAATGTCTGTCATGTTTGTAGAAAATTAGAGATCCTTTAACAGAACTGTCCATGTTAACCAGATGTGTGTGGTGTATTTTAAGCTGTCTACCTTTTCTTAGAGCTCGGGATTCCAGTCGGGAAGTGTAGGGGCTAGACCCCACACTTGCTGAGTGTAGTAAACCTGTTTTCTCTTTTCCCTGTAGCACTGCTGTGTAATTAACAGAAGTAGCTGTATATAGAATTAATTTGCATTTCTTTGGGAAATGTTTCTGATTAATTTCTCTTTTGATTTTTTTTTATTCCATAGATGTTTTTCTGGAAATAGAATGTAGCACTTAAGTGTTTTCAGTGACTATCTTCATTGAAATGATGCTTTTTACCTTGAAAGCAAACTCTTACTCATTTTGTATGAAAATATATAAGGCTTTTCTGATTTACATAACAAATCCTGCTTTAATACTTAGAGAGTAAAAGACTCAACCAACATTCTTCTTGATTGAAGCATATTATGCGTTTAGCTAAATGGATGGAATTATTGTAATCTGGGTTTGAAAAACCACTCACTGAACTATAAAAAATACTTATATTTGTTGATCCTCTAATGCCATTTCTGCACATTTATCCTTAGACACTGATCAAAAAATGTCTAGAGTCATGAATGTATTCTTTGCAATATTTATGGTATTTTGGAATGTTGGAAATGACTTACATGGTCTCCAAAAGAGTTACCTATATTATACACGTCTATTATATGTTAGGATTTTCAAATTTAATTTTACCTTCTGTGTTCCAAATTTTTGAATAGTACCATAAATTGTGCAATGTATCATCCCTATTTGAATCGCCAGATGAAATTTTGTCTGTCAATTACAATTTGCTAATAGAATTCTACATCTAAGAGATTTCCGTCGGGGATCAGCATAGTGTAAAGTTTTCTGGAATCCGTGAGGGAAACAAGGCCCAACCGGCCCCTCCAGCCCACAGCTCCCACAAGCACAGGCTTTCACAAGAGATATTTTTACTCCTTTATTTTTTCAAAGACAGGGATAATGGGAGTACAGCTATTTCAGTGCATTTCTTCTGTTCCATTTCCCATGTCAGGAGAAACCGTAAGCTGGAAAAAAATGAAATAGTCAAACACATATCATGCAAAAGCACTTGACTAAATTCTTTGAAGTTCAGAAAAGGCTGGCATCAGAGTGGGTTCTGAGCTGAGTGCCAGTTATCAACCCGCCTTAACTTGTTTTAGATTTCTCCCTAAAGGTGCCCTGCAAGTACAAAACCACAATAAACCTGTATTACAAATAAACCAATACAGTAAATAAATAGAACTATACAAACTCTGCACACACCCAAATAAAGCAAACGGGGAGGGATGAGACAGTATCTCAGAATGACCATTTTCACATAACCCAAGTTTAAGTCCACATCGCTAAGAAAAGAAAGAACATCGAGACTGAGAAATAAAAAGTCAACATCAGCCCAGCACTTAGGTGATATTTTGGGAGAATGATGCTCAAATTTCTGGCACCGGCACTGCCATAATTGTTTTTAGAAAATGGCGGATCTTTGATTTTAATAGTTATTAAGGATCCTACAAATAGATTACCTCTAGATCTTCTTTCTTGTCAATTTGGCAAAGAGCAAGATCAGTCGAGAAGTAGAGTGTCAGTTCCCCTGCTGACGGCTTCTCGGGAGCCTGTAGGAGGAGCACTCGGGGCAGGAGAGCTCAGAGCAGTAGTGCGAGGACACGTGTGGTGTCCTGTCGGGTGAGGCTGCGTCCACAGATTCACTTGCACAGAAAAATAGAGTTTTTGTTTATCATAGTGTCACTTTCGCATGAATTCCATCTATATACATGACACATTTTTATTCTCATGCACGTGTATCTGTCTTCCCGTCTATGTTGAATTTGGTAAATGTTGGTTAGGTACTGGGGGGTTGTGGTTTAGACAGCTCCCAGTGGCTTCTGGTATTCAGCCTGAGTAGGGAACCATAGGTCTGGATAACGGCATTACCATCTTTGCTTTTTGAATTATAACCTCCTGGTTATCCTTGACATTTTGTTGTTGGTGCTGGTGGTGGTCAGAAAGACAAATGAAGTGGATTAAAACAGGGTCATTTGTAACTTCCCAAGTCATTTTTGTAAGGTTGATATCTCTGAGTGACTGGCACATAATAGTAGTTATTCAATAAATATTTTTAAATTAAACAAATTGAATGAGATGGTGAATAGAGTTGGCCCATTGTTAGCTAGTTTGAGATTTCCAAATAGTACAAGATGTCGTTATAGTGTTCTTTTTTAAGAAGGAGCATGATGCAAATTATACAGTCTTTTTTAAAGGAAGTGCTTTCTTCGATAATGGGATATGAATATAATGGGGGAAAGATCAGGAATTAAATGCGATCATTTTATATATGCAGATCCAGGGAAAGCTTTGCTTTTTTGATAGTAAAACTATTCCCAGTTCTCTTTCTTACTCATAGATAAAGTGCTCGGGGTCTTCATTTGCCCAGTAGGTGAAAAGAGTGAAAAATAAAAACGGTTTCCTTGTAGCCTGAAGTAGCAGCAGGAAAAATAACAAAAGAACAATGCGTGTTTTAGGTGGCCCTCTTGTGGTAGAAAGGTCAAACTATCCCAAGTGAAGACAGTTTTGGAAACCTCATAGAAGCAGGCACCATGGCAAACAGTAAGAGTCAAAATTGAGCAAATTAATGGGAAATAACCCATTTTCACTTTCCTCCATGGTCCCCATGGCAAAATTAATAGCCATAAAACAAATTTGCAATAACAAAAACTAATCATTTTCCATCTGCTTTATATAATTACCAAGTAAATTTCTAACGATTAAAAAAAAACTGCTTCTGGAAACATTTTACTAAAAAGCTATTAAATTTTACTTTTTATGCTTTTACTTAGAAATAATTTCAGATTAGCACAAAAATAGAACCAAAAGTTGCTGCGTATTTCTTTCTCACCCAATTTACCTGAATATTAACATCTTATATAACCAGGGTCATTTACAAAACCAGAAAATTAGCATTGATATGCTGCTCTTTACCAATCGACAGGGCTTAATCAAATTTCATCATGTGTCTTTTATCAGCTTCCTTCCCTGACTCCAGAGCTGTCAAACCCGTGACAGTGAGTGCCTCAGCCTTTCTGTGTCCTTCACAACCTTGCCCCTTCGGAAGAGTACTGATCAGTTAGTTTGGAAAACATCCTTCCATTTCAGTTTGTCTGGTGGTTCCTCACGACTAAATTCAGTTAAGCGTTCTCAGCAGCCATGTCACCAAGGCGATGCTGTGCCCTTTTCTAGTGAATCATAAACATAGGTACAGGAATATCTAGTTACTGGTGATGTTAACCTGGATCACTTGTTTAAAGTGGTGTCTGCCAGATTTCTTTATTGTGATGTACTACTTTTGCCTTAGTAATTGACCAATATATCCACCTATCTTATATTAGAAATTTAACACAATTAGTATCATCAGGGCATTTTCTTGCTCATGGACATTTTACTGAAATTGGTTATAACTTGTATATCAAAGTAGGAATTTTCTAAGATATTTTGTGCTTTGTTTGCAAAATATCTTTCCCCTTTTCCTCTGTAGCCTTCTTTCACCAGTCTTGCACTTTAAGTGAGAATCTTCAGAAAGTTTCTACTTGCCCACTTTGACTGACCCCCATGCACTTAATGACCTTGCAGGTGTGTCGAGAGTACCAGCGTGGCAATTGCAACAGAGGAGAAAACGATTGTCGGTTTGCTCATCCTGCTGACAGCACAATGATTGACACCAATGACAACACAGTCACCGTGTGTATGGATTACATCAAAGGGAGATGCTCTCGGGAAAAGTGCAAATACTTCCATCCTCCCGCACATCTGCAAGCCAAGATCAAGGCTGCCCAATACCAGGTCAACCAGGCTGCAGCAGCACAGGCTGCAGCCACCGCAGCTGCCATGGTGAGTGGACATGTCAGCTCGCTCCTTGTGAGCAAAGTGAACAAGTATATCTGACGACAGGCTCTTCATTTATTAACTTGTTTTTTTTTTTTTTTTTGGCTGAATATATGTTTGTTCAGGTATCCCAGACAATGCATAATGAAGTTACTGTTCCCAAAAGTGAGGGTAACTCCTCAAATGGTTCACATTGCTTCTATACCTTTGGCCTAACTCTTAATACTCTGTCTTATTCTGGATGTAGGGTTTCTGAAACTTCTACTCTGTGAGGAACACCTGTCTCCCTCTCAGTTTAACCGTATTGCCATTCTCGTGCTCTTATTTCCGTGTGCCATCTACTCAGCCGTGGTGTGCTCTTCCACACACTGAGACTCCTCTCTACATATATCTCGCTTTTTACAGTAGCATAAGCTGACACTACTTAGGAGAATTGCTTCAACATGATTGTTTTTAGAATTAGCTACAGGCTTTTGAATGGTACACTATCTCGATTGTTTTAAATACTATCGTGGCATAAACATAATTGAAAAGTGAGAAATGCTTGACGATGCCATTATCTAGAAAGGAGAAAGCAGTGCTCAAGGAGTTAGAGATGGGATCATTTGGAGTAGATCCTACACTATAGTCTGAAGGGAAATTTTGATGTGATCTAGTAGCTGATCTTAATGAGCCCATTCTTTGTTCTTTGCTTAGCTGTTTTAATGTTGTCCCCTTTTTTACATAAAGATATGACTATGACTTGACCATTGAATTAGTCATAAAAAGCACTGTGTGGTACTTCGCAGCACAGTACAATAATCACGAGAGAGGTCTTTTCTGTGTTTGTTTATGGATACTTGAGCAAAAATACAGAAGGCTGACTCTCTCCTCCTCTCTTCCTTTTCACTCTTTTTTTTTCTGTTAGAGTATCTTGTTTGTAATTAACTACAAAGAGGAGTTATCCTCCCAATAACAACTCAGTAGTGCCTTTATTGTGCATGCTTAGTCTTGTTATTCGTTGTATATGGCATTCCGATGATTTGTTTTTTTATTTGTTTTTTCTCACCTACCCAAAAATGCACTGCTGCCCCCATGATGCACCTCTGCTTGCTGTTTATGTTAATGCGCTTGAACCCCACTGGCCCATTGCCATCATGTGCTCGCTGCCTGCTAATTAAGACTCAGTCGGCTGTCAAATCACTGAAGCGACCCCTCGAGGCAACCTTTGACCTGGTACTATGACCTTTCACCTTTTAGCTTGGCATGTAGCTTTGTTGTAGATACAAGTTTTTTTTTTAATCGATTTTAAAGTATATATTCCTTTTTCTGTTATAAAGTTGCAAAGTACAATGAAAAACTGAGTGTGGTTTCCTGACAAAATTAGTGGAAAGACTATAATTTAAGTACCTGGACGCATATCATACAATGAAAGATTCTGAAAGCCCAGCAGCCCACATTCAGTTTAACTACATTGTAGAACATTCTAATGAAATACTTCAAGGACATTAAAAATGTATTTTGACTGTATATATATGTACCTATTTGGTTAGCATGGCTTTAGTGATAGAATTATTTACTTTTTAATATTTATAGTTCAGTGTTCAAGAAAAAAAAAACTTGCATGCTCTGGGACATTTGCATGTCTAGGTAGAGCTGGGGGGAGGAGCCGAGTGGGATTAGTTTTTATTTTACCTGTTTCATTCACTCTGGACAATTAACTATTAACATTGCTTATACTTGTCAATCCTCATGGAGCTCACAGTGCAGCTTTTCTTCTTTTCCCAAGTCAGTGGCTTCTCAGAGAAAGCCTGAAGCATTATGGGACTTAAAACACTTTAACACATTATAACATGTGCTCATGTACTAGTGGGTTTTTTGTTTTGGGTTTGTTTGGGGGTTTTTTGGTCAAAAATAATGCTTCCTTTAAAGCTTTTATCTTGCCTTTGTTTTAAAATTTTTTTGCGTATTGGATTTTTCCCTCCTCGGTAGTTAAGTGCTCCGCTGCCTGCTTGCTCATGCTTCCTAACAGTGTTAGCCTTCAACTGATTTTTCTTTTTTCTTTTTCTCTTTTTACTGGTATTTGTTTTTTATACTCATTCACTAAACAGGGAATTCCTCAAGCTGTACTTCCCCCATTACCAAAGAGGCCTGCTCTTGAAAAAACCAACGGTGCCACCGCAGTCTTTAACACTGGTATCTTCCAGTACCAACAGGCTCTAGCCAACATGCAGTTACAACAGCATACAGCGTTTCTCCCACCAGGTAAGGAGATCGCGTTGGTTAGCGAGTGAGTCGAACAGTGCGCCCGCAGTTCTCCCGGTAGAGTAGGCAACCAGCCGTGCCCCCAGTTTGTGGTTAGTCATGAATAAGGAGGAAGGTAAGGTGGTCAACAGTGAAAATTTCCCTGGGGTGATCTCTCATGTGGCTTTCCCTGAAAACTAAGAATTTTAGCTTAATGAAACACAGATGAAAGATCAGGGATGTTGTATGTATTTATTTTTGTTTGTGTAATTTGGAGTTGAAATGTAGTTCTCTTTTTTCTTCTTTACTCAAAACTGTTGTATGTCTGTTGAGCTACTTTATGACACTGTCCTGCTGTAAGACCCCTTTGCCTTTGTGATTGCTGAGAAGTAATTCGAATTATTTGAAATGACACCAATTTTGATTTTTATTTTTCAGCCTTTTTGTTTTCAAGGTGGAGAATAAAGAACTGACTCTGTTCTAGAGCTCTTAAAAGTGCTCTTATCAGTACCAGTCAGTGCATTGCTTAAAGTCATCACGGCCCCTAAGCTAATATCGAAATAGCCGCAAGTGCCCAGTGGCGTTGACACGTACTATTGAGTTGTACATTTGTGATCTCAGTGGATTTCCACTTAGTCACATAAACATACTCCAGAACTGTCACAAGGACGTGAAATTTAAAAACATAAACTATAATCAGTCACTTAATTACCTGGATTTATCTCAACTTGCTCTTCATTAACGTCAGAAAATACATATTAAACCCCTTATAATCGGAAACTCAGCTAACCAGAGACTAAGACCATTTTCTTCTTTATCTCTTTACCTTTCTTTAATCATAGTAGAATACTACTATGATTTTGGAGACTTCTCTAATAAAATAATTTTTATTTTTTTAGTCAGATTAATAAATTTTAACTAGGTATTTCCAAGATGCAGACCCATTAGTATATTTACACTATTGATGGTGCATTGGGTTCATAATGCTATGAGGGAATGTGATAATTTATTTTTGAATAATTAAAAAAGACTAGATTATATTCACATTAGTTTCACTGCTAAGCACAACTTTTTATGCAGTGCATCTTTGGAAACTGGTCATCCATATATAGAATATGTAGTAATATTCAGTGAGCTAGAATATTCAACTAATTGAAATATGCTTTATACACCATGGTAAATGATGTTTGTACTCATGAAATAGCATCTATCAAATTGAATTTTGTTCATTTTCAAGTGAAAATAAAATCATTTAGATCTGTAGGATACTTTTTGCATTCTGAGATAAAAATCACATTTCTCTTATGTTTTATAATATTAAAACTTTTCCCTCAACATAGTTTTCCAGACATTTTGAGAAATTAATTTTTTTTGCTCTTGTAAAAAATTGCTGTGCCCTAAATTTATTCTGTCTCTAACAAATGATCCATCATTTTTTGTCTATAGTCAGATCACTAGACAAAGTTTCAGGGAATTATAGATAACTGCTATAATCTCTTTGAAGAAATTTAAAATTATGTTGTCAGTTTATTTCATTGAATAAAACATTCCTGTTAGAAATGAAGTTTTCCCATTTAAAATCTAAAAATAAAAACAAATCTAACTTCTTCCATGTATTATTTAAGGAAACCTAAAATAATCTCTATTATTAAATGGATTTTGCATTTTCTCCAACAACATATTCAGATGACTAAGTAGTTCTCTAGATAAATATAACCATTAATTGTATGATGAGCCTTATTTATGACAATAGTCTTTTCCTAGAATGGCTTTTTATCTGGATACGGGAGCAAAAGGTGTGAGGTAAGGGTCAAGTCAGGGAAAAACAGTAAGCACATTCTTAAATCAGAACCATGCTAATCCCTCTATTCTAGAAACTTAGCATTATTAATTTAAATATAATCTGCCACAATGTATTGAAATATGCTGAAAATTTTAAGATGCATTTGCATTTTTATGAATTTTGCATCAGAGATATTCTTTCTTGATATTTATCATCAATATGCTATCAAATGGTTGCAATAGGAGTGTAATAATAACACTATTTATAACCCCGTTTTAAAGGACTTAAGCTACTGGTTAACCTTTATTAGCGACACGATCAGAAATAGGTAGTGCCTACATCATTCTTTAAAAATACTCCTGTTATTTGTAACATGTGCCTGTGTGCACAAATTCGGCCCTATGACATTGAAACATTAAAATGGATAGCCCGTCTCTACTTCTGCCAGACCTTCTGGTCAGAGAGCCAGAAAGCAAACAGACCTAATGCAGAGGATAGAAACTCGGGGGCCAGGCAGGAAACATCCATAAGCCACGCCAGAGAACAGCGGGGGACTTTGAGGCCTGAGGGGCCCTGGAGGGCACAGGCCCAATCTAACAGAGACGGTCAGAGTTCAGACTGAGGCTTTTGTTGCCCAGAGGAGTACCTGCCTGGCAGGTTGTACCTGCTGTGCGCTGCACGCCTGTGGCTCCATTTACGTCATAGTCTATGTGAACACAGGGTGGCTGTGCAAACCTGCACAACCTGATGTGGTGGCCCTGGTGTCCCATGTTGCCACATATTATGATTTTTTTCTAGATACTGTGGACATTTGGGTGTTTATATGTGGAATCTCTCAATTTCTAAATTTTTTTCAACCAACTCAGTATTTTTGGAATACGCTTTAAGAAAGAAAATCCATATGTAATCTCATATGTGATACCTGGAAGAAAAGCAAGTTTGTTTTCCAAAGTCTAGGTGGTTCTGCAGGCACACAGAAGAATTGTATGATCAAAGCATCCCCTCTGACCACAGTATGGAAGGTATATGCTGAAGTCTTTACTGAAACCAAGAAGAAACAGAAATCACTAATTTTTTTTGTGGCTTAGAGTTGTAGAACTCTGTAGTCTGTTGCTTCAGTAATATCTTAAAGGATGTGAAGGCCCGTAACACTGAAGTTGCAGTCAAGAGCAGGTGACTATGTATGCAGACTAGCTTGCTGGCAAAAGGTGATGGTTCAGTGGCAAGCCAGCCAGCTAGTTTGAGAAAATCTAGTATGTACCATAATTTTTAAGAACAAAAGTGGAGTTATAAGGCATCTACCCATCTCTATCCATCATCCATCCATCCATCCATCCATCCATCCATCCATCCATCCATCCATTTTACCATTCATCTTTATGTATCCGTCCTTCACTACCTCCCTTCTATTCCTCCCTCCTCTATTATTTCCTATTTTCCATCTACCCACCCATCCACAAACCTACCCATTTATTCTTCCATGTCCATCTGTCATCCATTCATCTATCATTCTATTCATTCAGTCAACAAACATTTATTGTATGTCACATCATGTACCATATTTACACTAGGGATTGCTAACTTAGGATCAACTAAAACTAGAATCCAGAAATATTTGTCTAAAAATGTTTACATGAAAACAAAATGTAAATTCTTTAGAAAGTGTGCATGCTCTCTAGGTCCAAGTCCCACAATTCCCTATTGCCTAGGCTAAGTTGTTTCATACATTTTATTCAAAAGAGCCACCTCTTATTGTTTGCTTCCTGCCATGCTGCAGTAGGTGTTTTCTATACAAATATCTTATTTTTTCTCACAACAACCCCGAAAGGTTGGCATTAGTATTACCTTTTTACCAAAGAGTAATTTTGGGCCCAGAGAGGTCCAGTGATTTGCTGCAAATTGCACTGTGTGTGAGGTTTAAATAGAATTTGAACTCAGGTCAGGTGAACTTGGGTTAACTCTCACAATCTGTCAGCTTTCTTCATGAAGACCTGAATAAGAATTTGGGAGAATGGAATTAATGGAACTAGACCTACTAGTGCTTCACACCCTTCATCTCATTTGAAGATAAAAATAAGGATTAGCTTAAGTTTGCCTGAAGTTTTTTTTTTTAAATTTCAGATAGAAACTAAATTTTTGTACCTTTACCCTTTCAAGACTAAATTTACTATTTGCACAGATTGAGCGCAATCCAGGGCCTACTTATGTTGTAGGTATGAATTATACTCCCAAAAGTAAGGTGTATAAGAAATACTTTTACTTACATCAGATATACTCCTGAGATTATATTAAGTCCCACTCCACTCTAAAGACTAATCTCATTGTGTATGATAGAAATATTAGGTGTTACTGGGATTCCAGGACCCCGTCCACCTTCCAGTAATCTCAGATGACCCATTCTTTCATCTTCAGCTACCACTTGTCACTGCGAATGTAATCACTGTCCGTACTTCCAAGATTTCTTGAAGGCAGGTACTCCAGGGGTTCTGCGTCTGCCTTGTGTCCACCCACCCTTACCTAAGTGGCCTGGACTCATAAGCGACCCATTCCCTTGAAAGCCTGCTGCCTACAGGGCTGTTGTGAAGGAATAGGCTACATGCCTGGATGCTCATGGACCCTGCAGACGGCGCTCCTCCCCAGAGTCGGGAGGAGTTGTTCTCCCTGCTCTCCCTCGCCATTTTTCCTACCTGCCACACTCGGAAGCCCACCTCTGTTCTCTTCTCCAAACATACTGCCCTCAGTCAGTGTAGACGTCGGCCCGCATTGCACCTCTGCCAGATAATGTTCATTATTTTATAGGGTTATCCATAAATGAGTTTTAAACATAATATGATAGCACATACTCTTAAAGCAGTTCTACCAGCAGGTCTAAGTGTTAGAATAATAGCTGAAACATAGTAAGCACTAAGTTTTATTTATTATTTCTTGAATTTAATAGCTCAATAGAGTATAATTCAATAGATTGAATAGAAACAGGGATAAATTATATAACACTGTGGCTCTTTAGATATAAATTTTGAAAATAGTTCGATTTATTATGAACTTTTAGTCCTAGATGATATAAATTATTTTCAGAAGACCTTAAATCAGCTTTATACTTTTTATCATAATATACCTAAATAAACTTTAATTATCACATCTAAATTCAAACCTCCAACCAAATATGCATTATAATTCCTTTTCTATATTCTACTTCTTGTCTTCTCCTTGAAATAATTTTAACTATGGATATATCTCATTTGTAAAATTTCTTCATAGTTGTTTTTTGTATATCTTCATACAGATTGATTAAAATTTTAATTTTAAGAGTCGAATGTAATTAAAGTAATACATTCCTCAGAAACACATTTTTCTATGCAAATATCTTAGTAGGGAAATCTGAAATTGAGAAAGACATTTGCTTAAATTTGGCCTTGTGCTGAAAATTGAGGAAAAAACCTTTAATTGGCTATTTGCACATTTATATTCATAAATCAAACAATTTGATGTTAAGATGGATATTATGGTCATTTCAAAAGTGATTTTTGTTTTTGGTAAGTGGGTCCTACAGCATTATGTTTTCATATTTGTGAGTTATTGCACCCTAGCTAGTATTTTTATTGCTGCCTTATATTTATTTGCTGCAAATCCCTCTCAAAACTGTGTGCATTGGTTATAACGGTAATGAGGAAGGTAACTCAAACTAAAATTCAGATTATAAAATCTTCAGGGTGTTAGAGAGATAGGGTAAGGTGAACTCATTTTCATCATGTGCAGGCTAGTTATGCATGGGATGAAATATAATAGGTAAATTGCAGCATAATAATAAATAATAAATTTAAAACATACAACCCATACAGTATTTAAAGAGGCTTTAATATTCCAAAAATACCACACTTTTCTTTTTAATTTGTCTTTTTATCCTCTTGCCCTCCCATCAGAGGATAATGATTTCACAGGATCTACACCCAATATTACAGTATTAAATTTTACTTGCTTTCCTGTTTCAAATCAATGTCTTTGTTATGGCTGGTTTGTTTTTGTTGTCTTTCCCAAGTCTTCGACTCAGTAGTTATAGCAAATGACAGGGATCTTCAAGTATCTTAAATAATGCCTATCACTGTTACAGTACTCCACCTGAGAGGTTGCCTCCTTAGCTTCATTACCAAGTGTAATCACTGCTCATTGTGCCCGCAGCCTCACTGGATAACAGACCAGTGGCAGCTGTTCCAGGGTTGCCAGTTGAGTAATCCGTGGCTCTCAATGGCAGCTTTGTTTCGTAGGGCTATCTCTGACAAGGCTCAATTGGCAGACATTGTCTAACAAGTGTTCATCCCAGTTGCTGCTAGTATGTAAATAGGACTTGCCAAGTTTTAGATAGAAGTATAAAATCATTGGAAATTTTAAAATCTAGAAGTCTAAAATAACCTTAGAGAAAGAACAATGGTTCTGTATACAGGAAAGTGCCCTGTACTTGGTAAAATAAATTAGATTTTTCAATGTTTATTTGTCAAAGAGAACAAGGAAAAAATGCATATATATAATTAACTTAGCATCATGGTCAAACAATTGTGAGCATCAATGCTAACACCATATATGTAATATATGTATTTTCATTATCTCCCATTCAGGGTTCGTATTAAAGTCTAATTACCAATATTTTTGTGTGAAATTTTATATAATATTTGCTACTCTAGGAAGTCCTGAGGGTCCAAACCAGCAATGAAACTAGTCTGTTTTCCCAGATACCTACTAAGTAAACCAATTCAAAATATATGAAAGGATATGGCCTCTAAATATTCTTCCTACATTTAAATTCCAGGCTAAGGCAGTGTAGAAGTTTCACTTTCTCATTATACATAATTTATTGCTTGGTGTCCCTCCAAATAAAATTGCTGTGTGGATCACAACCTCCCCCATGTCTGTGTGGTTGCTGCTAGAGTGAACAGGAAAATCAGACCAAAAGAATGAAAAATGAATGTTTTGGTTTTCTTAGATTACTAAGTCAGTTTTGTGCATTGAATTGTTTAGCATTTTAAGAAGAAATAATATTTCTAATTATTTAGCTTGTGTTCAGTATCAAGAAAACGTTAAGGCATTCCTGTGTTCAAGTCAGAAATGGCGGTGCTGCAAGGTGGCTTAGTAAGCAGGTTAAAACAAAATGGGTTGCAGCATTATTTTTGGAAGAATTAAGTAGATTGAAATTTTTTCCAAAGTGCTTTTATTTAGAGGCAACCATTAGGAGAAACATAGTGTACCAGCACACAGTTGAACTGGCTTTTATTCTTCACTCGAGACTAGTTCTAATTGATCACTGTGCTATTGTATGATTTGATTGTGCTGACAGTTACATGCCACTGTTCCCATAATAACAATTTTTCTTCTTTGTTCAAATGAATTTCCTAATTACACGTGTGATGGGATGTTTTAATTCTTTTCCCTTTTCAAATCCACCTTCCTGTTGCAATGCATGATGGGCAGGCTCAATATTGTGCATGACACCCGCTACAAGTGTTGGTAGGTGCCAGCTTTGTTTCTTGATTATCTTAAACCTATGGTGCACCTCACAGCCCCTCAAAATCCACTGCTAAGTTTAACTTACATCTATTGGGCAAGTCCATTTCCTTGTACTAACACCTGTCAATTAAATGCCATTTTCTATTTAATTGACATGGACGCACATAAATGTTTCTTTACACACAACTTTTCCTTTAGTCGCCTTTGGTGGATTTTGATTGGACTATGAGTTCTGGTGTGTAAAAAAATCTATCTCATTAAAGTAATATATTGTATATTTTGATAATAGTAAATAAGAAAAATTACTTTCATGCAAATAGTTAACTATTATATGAAGTAAATACCTGTGTTTTGACTTAGATTTTTAATGTCTGACTATAAACACTATATAAAATTCTTGTTTTTAACTTAGCAAATTAAGCCTGTTTGTGTCAATTTTCTTGATTTGATGGTAACAAGCTTTTTTTCCCCTTTTTTTCTCTTTCGTCCCCCTTCCCCTTCTCTCCTTGGAATGTTGTCCTGCTTTGCGCTGTGATTGCATGTCACTCGCTGGTGATGATGTCCCGTCACATGGCTTATTGCTGTGATAAATACCATGCCCAATTATCTCCTCCATGTTGCCATGGTTTCCATATTGCTACACTCTTCTGTGTGTTTGCTTATATGATTTTCCCTCCGAAAGTTCCCATGGTGCACGGTGCTACGCCAGCCACTGTGTCCGCAGCAACAACATCTGCCACAAGTGTTCCCTTCGCTGCAACAGCCACAGCCAACCAGGTTTGCTAATTTACAGCTTTGTTTCTTAAAAATCAACTCTCATAGGGCTCAATCCGACAGCCCTTACGCACGTGGCGTTCCCATTGAGGTCAGTGGGACTCGTGTGTACGTGAGGGCTGTGGTGGGTGCTTTAATAGCATGGGGTTTCAAAGATTCCTCTTGTTGGCCTACACATTCTCTCTATGACAAGCAGCAGAATGCTTTTTTGCCATTTATAAGTGCTCCGAAGTTATCGCAGCTCCATTTCTAAAGCTACTAAAATGATATTTACACAAGCAATTCTCATTTGGTCTCAACCATTCATGCAGGTAATTTGACAGATCAAAAATGTAGGTAATTTAAAGGTTTTTATACTATAAGTATCTGGTATATACAATTTCTCAGTTCTTGCCTAAATTCTTAATGAAAAAATGCAATATTTAAATGTGTAACATATGCCACAAATGACCACTCTTGTAAATAGAGTTTGTTATAAATTTGTTATAGTTTTCTTTGCTAAGCCAATTACATATTCAAAATAGATTCAGTTTGTGTTTAAGTTTTGATTCTTAGTGCTTAAGTGAAAAAAAAAAAAACCCTTTATATATATATATATATGCCCAGCATAATGTTAGGGAGTTATGAAGGAAAAAAAAACACCAATTCTGTGTTCCATACAAGTTTATAACATAACAATTACACAGGTTACTTTTAAGTAAAAGGAGTTTGATTCAGAAATTTAAATTTTGTGATATATGAGAATGACTATTTAAAAGAAAATGATTATTGAAATATTTAAAATTTAAAAATTGACATAGATTCAACGAGCATTTTCTGATCCTATTTAAAATTATGGTCTAAAGAATATTGGTTGAATTAAAGTCAAAATTACATAAAGTAGTTTTTTACCAGTATGTTTGTTATGAAAGCAAAGTTCAGTAGGGGTAATAAATATGATAAAATTGAGAGCCAAATCAAATTTCAGATAACCCACAGACTTAAGGTTAAACATATAAGGATTTCAGAAGAATCAGAATCAGATGGGAACCAACTTGTTTCCCTTTGGGAAGAGAAGAGCAATTATGTGCCATTTGAATCTGCAGTTATTGCTATGAGGAGTAGCCGCCCTTGTTTCAGTAACACACTGCGCACTGTCGAAGACCTCTAAGCTGTTAGTGTAGCCATTAAAAACTTCCAGAAACAGTAAACCAAAATGGATATATCTTAACATTACTGGCAAAGACCATTAGTTTTACTGAAGCTCGTCAAAATAGCTCTGGATTCATGCTAACCTGCCAGACTCATTTACAAGAATGCTAGATTGTGCATATGGAGCATGTTAGTAAGTAATCTATGGCGGAAATTTCTTAATGGATTCAAGGCAATCCATTTATGGTATAGATCAATGATGCTGAATTCTTCTGTGTGTACCATGTATGACTGTAGAATTGCTGGTGTAAGCAGAACTATAGCAAAGCAAATTTCAACATGCCCTTGGCCACCTGGGTTGTAGGGGACACTTTACTTTTTGCATTGTGCTGTGACCATTTCATGCATAATCTTGGGTCTTCATACTGTTTTACAACCAAAAGAAAGAAAAGGAAATGGATATATATATACACACATATATTATATCTACATATACATACATATGTATATGCCTACAGTACATTAGCGATGCTGGAAATAGCTGATGCCACAAAATGCAGCCTGCATGCATGCAGAAGTTTATAGCTGGCCCTTCATCTGCATCGATTGGTGTTGAAGGTCCTTGGTATGTTTCGACAGCCCCATCCTTGATGCTTCTACACTGTTGGGTGCCACATCCTGTCCTGCAGCAGCAGGAAAAATGGTATGAGAAGCTTCATTATGCTTGGAGCACATTTTCGTGCCATTTGCCAATGCTGTACAATTGTGTAAAGATGTCCGCTGAGGAATGGAAATAAAATAGAGACATATTAATTTACACTCCAGACTGTGGATTGTAATATGTTGCATTTAGTCTGAGACATCTAAACCGAAACAACAACGACGGCGACAAGGGTCTCCTGTATGTGATCTCACTGTGCTCCCATCGAACTTGCCGAAATGGGATGAGCGCCATTTTATAGATAAAGGGACTTCAGTGGAGGGTAATTAAGTGCTCTTGCTCAAGGTTACACAGTAGGAAATGGATCACCAGTGTGAGAGCAGTGCTTTCAGCCCTCCGAGAGCCTCAGTCTGCTGCGCTGCCTCTGCTGGGGCGGCAGCCATATTCCGGCTTGGGGGAGAGTCAGGCTACATGTGGGGAGTTCTTGGCTTTGGGAACTATTGAAATAAGTCACCTCTATGTTGGTTTCTTATCGTATTTTCTCTCAAGTTTTTTAAAATTCTCTTGCCCATTTAAAATGCAAAAGAAAAAAATGTGCAATCGGGATGGAGAAATAGGTTTTGATGTAAATTTATGCTCTTACCCAGTTCTTTTGAAAGGCTCCTCTATGATTCCTCCCTGGTGTTTTAAATTGGAAAAGAAAAAGTTAGACACCATAAGTCAAATGAAAATATGTTAGAAATTGGTTGCACAATAATAGGCAAGACATTTCCTACTTTGATTCCGGGGTTACTGAGGACCTGAAACCACGGGGTCCCTGTGTGTGCGTGCGTGTGTAGGCCAACAAACAGGGCTTCTTTCAATGACTGCTCTGCATGAATTTTTGGTAGTTTTACTTCTCTTACTTCTTAAAGTCCAGTAACATTTATAGAATAGTACTTAACACAAAGTCTTAAAAAACGAGTTGCTACTTTGGCATTAAGTTTATATTAACTTACTGTTACATTGACCAGATAAGAACTATTACCTCACAGCTGAATTTCACTTTCCTTAAAAATTTTAATATTAAAATGTTTTCATCTCTTGTTGTTGGCTTGCTTGCATGGATCATTCATTAAATAATTTTTTATTTGCTAGATACCCATAATATCTGCCGAACATCTGACTAGCCACAAGTATGTTACCCAGATGTAGAATTTTCATCACTAAACAGTAAGTTTATTATATAATACATAGTGATATTTGTGGCAGGTTTTTAGATAATTGTGTGATACATTTTAGAAATTGCAAAATTTTAGAGAAAATACTTGTGTAGAATTCATATTTTTTTTCTTAGGTGGGTTGTGAGGAATTTTATCATACAAATTTGTAATAAATATGTTAGTACCACTTAAATATACATACTGAGGAAAATAAATTTTGTCTTTATTTCATGTTAGAAGTAAGCACAAGTATGAAGAAAAAATTACTTAAATCTAAACAGAAGTCATAGATCAGGGGCTGGCAAACCTGTCCTTGAAAGACCAGGTAGTGGGTAGTTTCGGCCATGTGTGCCACACGGTTTCTGCCACCAGTCCTTTCTGTCCCAGCCCCTCAGCTCTGCCACTGACACAGGGAAGCAGCCCGAAGCAGTTCGTAAGCTAAAGGGTGTGGCCGTGTCCCAGTAAAACTTTGTTTGCAAAAATAGACAGCAGGCTGGATTTGGCTCAGAGGCAGTAGTTTCTGGATCCATTTTGTACATCCTCATTTATATTATATTATATTATATTATATTATATTATATTATATTATATTTTTAATTTTCTTTGCAAAATCTTAAATGAGGACATGTACCTACTTCCCTCCATGTTTCACCACACAGGATCATTAGAATATAGAGTCTGATTTTAAATATATACACATACTCACATATATGTATACATACACACATGCACATCTAAATGAACTTTGAAATACTACCTTGGAGGATCTTATACTTTTGAAAATGTTACCATTGTTCAAAAATGGCTTGAAAATCTTGTGGTCTGCCTTCAGACACATTGACTTACACACTTGCAAAGGTGGCTGTTTTTCACTTTCAGTGGATATATTTTATTCAGTATGCATGCATTTAAGTTATCTATGGGCTGAGAAGTATGTCAGCAATTATTTTTATATTTAAAAAGAGCCACAACATTTAAACCTGCATCTGGCAAGTAAGGTGGGTGACCATTCTGTGTTGCTTCCTCTCACTCACGTGTCTTCAGTAACACACTTGCAAACGACTTTTTGGTGCCACTGTGTGTGAGTCAGCATGCCAGTGAGATAAAGGCGAGTAGACAGTGCAGCAGACATGTAAATTTTGGCACACTGTATTAAAATAAGAGAGGTTTGAATAAGTTTTCCTTGGAACAAAGATAAAGGAGCCACTCTCCAATAGAGTCAGAAAGTAAGGAAATCTGGATGAAGAAGGTAGTTCCAAAGAGAAGGCAGGAGGAGTACAGGCTTCCCAGTAGAAAGGACACTGCTGAGTCAGGAGATGGTGGCAGAGAACCAGTTCAGAGGCCCTCATGATAAGCACCCACAGCAAGGGCAGGACAAAGGTTGAGCCCATGAAGAAGAGGGTGGCGAAGTTTGAGAGCCATTTAAGAAAGAAACGATAAGCTGTGTCTGAGAAGTATTACCGAAGGCACACTGCAGCCGTGAATTAAATGACCGAGCGCAACTTCTCCGTCTGCTTCACAGCTCTGTCCGTGCAGTGAGGTTTATTATTCTGAACAAGAGCCGCCTTTTTGAATAAATGCGTTACTTTGTCCTTTGTAGGTTTGGAAGAAGAGTTCTTATGACATGTTTAAAAAATGTTTTAAGCTTTTATAGTCAGTTGGGTAGGTGTGGATGTATACATGTAACTAGGTTCTACTTCTTGAAAGAAATAACAGCACATGGATGTACGTCCAACAGTTAGAAAACTAGTGGATTTGTCCGTATCGAAGCTTAGGCTCTTAACAGTTTGTGTAATAACAAGTGATTGGTCATTTTCATGAGCTGCAATATTTAGACTGGTTTC
The DNA here is from genome assembly GCA_004024845.1 of Tonatia bakeri. Lineage (NCBI taxonomy): Eukaryota > Metazoa > Chordata > Mammalia > Chiroptera > Phyllostomidae > Tonatia > Tonatia bakeri. The sequence goes on along the minus strand of PVIA01000366.1, from coordinate 188,059 downwards.
GAGTGCAGCAAAGTGCTGGTTTCTTTCATTCTCAGGGTCGTATTTTAAAGTATACTTTGATATGTAAAGATTGTCTGATAAGAACAAATTTCATGTAAAAACCAGAACTACTTACAAGTACAATGTGGTATCTGTTTAACCTGAACTCATCAGGAGCATAAGGAATAATATTTTTCCTGGCTTTTGGAAAAAGTCACCCCAAACTTCCAATTATCCAAAACAGTTAAAGTATCGTTCTCCCTCCGCCCTGCAATGCAGACTGCACTCATCAGGCATCGAGATACAGATGTTCCTCCACTTGCAGGGTGAGGTCCCGATAAACCCTTTATAAGCTGAAAACATTGAAAAGTTGAACATACACTTAGTACACCTAACCCACCAGACATCACACCTTGGTCTGGCTGGTTTCTACTGAGTGCTTATCGTTTCTGCACCGCCACAAAGTCAAAAGAATTTAAGTCAAGCTATTCTAAGTCTGTGACCATCTGTATAGCGAATTGTGTTTAATAGGGCTTGTTGCAGGGATTTTAATTTTGCAAACCAAATCATTACTCTCAAAACCTCTCAGCTTTAGAGCAGAAGTAACGTTACTTTAAATCCTGCCCCACAATGACAGTGGTGGAAAGGAGTGCAGCTATGTCATGCCCCGTGATGCTGCAGATCTGTTTTGCCCTTTCAGCTTAGTATTTGAACCGAGGCTACAGTGTTATGAAGCTGTGCGTGTCATTTTATTCTTACAGAGCTGACAAACAGAGATCCATTTGTACTTGTGAGGTGTTTGCTTTGTTTTTATATGAAGATGTAACAACATACATGTATGTGTTTACACTTGTTAAATCAAGAAATAACAATTGTCATATTAAATATATACTGGAAACTGCTTTTAGATGTTGTTTGTTGTAACAAAGGTTATCTCTTTTTTTCCTTATAGATTATACTAAAGAGGAAAGGACAGTGTGCTTGGTTAGAATAAAGGACGAGGTCATTAGCCATATTGTATATACCGTCAAGCAACTCACACAAAAACCCCTCAGCCACAAGACATCCACGTATTGCATGTTAACCAGAAGAAAAGACAACATGGAAATCCACTGCACACTGTTGCCTATACACTTTGTACATTTAATTGATATTTGTGCTGAGGTGATATACCTGTCTAAAAGAACAACATCGTCTTTCTTTTCTAGCACAGAGTTATGCATTAAAATATGCATACCTAATTAGTTTCCTATATATCCATGCCATCTTGAAAATACAGACTATGGTGTAACCATGATTCTATTATGTATTGGTACGTCTGTAGACCAAGATATAATTTTTTAAAAAATAAGTTTATTTCTTTCAAGGTTTACAAATAACAAAGGTGCACCTTGTATTTAAAATTGCCATTATAGATGAGAGCGTGCATGCACAGTCATTTTTGTTTAAGAGTAATATTTTTAATGTAATAGATTGTAAGGCGTGGTGAGGGAGGGGTCTGACAGAGATGAATGTGCCAAGCAAAACCACAACTGTGTATCTTTTAAAGCACATCATGGCTTTAAGTACCATGTTGTTAAGGATTCTCATGAAGTGCCATAGACTGTACATCAAATTAGAGTATTATTTCTTCAGTGTTACTGTTTTGAGAGCCACATTTTGTTGCTTATTTGCTAGTACTAATCAGTCAAAGGGCACCATTCTTTTTTTTTTTTTTTTTTTTGGAAACCAAAGCTGTCTCAGAAATGGCCAATTTAACTACAGTAACAATAGACAGCACAACACAAATTCAATACAGATAAACTCACACATACTGGAGATATATGTAATAGATATATATAAAATTATTTTAATGCATTGTAGTGTAATATTTATGCATATTATACTGTATAACATGTTATTCAAAAGGGATATGCCATTTCTGAGACACGATAACAAAAAAAAAGTTTGAGGAAATTATTTTGCTTCTATTTATAGCTCTGTCAAAGTCAAAAGACTATAAATGCTTTGCAAAAATGGTTTCACGTTTGTGTAAATGCTTCATCACAGTCACGTGAAAATTGTGACTCTAAACAAAGAGGAGAGCAGCACTGTCATCTGATGCATGATCAACCAAAATATGAACACGGGAGATATTTCATTTACCTAGTAATCGGGTGGGTTACGTACATGGGTGAATTTTATATGTGATTTGTTTTCGTTTTGTTCAGATTAACTGCTTATAGCCTTAGAAAGCCTTTTACAAAATTAAAAAAAAATAGATGTGCATTCAGTTTTTAAGAATGGATTCATCCAAAGGAATTCCCTTTTTGTGGTTTGGATGTTGCAGCTAGTAAAGGATATTTTTGCTCTGTTCAGCAGTTCTAAAAATTGCTGAAGTAGGGCCAGGTCACTGGTAGTTATAGTGTGGAATGGGAGAAGCGAAAGTTCTGTTATAGAACTTTCCATACTTCCAAGTTTACTGCAAGTTTTTATGCTTGAGAGAGATGCTTTCTAATATAAGACTGATGTGTTGATTTTACTGATTGTACTGTACATCTATTAAAGCCTTAGATTATTACATTACGGGTTGGAACCCATACCAATGTAATTTCAATCGTGTTAAGAAAGTAATGGTGACTTCACATGTTATTGTAGTTAGTTACATTATAGAATATTACTTATTTTTCTTGTTAAAATGTAGTTTTTCATTTCCTACACTTATTAGATTTCATTTTGTATTAACAATTGAATACCATTTCAGTTTATAGACTATTGTTTTATTAGATTTTACCGATGAATTTTTCAAAATACAAAAAAAAATTAAAAGTAGTTTTTCCTTCATAACATACTCAGTTTTGAATTACATGTAGTGTCATTTGAATATTCGTATTATTGTTAACTAAATGATTTATATTTTACTGATTTAATATTAAAGTGTAAGAATGTCAGTCATTGTTAGTTCTTGTCTAGTTTTCATTAAAAGAACAAAGATCTTTTATATGGATATCTTATAAATATATAATCATTGCTAAGTAAGAAGTTAAGTTGTTGCTATCGCAACAATCCTGGCAGACAATTGAGTAATATTTTGATGATTTATTTTGTTTGTAATTAGTTATTATAAGAAGATCTAGATCCTAGATATTAGAATAAAATTTATTTTCTACTGTATCCATTTCAAATGTTAAAGTATTGTTTAATATTTTTGAAATCCCTGAATATCAGGCCTTGTTATAAATAAGCTGCATAATCAATAAATAGAACAAGGGACTTTTTGTTGATAATCCAAATACTCAAAGTTTACGTAATGAGAATTCTAGCGAGTGTGCAAACTCTTGAGGGTTGATTATGCTGCAATTTAGCATGTTGGGACGTCTAGAAAGAAGGTTGACTTTTTGCACTTCTGTATATAGTCAAAAGAGAGAACCTGTATAATAGTAAGATCTTATTTTGAATAAAAACGTCTATAATTACAAGGAGTTTTGTTAAGGCTAATAAAATGACAGATTGAGCAAAATTGCTTGCAAAAGTGGCACCGAGTTAGCACTCCGTACCCCTTCAAACATGTTGCTTTGCTTTTTGTGGACAGCTTGTAGTTTGCCAGGATATTTTCAGCTGGAAAGATATGCCATCCTTCCGAGATCTCATGACTGACAAAAACTCCATCGGGCCAAATCTGCCTGAAGACCATTACCAAAAATAGCAGGTACTTCAACCATTAAGGTGAAATCATGGATTAAATATTCCTTACATTTTTCAAAACTACTGCATGTTTAAAACTTCAACAAAAAAAAGGAGAGAAAGATCTATACTAAAGACATATATTATTCAAATCAGTTTCTGCCAATTTCAGTGGTTTATTGTTCTCTCACACACACACACACACACACATATACACAAATCTTCAAAACAAGTATTGACTTTCACAAAAGTTAAACCATAAACAGGCAAACCAGACAGCACACTGTAGCTATAGTTGTTATGTGATTGTTTTTTAATTGCTGTAGGAGCCTGTTCTTTCAGCAGGTGAAAAAATAAAACACAGTTTAAATTTCACGGTTCTAATTTTCAACTCAGAAGCACTCAAAAAAGCAAATGTGATCATAGGCACTTGTTTAATGAATTAGTGTGGCCAGCCCTCACTCCCGCTGGTCACAATGTTGCACTTACCGCAAACCCTACAGCTTTCATCTGCTGACAGGACAGATGTGCTTGGTTTTACTCTTATGTAATCACAACTTACTTTCTGCTTGTAGTTGCTTAAAATTATGTATTTTGTCTTGGGCTGCAATTTGTTTTATGCTTATTTTATTATTACCGCAGTAGTTGACTTTGCTGTATGGAAAAATAAAGTGAAATTGCCCTAATAAAACTTCTCTTTCTTAAGTATATTTGTGTATCTGAGATTGAAGAGTAAATTATTTTTCCGCCTTTCAAGTATGCCTGTGTATCTGTCATTACAAACACATTGATATGAAAATTCATCAACCAGTTTTAACTGATTGCAAATGAGATCTTCACTGTCTTTGACACTGACTGTCCTTTGATACCGAGAATCAGCATGAGATCCTGAACCCTGATGTATTGCCACGTGATGCCCATCATTTTCTGAAGAGCCCCGTCCTCCCCTCCCCTGACCTCTTAAGTTCTGTTCGATAGAATTTTAGGTATAGAGGGAAAACTGTAAGGGGAAAGAAATTGTCTTACTCTAGAACACTTTCTATTAAAGAAGTTTTATTTGCCCAGCTTCCCCAGGAGACAACACTTTCCAGTAATGAGAATTCTAGCGAGTGTGCAAACTCTGGAGGGTATTTATGCTGCAATTTAGCATGTTGGGACGTCTAGAAAGAGGGTTGACTTTTTGCACTTCTGTATATAGTCAAAAGAGAGAACCTGTATAATAGTAAGATCTTATTTTGAATAAAAACGTCTATAATTACAAGGAGTTTTGTTAAGGCTAATAAAATGACAGATTGAGCAAAACTGCTTGCAAAAGTGGCACCGAGTTAGCACCCCGTACCCCTTCAAACATCAGGCAACCTAAGAGAAGAGTTCAGTCAAGAAATAGTGATGACACTTGATTCACAGAGAAGAGTTCACACACACACACACACACACACAGTTGAGCCAAGTCATATAACTTACTCTTGAGTGTCTGTGTGTCTGTGTGAATTTTTTGAACAATTATAAATTTGGTTGAACTGAGGCTCCGTCTCCTATATGATTTGCGTTCGCAGCTCCCACGGATAGCCAGTGAAAGCCAGTTCTGTTGTGCTAATTTGATCACTTAGTGCACTTTCTGTGACTGCACCACTTGGTATTTGGTCAAGCCTGCAAATTCTCCTTGGCAAGTCAATGGTTTTGTTCTAAACTTCTTGCAATAAACGTTAAGTGTGATATTTATAATTAACACAATTCTGTTGCCGGTTGAGTTGTTTAGGACACGCCTGTTATTCTGACCAGACCCAACTACCCAAGGCGCTGCTTATCAACAGGAGAGCAGCTGCCCTAGAGATAATTATCTGAAGCTGGAGTTTACAACTTTTTAAAGGAACATCATCACATCCAGCTCTCTACAATTAGTGGTAGCACTTTGGGAATCTTTAATTGAAAAAGTTACAATAACAATGACATTGTAATATTTTTGTTGTCAGTGGAAATCAGGCTTTTTCACAGGCTTACGAGGAAAGCATTCCAAGGACCCACACACAGGAGGTTGTGGTGTGGCATGGTGGTGGTTCACTCAGATGGAGACAGGAGCTGCCCCCTGGGTTTCCAGCGCCCCATCTGTCTGTCCTGCCATGGAAAAGTCCAACCGTGCCCTCAGCAAGGCCAAAATAAAAGCCAGGGGCCAGAGTCCTCTGCTTCATATTAAAGTCCTTTGAAGCTTACAGGTGGCTGCTGGGCACTCTTAGTCCCCACCCAGGGAGCTTCGTTTGTTCCTGGCTGGTCCTGTGGTGGGGTCACGTGGCTGCCAGCAACACCGCTGCTAAGGCCACGTGGCTATGGAGAGAGGGTGCGCAGGTTCATGGGGTAAGTGTGGGGTACAAGCAAGAGTTGGAGTTGGGCGAGGGGGAGAGAGAGAGTGCTCTTTGTTTCCCTAGGATTATATTGGTTTGGGTTTGGAACAGATCAGGCACTTTTTCAAAAGAACCAACTTCCCAAGCTTTCACGGGTTTTTGATAAGTTTCTCCTCTAGTTAGACTGACAGGCCTCTGTGGTGGAGCCCTCCCCCTGCATTTCACAGCAGTGCGGTACTGGAGGGGGGAAGGGAGGAGCGTTAATGCCCTTGGCAGAGCAATGCTGTGGTCTCTGGGGTGTGAAGCTGTAGCTTCCTGGTGAAGTAAGCAGGCTCATGCTCCCTGGTTTATTAACTTGATGCCCAATTCCCTTTGCCCCACTTTGTTAATAACTAGTTAACCACTGACAGTAACATGTTAGCACTTTAAACGAATTGTATTTTATTAATTACAACAGCATATGCATACATTTGAAAAATGGTGTCTAAAATACTTATTCTCCAGATGCTTATTGTTCAGAAGGAGTTCTTACTACAGTGACCACTAGGCGTCCTCAATTCACAGGATGGGACTGTGTTTTAGAAGTCATTAGTTTCTTCTTTTTGGGAAAACAATATTATTTGCTAGAGCTATTATTTCATTACAGACCCTGACACCTGTGGAGTTCACACTTTGGAATGACCCTGAACATCAGTGACATGTAGAAATCTGTAATTTTACTGAGGCACACATTGAACATAATACCTTCCTTTTTACAGGAAATAGCCGCTTAACAGGTACATGTTAAGTGGGACACTCAGCAACAAGATTTTGTTATTTTTCCACTTGTTATTACCCCATTCCCTGATGAATCTGAGGCAGTCACTTTAATACTGGAGGTGCTTTGTATGTTCTGGAGAAGACAGGACATTTTTCAAGAATTTGGAAACTTTGGAAAGCCTACAACATGTCCACTTTAAATGTTCAAAGTCCACTGTGCTAACATCACGACAAGATCCAAAACTGTGAAATACACAGATTCAAATGTCAAAAGGCTGTTTTGAGCTTTCCTGCTCTGTCAAAGCAACACTGTAGCTCATTGAAATGACTTTCAAGTGGCCCTCTGCCCCCAGCACATCCCCCTTGCTGTGGTTGGTCCTAGAAAGAGTCTCAGCACCAGCAGTACTTGGGGTGGGGGGTGAATCTGAGGCTACCCTCAGACTGTGGCTGTGTGCGTCCACGTAGGGCTATAGCTTGCCCCTCATACTTCTTGGCCGTTGGCCTTCACCTGGATTCCCTGGGCCCTGTGTGTCTTGATTCCCTGAAGAGCAAAAGCCAGATGCATGCTGGGGCTGACCGAGGCCTGGGCTCAGGAACTCTCCTTTCATGCCCTCTGCCAACGTCCTCAATGTTGTGTGTAGTTGCCCTGGACACCTGTCTTCCTTAGCGGCCCGGTCCTACCCCAAGCCCAGGGATCTGGACAGCCAAGGGGACAGGACTGACTGCTTTTTGTCTTCTGAGGACTCTAACCCCCAGTTCTCCCTGCTTTTGCTACATAAGCTTTTTCTTTATTCATGTTTTTTTTTTCCTTTGCTAATTAAGTGTGGGGAAATGGGAGGGGGTGGAGAAATAGTCTGCCCTTGAATTTACCATTTTAATAAAAAATAGCAGTGGCAGTTAGGACACAGATGAGATCTGTTACTATTAATGGTCTGTTCAGGTCTTTTCAGAAATGATTTATTGAAGCAAGAGTGAGAATGATCGGTTTCCTTCTCCCTTGGTTGGGTTTCGTAATGACAAAACAGAGACTTGCTTTTTTGACAGATAAAGAATAAACCGGAAGGTTTATGCATAGTGGTTGGGAGCCACTGGGTTGTTATGAAAATTCTAACTGCCACTTTCCCTCACTTCGGCCTGTGGGTGGAGCCTGGGATGTTGAACACCTGAACTTGGAACTGAGAAGAAGAGTCGGGTTAAATTGCAGCTTGGGTGGGCTTGTGTGATTTCACTGCACTGAACACAATTTTGCTGGAGAGAAATTTTAGCTATTTCCACAAGTGTCTGGGCCATGGTCCTGAATACGTATCAAACAATCAAACAAACAAACAAACAAACAGCAGCCACAGAAGCAAACATGGTCTCCATAGCAGGGTCCCACTTCTGCGTGACTCCTCAGGCCCAGTGCCCAGCACAGTAAGTGTGCTCCGGAACTAGATAAACAGTTGCACGGTGGGGATTAAAGATTGAGTTATAATCCACGCGCCCCCTGCCCCCGCAGTTATAACTAAAGAGTAACTGCTTGGACTGGGATTGCTATGACCAAGATTGCCCATTGAAGACAAGATATTCAAGTTCAGGATGGACTTAGAGATCCATGGTTATGGTGGCTCCAAAGGCCCGGACATAAGTGAACCATCTGCAGAAGAAGTACGTACTGAACAGAAATTTAGAACAACAAAGTGCCATGGAACCAAACATTCAGCCAAGAAGGTCTCCCAAGTTCATTTAGAATGGCAGACAGTACGTGGGTCTGGAAGAGAGTACACGCTGACTCTCACCACAACGCCCTATAGTAAAAGAGGGAAAGCTAAACAGAAAACCTAGACCCCTGAAGTCTCATAGTATAGCATGAATTTAGGTTTAAGATGAAAGTAGAAACACATGTGAGGCACTAGAAGCCTGAGCAGAGGCTGAACAAAAGAAGCCTTAATAACTGACACCTAGCAGTCAAAGCCTAGGCCCTGGGAATGGGGCCTCACAGCAGGAACCTCTCTGCTTGACTTTACCGCTGGGCCTCTTCCTCTTTCACAAGGACAACCACTTGTGTGTGGGCGTGGGTGGGCTGTAAGATAGACCAAACTAGTAACCTCTGGGGAGGAGGGGCTGAGGCACTAGGGCAGAGAGAGGGCGGTTTTGACAAGCTCATGCATAGTGAAGATGGGTACTGCTTGGGGATACCCACACCACAGGTGCTGGTAGGAACCAAGCCTCACAGGGATAGGTTAAACTTCCTAAAATAATGATTGTTAAGACTTGCATTGAAAACTTCCTTAAACTCATAAAAATCAAGGTTTCTCATGAGAAGTGGCACTAAAGCACCAGGGGAGACATGGTCATGGTTAGGATCAGGGGCTCTGGAATCAGACCACCTGGATTCATGTCTCAACTTCTCAGCTCTTCGACCTTGGTAAGTTACTTTAGCTCTCTGTGACTTGGTTTCCATCCTCAGAATACGGGAATACTCACACGAATATTCACCTTGTAGGGTCATCGATTGGAATTACCTAGGGGATCTTTAAAAGTTATTGATGCTTGGAGCCCACCCACAGATAACTCCTATTTGATTATCATGGAGACAAACACTGGACACACACACACACACACACACACACACACACACATGGTTAAGAACAGTGCCCGATGCATATAGCAAGCAATCCACACACATTAACTATGATTGCTATTTTGTTATTATCCATTTTGCAAATGATTCCACTTAATGTTTAATTTTTCGTCCTAGTGCTTGAGTGGCACATCCCTTTCACAGCAGCCATGTACACACTCCATCTTTCCTGTTCAGTGGTGAAACGCTGCCTTCCTGTAAATTGCCACCACGACAGACCCTGCGCATTGCTGCACCGTAGTGAACACTTCGGAAATGGAAACTAGTCCTTTCTGACTCACTCTGAAAATTTCTATTTCACGTTCCAGCGTGGTATGGTCACAGACCACAGCCTAGGTCAAACTGAAAGTGACTGTTTAGATGTATGTAGCCAAGCTTAACTATCTGAATTCCCCTTTGATTTAAATTGTGCTCAAGAACAAACGTTAGAATGGGTGCATTCATCATCATGAAAAGTGTTCTGTTAAAGAAGGCATTTCAAGTACTTTATTATATTTATGGAAATAATACTTCCAATTAAATTTAAGCAGCACCACTAGATTTCCATAGCATATATATTCATAGGTGTTTTTAGGTGCTTTTATTAACACTGACTCAGTTTCATAAACACACATTAAAAATCTAGCTTTATGCCAAGCACCATGCTAGAAGATTGAATGGCAAGAACTGCACAGAGTTATGACTAAAATAAGATCTACCGGATACTGAAAACACACTGATCTAGTATTTCCAACCTCCCACTCCAGTCCCAAGCCCTTTAAACATAACACGAAACGATTTAGAATAAGACTGAGTGAAAACTACCCTCTCTTCTTGAGTGCAATAAGTTCACTACCCTACTCATTATGCAACTCATTTTGCCCTTGAAAAGTAACCTGAATATTGAAAAACTATTTGTGAATAAATATGTTATTGCAGCATTTTCAATAATAGCAAAACCAAGAACAATCTTTGTTTCAATCATTAGTAAATAGCTAATAAAGAGTTATAGAGTGTTATGTACTTAAAAAGCATTTTAAAATGACTTAATTACATGGGAAAGTAATTTTAGTGGTAGGATTATAAGACACTTTTTAAATACTCTGAGTTTTCAAAATTTCTATTTGTTTTAGTAAATATTTATTGTTTTTCACTTAAATTATTTCATATTATTTTCCCTTATTCTTTACTTTGAATTCATTTGCATTGTTTCTTAGATCATTCACCATTTAAATAAGTTTTCCAAATTCATAATATTAAAATGTGTTGTAAAGCATGATATCTTGCCAAGTTATGTGAATATATGTATATTGTTTTATGGAAGAATAGTAAAAGGATATTAATAAAACTCCTTTTAGAATAATCTTTGGTCTTAATTCTAAAATTATAACTACTTTATGTGTGATTATACCATCCTCTATTTACATTTTATTTATAACACAAATTTCTATTTTAAATTAATCAATCAGTTAATCTTTAGGTGGTTATCTTCCCACCCTCCTCTCTCCAAAAGATACCCTAATTCATCAAAATGGGTTAATATATATTTATTATAATTGTATTGAAAAAAAACAACCAAGTGTGTACAACAGACCCTGGGAGACCTTCGCTGGCAGGGTCACTGTATCAGCCAGGGAGCTGAGGGGCCAGGCGCTCTCCCCAAGGAGGTGACGTCTGATCAGGAAGTGAAGGAAGGAAGGAGGAATACCATCATGGCAGACGCCTTCCAGCCATCTTCCCTGCTGAACGCTGACTCGTCCTTCTGCGAAGTTAAATGCCGCTGCATCCACAAGCATTCCACCTCCTCCTGACACTGTGAATGCGGCAATTGTTTCTTGCTCTGTTTCTCAGGACTTGTTGCTTTTACCACTGTCTTAGTGCGTCTTTTATTCTTTCTGCTATTACAGGCTAGTTGTTTACCAATCTGCATCCACCCAAAGAATAGGTACTTTCTTACCAGGAGGAACCAGTCTTGTTCATCTCTCTTCATGGCACTCGCTGCCTAGCACCGAGTGCTGTATTTAGGAGGCCCGGGTTGAAAATGTGTTTACTCGAATTTTAATTCCGTCTGTCTCCTAACCTCAATAGATAATGCAGAACAGAAACAGTTTAGCAAACTACTTTTCAGGCTGTCAAAACAATGCGACCACTGATTATCTAGAAAGACTAATAGAACCTCAATATTTCCCATTTTTGAAAAATAGTCTGGAGGAGTAACTAGTATTTCCCAGCCCACACCCCACTCCGAACTCCTTTAACTGTACCACTAAATAGAGTAATTTAGAATGTGTCTAATTAAAACTTTCCTCCCTCCTTGAATGCAAAAAAAAAGTGATTGCCTATCTCATTATCTATAGAGAAAAGTATGTATGGAACAAATACTGTGGTTGGCGCGGCAACCTTATAAATGTGTTCTTGTAAGAAGTCTCTGGTGAATGACAGAGCACCCCTTCACAATCTTTCTGCATCCTTTGAAATATACCTGTCAGAAATTCAGGAATTGTTGCCTTGCATGCAGTTGCCTTTTCCTGTACTCTGTTGAAATGTTTTTATTTATGGATTTGTTCCTTTGCCCGGGCACCTAAAGCCTGTGTTCATTAGCATCAGCAGTGGGGCACAAGAGGAACATAAGCCAATCACTTCTGGACAAATTATTACAATTGCGGTGGAAATTAATCTGTACAGAATACACACCTACAGTCTGCATGCTTTTTAATGTCTTTATCTTGTTTTAATTAGCTGGTTTCTTTTTTTCCCTCCCTGCTTCCTTCATATTATTTCACAAGGTTCTAATAAGGATTTTTTGGCTTCCTTGGCTCCCAGAAGAACCCTTCTTATGGGCGAGGTATATGAAAAGATGTACTGAATAATTATTTTATCTGATGTGACTTGAAAGGGTCTGCGAGCCACTCTGTTCCTCTACAAACAGTTTTCCCACCTGTTCACTGCTAATTAACAACCCCTGGATAAGAGATCAAATTTTTCATTCTATAGTTAATGAGATTTAAATACTTTAAGAGACTTTATGGAAAAATTATTTAAATCCATATATTACTTTATTTCTGCCCACTGTCTCTCCATTCCTCTCTCCCATCATTTCTTCATCTTTTTTTCCTGTTCTTTCTTCTGTAAGAACTTAGAAGATGCTCCTCTGTGCCCTGCACCATGGTAGACATTGAGGATAATAAGATTAACTTGAATCAGTTCAAGGAACCCAAAGAAGAGTTGGGGAAATATATATGCCAACAAACAGCTGCAGTACAATGTCTCGATTGACACTCTAAAGAACAATGCAGACTGCTGTGGGGGAGGGGGGAGGGAGGTCACTGATTCCTAAAGAACTGTGGAGGAGAAAGAGTCCGGGACACAAGCTTCCCTAGCCTTGCAATTCTCCCACTGGTTTTCAGTGTCATGTCGCTTTCTAAAAGCTCCGTCATGCTCCTAAGGGTGCAATAGAATATTGCCAGTCACCTTCTGTAATTGCATAATACCTAAACTTTGTTAAGTCAAAAATATGATAATCACCTATGGTTTTGACCCATGAAATCTAACGATAATGTTTCTTTAATTTGAATTGACTTGTATGTTGGCAAAATGTGGGTATTTTTTTAAATCCTCTGGTTTGCCAATATCAAGTGCATAGTCACCACAAGCATGGGTAAATGGTTACACTATCTCAGGACAGAGATAAGAGAAATAGTTAAAATGCTTATCTCAGTGCATTTTCCCAAAAAATTTCAAAAGACAAGATATAGCTTATTAATTAATCTTATTTCAAATATGAATAGATGAGAGTAAATGAGTAAACTAGGTCTGCACAGAACTCAAATCTCAGATTCATCATTAGTATTAACATTGTCTTTATTTTTATCTAGCATTGCTTTTAATAGAAAATCGGTTGATTCTAATTGGATCTTATTTTCCGTGTCTGGCTCACTCTGTGGTGGAGGCTCTCACACCCCTGAAATGATGAGAACATGGGGTGGCCGTTGCCTTGCCTGTGTTATTCCCTGAAGTACACGTAACTTGTCCTTCAGTACTTTCGAAACACTTGAACAAATTAATTGATTATTTTGTAGTTTCAGACTTTCTAATGATAGTAAATTAATGGATTACTAGAGTCGAACACTTTCAAATTAAAAAGAAATATTACTGAATGGTTATTTTGGGGTAAGCATGTGCTGGCAGTGAGCATATGGAGAAGCCATAAATACGGGTCTGCTCTTGGTTCAGTGGGGCTGAAGATATAAAAGAAGTAACGTAGAAACCTAGAAGTATTTAAGGGATAGAGTCATTGGTGGGGCCAGGCACTAAATTTACCTTGGGTGGGGACATCAGGTCAAGATGGTGGCATAGGCAGCCCTGGCTAGTGTGGCTCAGTGGATTGAGCACTGGCCTATGAACCAAAGGGTCACAGGTTTGATTCCCAGATCAGGGCACATGCCTGGGTTGCAGGCCAGGTCCCCAGTATGGGGCACATGAGAGGCAACCACACATAATGATACCCTTTCTCCTCCCCACCCCCTTCCTCTCTGTCTAAAAATAAATAAAATCTTAAAAAAAAAAAAGATGGTGGCATAGGCAGACGTGGTTCCCCTTTTCGTACAACCAAATCAAAATTACAACTAAACTATAGAACAACCATCACTCAGAACCATCAGAAATCGTATTGAATACAGTCTGACAACTGTGGAATTAAAGAAATCACATCTGGCCAGACTGGTAGGAGGGGCACAGATGCTGAACCAGTAGGTCCTACATCCATATGTAGTGGCTAAAAATTCAGGAGGGATACCTTGGGAGTGAGGAGTCCCAGGCCCACAACAGGACCTCCAGCCCAGGGTTCTGGTGCCAGGATGACAAATCCTCATAACTTCTGGCAGCGAAAATCATCAGGGATTCAGTTGGTGGAAGAAACTTCAGGAGTCCAAAGCAGCTCCTTTTAAAGAACCCACACATAGGCTTACTCAGACTCATTCTTTCTGAGCTCCAGCACTGCGGTAGCAGCTTGAAAGGCACCAGTGGTATGCAGGGAGAAACTGAAGTGTCTGGCATCAAGGTAAGCAGAGGCCATTGTCCCTTTTCTGAACCCTCCCCCCACAGAACTAGGAAGCTAGTGCCATATCTGAGATTTCATCAGCCTGGCTAACACTATTTGACTTGTCTTGGAGATACCCAGAGACTCTGCCCCATCTAATTTCTGGGCCCACCCAAACTAATTTTCCATATGAATGGCTAGCTTTGGCTAATGATTCACAACTTTCTAAATCTTCTCAAGCTAGAAACAGCCAGCCTTAGTGAGCCCCAGTCCAGCCTAGATTCACAGGTTGGCTTCTTCTGGGGGTCTCCAAGCCTAGTACAAGTATCAGCCATCTGAAATTTCTTCAAAGCTCAGGCAGTCAGGGTAGTCCCAGGGAAACCACACATAGGGGCTGATCTTGGCCTGCACCACCCAGGAAACCCCAGGGCCAGTGTATCCAGTGGAGAGCTATAAACTACACCAGAGTACCACTACCCTGTCCCTGCACAGCTGATCCTCCAAGAAGAGTGGAGGTTGGTGGTCAGTGGTCACAGCCAATTCTTGCAACTGACTGGCCTGAGTAAATCCCTTCTATTGATTTGTCAACAGCAACCATGGCTCAACTATAAGAAAAGGGTGTACTCAGCCCACATGAAGGGTACACCTTGAGTACCCAGCTTGGGTGATAAGAGAGGCTGTGCCATTGGACCCTACAGGACACTTATGAGATTAGGCCACATTATCAAGACATGGAATCAAAGCAGCTCTACCTAATACATAGAAACAAACACAGAGAGGCTGCCAAAATGAGGAGCCAAGGAAACATGGCCCAAATGAAAGAACAGATCAAAACTCCAGAAAAAGAGCTAAATGAAATGGAGATAAGGAATCTATCAGATACAGAGTTCAAAACACTGGTTGTAAGGATGTTCAAGGAACTTAGTGAAGACCTCAAAAACATTAAAAAAAAAAAAAGATCCAGTCAGAAATGAAGGATACACTAATTGAAATAAAGAGCATTTTATAAGGAAACAATGGTAGAATGGATGAAGCCAAGAATCAAATCAATGATATAGAACATAAGGAAGCAAAAACCAACCTAGAGAACAAGAAGAAATAAGAATCCAGAAAAATGAGGATAGTGTAAGGAGCCTCTGGGACAACTTTAAGAGGTCCAACATTTGCATTATAGGGGTGCCAGATGAAGAAAAAGAACAAGAAACTGGAAATCTATTTGAAAAAAAATGATGAAAACTTTCCTAATTTTGTGAAAGAAATAGACATACAAGTCCAGGAAGCAGAGAGGGTCCCAAACAAGATGGAAGCAAAGAGGCCCACTCCAAGACACATCATAATTAAAATGCCAAAGGTAAAAGATAAAGAAAGAATCTTAAAAGCATCAAGAGAAAAGTAGATAGTTACCTACAGGGGAGTTCCCATAAGACTGTCAGCTGCTTTATGAAAAGAAAGTTTGCGGGGTAGAAGAGACTGGCAAGAAATATTCAGGGTCAACCTACAGCCAAGGTTGCTCTACTCAGCAAAGATATCATTTAGAATTCAAAGGCAGATAAAGAGGTTTACAGGCAAGGAAAGACTAAAGGAGTTCATCATCACCAAACAAACCATCATTACATGAAATGTTAAAGGGAGTTTTTTAAGAAAAAGACCAAACTATGAACAATAAAATGGCAAGAAATACAAATATACCAACAATTGAATCTAAAAAACAAACTAAATAAGCAAGAAGAGTACAGACAGAATCGTGGATACACAGAGCATTTTGATGGTTGCCAGATGGGAGGGCATTGTGAGGGAAATGGGGGAAGAGGTGAAGGGATTAAGAAGTATAAACAGGTAGTTACAGAACAGCCCTGGGGATGTAAAGTACAATACAGGAAATGGAGTAACCGAAGAATTTATATGCATGACACATGGACATGAACAATAGGGAGTGAAGAATTACCTGAGGTAGTGGGAGGTGTTGGGTGGAGGGGGCAAAGGAGGAAAAGTCAAGACAAGTGTAATATTCTAATCAATAAAATGTAATCTAAAATGAAATAAATCTAGCTTGGGTTGATCTAGGAAGTTCTCCTGGAGAGGTGCCAACCAGAGAGCAGTTGTATCTAGTCAAGAAAGCCACCTTATCCAGGCAGAAAAAGCCACCTTAGTGAAGACACAGAAGAAAAAAATGCAAGACATGAGCGAGAGGTTCCAACAAATTGAATGTCATTACACACACTATGTGAGGCAGAGAGGGGTAAGTGGGGAAGCTGGAGGGATAGGCTGGAGCGGGGTCTGGAGATCTCACCGGCCTCAGTAAAGAGCTTGTACTTTCAGAGGACAGCTATGGACAGATGGAACCTTCTGGTTGCCACTGACAGAGGATTTGTGAAGGAAAACTAGAAGCTGGAAAACCAGTAGTTAGTTATGGAGCACGATAGTCAGAATGAGGACAATGAGTACTTAGGGTCTTCTAAGAAGCAGATAATCGGATGGATCAAAAATGCAGAAGACTTACTGGGGAGGGAGCCCGAGAAAGTGGGAAGAGCCGTCAAAGTGTCCTGTTGAGCAGCTCTGACACCTCTGAAGAAAGGAGTGAAGGAAGAGCTGCAGATGCAGCACAGTTTCAGGAAAGTTTCAGCCCCGGGGGGACAGGGAGACTCCCAGCCCAGTGGCCTGTTAAGGGATTCTTGTATCTTGCTATAATGTCTGTGCTGTTGTTGCTGCTAGGTTTTGTTTTGTTCTGTTTTACATAGACAGAGGTTTATTTCACTGTTGGGGTGGGGGTGAGGGTCTGGACAGAAGACAGCAGGAAAGCCAGGAGACATTGGCACTTGGACCTGGCCTGGGCAGGGAAAGGGTTGCCCTTTGGGAAAAGAGAAACTGAGAACAGCCCTTGTTGAGACCTAACCTGGGGGGTGGGGAGGGTGGGAATTGGGTCTAGATGACTGAGGGCCTGCTCCCTCTGGGCTGGACATGAGTCCCCAGCCTTGTTTCACTTGTCTCCTGTTGGTACTTAGTCCCTCCTGCTCCTTGAGTCATGGGATCCCCCAAACTTTGCTGCCCCGAAGCAGAGGAAGGGGCTAGGCCAGAGAGGTCAGTGGATTGGGAGTCTGAGGGAGGAGTTAGGGAGTGGGGTGGGAGGCATTGCGTTGTAATTGAGAAGGGGCCACTAGGGTTTTGGTAAGCATGATTGCCGATGTTGTATTTCTTGATCTGAGTGATGGTTACATGAGTGCTCATTGTATTATAAGCATTAAACTGTACACTTGTGGTTTATGTACTTTTTGTATACTCACTATATTTTACAGAAAAAGATTTAAAAAAAGCAAAAAGGAACAAAATAAGTACCTGTTTCCCCAGAAAGAAAATGTATGAAGTAAATTTAAAAGAAAATATGAATATCTCTAAACATGGAAGACACATGCTAGTAAGCTAAGAGTTATTTTTTACAGGTTACAATTATAAATATACTGGTTTGGGTTTTTTTAAAAAAAATAAAACAAAATATATTTTTCTGAGTCACAGAATTTTTTTCTCTTACCAAAGTAGTTTCAATCAGTAAAGAAAATAAGTATAAAAAGAAATAGTTTACATTTAATCACACTTAAAATTCACAAATGAACAAGTGAAAAGAAAGTATATTTTTCTTCACTTTGACTATTCCCTAAATACTTAATTAGTATCACAAGTGAGACAGCAGAAAGGAAACTTAAGAGAACAGGTAATATAACATAAACCATAGCAACAAGCCACTTGTCGAAACTGTGTTCTCCATATCCATGAAGACTGAGGTCTCAAAATTACTTAGTCTTTGATCTGGAGAGCACAAACTATGCTATTTATGAACTGTAAAGTGGAAAATAACTGAATCCTTCACATACAGAAACATGTATTTACCTTATTTTGCTTTTAAAGAAATCAAATATATTTTTGGGGCCAATTCAGAGTCATAAATCTACAACCATGTTTATGTTCAAAATTTGTTTGCCAAGGTTCAAGTCCCAAGATTGTCCACACGCACATTTCTTTGATACAGTGGTTCTTTGTCTGGGTTCCCAGGCAGTGTTTCAGTCGTTTCATCTTGGGTCTGTGACCTTTCTTTTCCAACCAGCTGCAGAAATGTGGGCAGTGTGCGCTGCCAGCAGGGGTCACTGTTGGCGTTCGATGTGACCGAGGAAGCCCTCCAAACCCAGGGATGTACCTCGAGCAGGAGCAGAGGATGGTGAAGATCCTGGATTCGTGTGAAGTGGGGGAAGGTATTTTGGATGAATTCTGTTCTTTTGTGGGATATTACCTGCAGAAGTAATATTGCTCTAGGTTAGAAAATAGACGCGGTTTCATGAGCAGTCAGTCTTCCATCTCTTTGAGATTAAACTTGTTCTAGTTATATGTAAGTTATATGCACTTATTCTTCCTCTTACTCCAGAAAGTATATTCGTGATCTATTCTTGAATTTCTTCCCAGGATGATTTTTTTTTTGGCTTGAGGGATTTCAATGTGTTTACCTCAGAAAAATATATTTAGCACCTACTAGGTACCAAAATAGAGAACAGTCAAAGCTGCTTTACACAAAGTCTTGTAACTATGGGGTTAATTCTATCACAAGGTGTGGACAAGCTACTGGGTCAGCATAAACTGCGGGCGACACATGCTGTCTGGGGGAGGAGAGGTAAGCTCCACTGAGGAAGGAGTTCAGGGACTTAAGGGATAAATGTGAGCTTTCTAGAGAAGGGTTTTCAGAGAAGAAATGATATGAAAAAATTTAATGAATGTTGGTCATGCATATAGCATCAATATAAGTGATTTTTTAAATCATAGCTCTTTCAGAAACTCCTCAAAGTATATTCAAGTAGTTACAAATAGTTCGGAACTAGATAAAAGCCATTTAGTAATAATTAAGAATACAGACTTAGGAGTTTAGGGCCTACCTAGATTCAAACTCTTGCTTTCTAGCCATTAGGTTATAATCTAGGAAAAGTAATTAATATTTTTGTGCATCAGTTTCTTCATCTGAAAAGGAGAGAAAATTCACACCAACATTTTAAGGTGTCATTAAGAAGATTATGTGAAATGAATATAAAATACTTTGTGCAGGTTGGGGAACACAGTAATTGCTCAAAATGTTCACTCTTATTATAGTTATTTTATCTCAGAAATAATGAAGAAACACAAGAAAGTTGAAATTGGGTACAGGTACTCATATTTTACTTAGGAAAATAAGTGAGCCTTTTTTTTTAACCAATAGCTCACCAATGTTTGGCATTAGCACAGGACTTACTCTGTCCTTTCAAAGAGAACATGTCAAAATAGGCACTTAAAGCAGTTATCCATCCTGCCTCTCTTGCTGTGTGGTTTTGGATCATATTCTGCACATCATCAGTGAAGGACCAACTCAGGTTGCAGAGCACACCGAGAGATGGCATGCTTGAAGAGCAGAATGTGAGGAATCTCTTCAATGCAACCACAGTGTTCAAATCAGAGAAAATCAGGGATATTGAGGACTTTGTTAATATGAGCCTGGAAGCCGACATCCACCCCACTTGAAAAGGCTGATCATGCAGAAGCCTGATTTCCCTCTCATCTTGTAAAGAATAGTGACTCCTTTCCTAAGTCACAAAATCTAAGAATGAACTGCATTGGTTGAAGGAGAGAATGGTAAACCCAGTCTTAGCTCCCAGGTTTATTGACTAGAGAGGACCTCCATCACTGTGAGGCAGGCGAAGGATGGACATTATCAAACTTGGGTTGACTCTGTTGTTCATTTTTGTATTTATTGCATATAAGCAATATCACTCAGAAAATAAAATTGAATAAAAGAAAATCAAGAATTAGAGAAGGAAATAAAATTTTACAATCATTGGGATAAACAGAATTCCAGCGACTGAGCAGATATGCCTTACACTGATTTTCCAGGCAACCAAAGTGTAGAGATTGACTAGTCTGAATTATTCACATGAAAGGACAAATGCATTTTGATGACCTGATTCTAAAGGTTATATGGAGAGGCAAAAGACCCAGATAGCCAACACGGTATTAAAGGAGCAGAGCATAGTGCGGGGGGTTGGGGGGGACTAGTGCTATCTGACTTCAAGACTTACTATAAAGATGTAGTAAATGAAATAGGGTTATATTGGCAAAATAATAGACAAACAAGACAATAGAACAGAATTGAAAGCCCAGAAATATAACCACATAAATATAGTCACCTGATTTTTGACAAACAAAAGCGATGCAATGGAGTAAAGATAGTGTCTCCAAGTGGGGTTGAAACAACTGGACATCCGCATGCCAAAAAATGCACCTAGACACTGACCTTAACCTTTCACAAAAGTTAACTTAAAATGGGTTTAGACCTAAATGTAACATGCAAAACTCAAAAACTCCTAGGAGATAACACAGGAGAAGACCTAGATGACTCTGGGTATGGTGACACCTTTTTAGATATAACATCCAAGACATGATCCATGAATGAAATAATTGATAAGCTGGACTTCACTAAAATTAAAAACTTTAGCTTGGTGAAAGACAATGCAAAGAAATAGTAAACAAACCACAGACTGGGAGAAAGTATTTGCAAGTGACACATATGATAAAGGACTGTTATGAAAAATATACAAAAAATTCTTAAAACTCACCAATAAGAAAATAAATGACCCAATTAAAGATAGGGCAGAGATTTTAACAGACACCTCACTAAAGAAGATACACAGATGGCAAATAAACACATAAAAAGATGCTCCATATCATATGCTATGGGGAAAATTTAAATGACAGCAACAATGAGATACCACTACACACCTACTAGAATGCTCCAAATGAAAAAAAAAAAGTGGCAATGCCAAGTGTTGGCGAGGATGTGGAGAAACAGAAACTCGCACTCATTGCCAATAGGAATGCAAAATGGCACAGCACTCTGGAAGACAGTTTGGTGGTTTCTCACAAAATTAACCACACTCTTCACATGATTCAACAACTGTGCTCAAATAAGTGAAAACTTAAGTCTATGCAAAAAACCTTCACATTAACGTTTATTGGAAAAAATACATAATTTTCCAAATTTGAGAGCAACCAAATGTCCCTCCATACATGACTGGGTGAATAAACTGGGATACATCGAGATGATGGAATATTTTCAACACTAAAAAGAAATGAGCTATCCAGCCATGACAAGACCATGGGGAAACCTACGTGCACACTACTAAGGGAAAGAAACCAATGTGAAATGGCTACACACTGTCCGATTCCAACTCTATGACATTATGAAAAAGAAAAAAGTAGAGAATGTAAAAATGACAGTGTTAGCCAGGGGTGGAGGATGGAGAAGGTTGGATAGGGAGAAAACACAGAATTTTTAGGGCAGTGAAAATACTCTGTATTGTTTTATAACGATGGATACACATCATTACACATTTGTCCAAACCCAAAGATTGTACAGCATCAGGAGTGAGCCCTCAAATAAACCATGGACTTTGGGTGAGCAGGATGTGCGCACGAAGGCTCATCCTTGGTAACACATGGACCACCCTGGTGGGGGATGTTGGTAATGCGGGAGGCTGTGCATGTGTGGGAGAAGAAGGTATATGGGAAACCTCTGTACTTTCCTCTCAGTACAATTCTGTTGTAAACATAGTACTTCTCTAAAAAAAAATCTAAAAAAAGGAAAAAGAAACATGTTAGTCTCTCATCAACCTAGAAGCATTCAATCAACTCAAGCTGATGAGAGAAAGACTGGAAATTAGCTACATAACCCTTGGTTTAAAATTTGAAAATATGAATTAATTATTACTTAACACATATAACTTGCTCAGTAGTTGAAATTCAACATGGAAAATATAGAATAAATAAAGGAATTAAATTATAGGGACTCTCAGTTCTGAAATTGATAAAACTGTGGGAAAGGAAATTTGGGATTACTTTGACTTTCTGTCCCTTGGTCCTGGGACACAAGGTCTTGGTAAGAATCAGGGCTTCTCTCTCTCTGGCACCAACCACCTCCTTGAGAAAGCATGTGTGCAAAATGTGCCTTTATTTTTCCTACAAATGAATGTTCTTTCTACAAAAGTTCTTGTTACGCTTGATTTAAACAAACAAACAAAAATCCACCTGATTCTTATCACTCCCAGGTAAACACAATTTACTGATTGAGTCTTTGCTGCCCAGTCCACACTGGCATTCTTCCATGCTAATTGCATTCTCAACAGCTCCCTGGTGAAAACAGCTTGGCACAGATCCACTGCAACAGAACCCCTCACCTTGGCTGAAGGAACTAACTCTCTCGTCCAACTCTGCACCCTTTCCCTTGGACACAGAATCATTTTGGCTGCTCTCACATGCTCCTCACTGACTTTTTGATTCTACCTTTCACACCAGTTGGTGGGAGGACATCAGCACAGCTGGTCGTCACTAGAATCCAGGAGAGACTGGTGATTCATAGGTCTTCTCACCTCCTGAATGGTCCTCAAATAGTTGTGAGAAATTCTATTGCAGCTCCTAAGTCCATCCAGATACACCCTGGGGTGAAGTTCGGAAGCATGGCATAGAGAACACCCAATGTTAAAATAATCTTAATTCTCCTTCTTGCTTTAGAGAAAAGTTTTATCTCATCTGGAGCTGATGGAAGTAAGAAAAACTAGCTCTGGGCTGATGATTGGTTACTTCCTAAATTATTGTCTTAAACTCTGGTGGTAGGTTGAGTCAAAAAGCTAAGTTTCCTTATTAATCTCTCCTTGTTTTCTGATGACTCTTTGCTGGGCAAGGTAGCTCGTATCTCTTAGCCAGCCCTCCTCCCCAATCTCATATTATTTTCCCACCACTAAGTTTATTAAAATTGGCTTGGAAACTGGTGAGGTTGTAAGAATAAGCTCAGTCACTTTAGTAAGTTAAACATTTGCAGAGGCTTTTGCATGAGGGCAACTTTCTTACAGTCAATTTTATTTGGCATATACCTTGGGGTAAAAGTTCAATAACTTATATGCAACATAAATTTCCATAAAATATTGCATTGCCTCACAGAGAAACATTCTCAGAAGAAAAAGAGGAGATATTTATTTATTTATTTACTTTTTGACAGCTTCTTTGTATCATGTGCACCTGAGCAGTACCAAAAGAGAGAGAGAGAAAAAAAAAAATAGTCTACATATAAAGGATGCACTTGGGACATATACAAACCAAACAGGCTTAAAACTCATCTCGCTACTGAGATGCCACATTAGTTCAGAAGTGTATATATTTTTAGAAGTAGAGAAAAATATATTATGTAGTTTTAGTGTTAGCCGGAAAATGTAACTGTGCCATAATGATAAGAGCTGCTAGGTGTCAGGCACCATGACAAACTGGGCACAGTGCTCTGGTGTTTTCCTGAAAATTATTCTATTTAAATTAATTCTCACAACTAAGCTATTGATGTAAGTATTTTTATCTCCAATTGGGAGATAAGAAGATGAAAGCCCAGAGAAGACAAGTGCCTTGCCAGATATAACATTAATAATTAACCAAGAATTCAAATGAGATCTGTCTGAGCCCAGAGATCTTGAGGAAACCTTGGGATTCTTAAGATAAATGTCACTGGCTTTTTCTGTTTCAAATTCAGGTTAGCCTGATTTGTAACTGTTTTATTATTTCCTAATATAAATGTGTTTGCAATTATCTAAACCCACAATGCATTTATAGAAGTTATGCAGCTGGTTTACTCAGTCGACATCAGTTCGGGTTAAAGGATAGGATAGATCAAGATGTGTCATTTATTTTAATAGTACTTTCTCTTTTTATGGAGAGAGCAGATGAAATACTTAGTTACAAAGATTCATTGATTCCTTTGGATCCTTGAGCACATTTTACAAGAAACCACTTTCAGTCATTTGAATTGAATCAGTTGAAAAAGTTACTTACAAAGAATAATTAATGAAAGAAAAAAAGAGGTCCGTCGTGAATCATAGGTTTACAATACGTTACACTCAAGGTAATATTTTCTAGTTTTATATTTAACGTGCAAAACCAGTGCTTGTAACTTTGTTTCTGTAAAATCAGCTCTTAATACTTTAGCAAATTTGGGTGAGGCAGGTTTGGGTTAATATTGAATATTTTCTAGTATTGGCACTCCTTCATTATGCAAAATACTTACTTGCTTCCATACAAGATGGGCAAGCTCTTTGTAAAACCATGTGTCCTAAAATTTGGGAAAATAAACCTTGACATTTATATTTGAATCATCCAAGTTATTTACGTTCTAAGACCAAGCTCAAGCAAGCACATTTATCAGATTGTCCTGTTCAGTAGGGTCTTGTTCGGAGGTAGAGTAAGGAGGGAAGAGGTACAGGCTGCGGCTTCTAGGCCGTGGCTCTCGGTGAATGCTCAGCAATGACGTCACACGTGGGCGTCATCGGAGGCTTACTGTTTACAAATAAATCCAGCTCACGGTGCCAGGCTGATACCGTAGTTAAAGTAATTTGCTTCTCAGCCCCACATTTCATGAGGGAAAATGAAATGTGAAAATATATCTTATAAGTAAACAAAAATGGTTCTAATTTTTTTGAGATATGGTTTCAGTGGGAAAAAAAGGTTGAGGAAAAGAGAATTTGGATACTTTCTGTAAGAGCTCTCCTTTGTAAATTTTATGGAAATAATACAACTTATTTTAAGAAATCTTTTGTGCCATTCAGTTTTATTTCCCAGGGGGACTATCAGAATTTCTGTGTCTCCCAAATCTAAGACAAGTTGATAGAGGACTCAAGAGCTGGAAAACTTTAGGTTAATGTAAAGGGTTACAAGCCTATGTATATGCATATGTTAAAGCTATTGTTTCAGGAACTGTAGACAAGGCCCATCACTCTCGGGAGAGACAGCAGACCTCCTTGGGCACCGCCAAAGATTACCACCTGGGGACAAGTGGAAGCATTCAGGGTCATTATGCTCCTGGGAGAGACAGATGACCACCTCCTCTGGGAACAGCTAACTGCCCAGGGCAACAACACTGTGTTTTTTGTCTAATTTTCCCTGAATTTCAAAACTCTTCACCACACTTTGTTTATTGTTATAAAAAGGCTGGCTTGGAAAGAAAGTGTAAGATGGTCCATTAGAGTATGAACCCACCATCTTCTCAGATCACTGGCCATCTGAATAAATCGCCTATAAAGATTCAATCCCTGTCTCTGCTTATTAGGTTTGGTACATGACAGGCAGCCCGAGCACCCACATCTTTTCCAGTTTCCTGTTTTCTTCATTTTGCATTAAGGAAACCAAGATGGGCACACCCTGTGTCAGCACTCGTCTGCATGTGTCGAGGGGTGTGCATGTGTGTGTGCGTGCACTTACTAGACTACTTAGATTTATAATCTCATGCAATCAAAGGGGACAGCCTCTTCCTTATATCATAGAGAAAAATCAACTCCCAGTTATTTAAAGCCCGAATTTACGTGGGCACTTCTGCTTTCTAAGAGGTACGGCAAATTCCCCTCAATGAGGAGAGTAATCTCCCTGTTGTTCTCTTCCCTGGAGTTATCAAACTTTTAGAACAATGTATACAAATGCAAATGTCATGTGAGAGGGGCATTATTGTCGTAGTTGTTTTAATCTTGTAGAAGAACTGAATTCTGCCTCTGGATCCAGCCAAGGACAAAGCCACACACAGCCTTGGGGGATGAGAGGCTGCCATTATCGTGAGGGAGCCAGAGTCATGAGCCAAGGATGATTACAGGAAGTTAAATCCTGCAGTGCATGGAAATTTTATGGGAAGGTGTGATCAAGGAGGCAGCATGTGTGTGTAGGTAGGTAGGTAGAGCCAAATCTGTGCCATATGTTTATACAGTGTAACACTGTATAAGAATCTGACCTCATTTTCTGATGTTTGCCTACTGACAGCTTTGAAGTCTCTCCCCTCCTTTTTCTCCTTCTGCCCCACATCTGAGCACACTGATGAGAAAGCCTGGCACTGCCTCTTCTGGCTCCTGCAGAAGTTCAAGTCAGGTACAGAAATTCTCCCTGCACCCTCCCACTCAACCTCCAACCCAAGCACGAGGAAAATCCCAAGCTACTTCCCTTTTCCTGTTCTGTCAAATCACTTGGGACCTGCCTGGGAGGCACCCTGCTATTGCTCTCTGCAAAGCCTCTGTATGTAATAAATCTCTTCCTGCTCTCTTGATGTGTGTGTGCCGTCCTCCGTCTCCACGTTCCACCCAAATACCGTGTGTGGGTCTTAGAAATGCCTCTGAGGTTGAGGTCCCGGGCTAGGATATCCAATTTAAATCCTGGACTCTCAGAGAAACCATTGTTCCTTTTAAAGCATAATAAAACCCAGCCAATTCTCTTGGGAGTTATTAACATTTCATTGCTATGTAAATGTTCAGCAGAAGCAGAAGGAAGAACTGTATTCAGGGACTAATTCTGACAGATTACAGTTTGAGGTCTTGTTAAAGGTTATTAAAGGTTATGTCCTCCAAATGATTTATCCAGTACAATAAGAATAGAAATACCAAACAGCCTGAATAAGAATTAGCACTGCCATTTTAATTGGGTGAGCATTGGATTGTTAAAACCCAAACAAAAAAATAATTATAATAGAGGAGGCATTGCAAAATATTTTTAAATAAAATTTTTGTGCCATTCAAAAATAGCCAGCCTGGAATATTTCTAGTTAACCCTCTCATTCCCTACATAGCCATATATTGTTTACACTACCTCTTAGATAGACACTCTAGCTCTTAAGTGTGGAATCTTTAGGAAATTATACTGTTCTTGAAGGTAATAAATACGGTAACTTTAAGAGAAAGTGAAAGATTGTGATTATGTGAGTAAAATCAGAGGCTCACAATCCGCCTGCAGAAAACAACGGAATATTCTCAAGAATGACAGAGCCCGAGCAAATCATTTGGAGGCTTTTAACACAGCACGCATTGAAATCAAGCTCTGCAAACAGGATAGTAACATAGAAATGTACTTCATTCGTATCTCCGTATCATAAATCATGAAATTATGAGCTCTTAGATTACCAAGAACCCTCCCAAACACATTGCTTCCAACGAAGTATTGTGCCTAAGCAGTGCTGTATTAAACATAATAGTTCACTGCTCGTGCCTACTTTGAAGACAGAACCTATAGGTAATAAGCAGAAATAAAAATCAAGGCTGTAGCTAATTGTTTTAAGAGACAGCAGCCAAAGAGTACAGAAGAGCGCTTTTCAGGGAGGTAATTAGGCTTGTGGGAATCAGGATGCAATCTTGTTAACGGTATGAGGTTCTTTATTCTTTCCCTCAATCAATTATTTAAGCCTATTTCAGGAATCTACACAATGAATATGGTCAAGGTACAGAGGTTTTGGAGGACATGTAATCATCCAGAGATGCACTAAAAGGAATTTAGTCTAGGCTGGAAAGTTTCCAACATATAAGTACTTGTTAGAAGTTCTAAAATGGATTATTTTCTCCAATTAAAGTCTTGGCAAGAATTAAGTAGTTTAGTAACTCTCAGGAACGACAGAGCCCAAGCAAATCATTTGGAGGCTTTTAACACAGCAAGCATCCAAATCGAACTCTGGAAACCAAACCCCAAAATAACAACTCTCTGTTGAGCTCCTGTTACGCACCAAACACCCGGTCGGGCCCGTTACACAGGTAATCTCATTTAATCCCAGGGAAACTTTACAAATGCTGTTTCTAAAGATGAGGACATGGTCACTCTGAGAATTTAACAATGTGCTGTGATCACTCAGTGGGGTACAGAAAGACTGAGGGTTAACGGAAGGTCCGCTCCTACTCTAACACATTCCTGTTTGTCTATTCCCACGGGCAGTGATGAGAACATAATTCTGGCTCCTCAGTCATATTGAGAGGTAATCTTTATACCATTCTTTGGGTGTTTATTTTTTCTTGTCACAAGGCTAAAGCTAAAGGTCAGAAATGCAATAGTATGAATCAGGTCGTTCCCTGACAGCTTCCAGTGACCGGTGGTTTTCGTAAACACACCCTGCCTTTGGTGGTTTAGAGTGGTGGCCGTGTGTGGCGGGTGAGCTTCACATGGTAGTTTTAGCTTCAGCACCAACCAGCTGTACAACCTTTGGTATTACACCCACTCTAAACCCCTCTTCTGTCACCTCTAAACGGGTCACCATAACAGTACCTACGTCACAGGACTGACAAAAATAAGTGAGAATCCGAGTGTGAAGCGTCGTCTTTACTATGTGTTCAACTCGGGTTCGACAATTAGACTGGTAAAAAGCCAGTTTCTCTGAGCAAGAAGTAAGATCGCTGGAAATAAGACAACAGGGGTTTAGAAAGGTGTTCACTTGGTTATTTAACAGATTGTGATAAATATTCCTTTGTTACTTAGCCTCAGAGAGATCTATAAAAAGCTCATTCCTGAGGACAAGGGACACAAAAAATAATTTTCAGAAGATGATACAATTAAAAAATAGATAAAAAATTGAAGGTAATCAGTAATCAAAGAAATGTATAATGTAGTAACACTGAGATGCCATTTATTATTTATTAAATTAATCTCCCTAATAAAGATACCATTCCATGATTTTAAAACTATAGTAAAGAAACTAACTTTATACATTGCTAATAAAAGGCAACATTTCAGAATGATAATTGATATTTTTTAAAAAGTATAAAAATGTTAATTTTTAAACATCAATTCCACAACTGAAAATCCCCACTAAAGAGATTATTTAAAAATGGGAAATCAGCATAGATATAAATTTTTATTGTAGTATTATCTCATTGAGCAAAAACTTGAGACAGTCTAATTACCCAACAGGAAAAAATTGTTAGCAATAACTATGATGTCACCTCTTTTTGGCATATTAGGTACCAATTAAAATTAAGGTTTTGGAAACAATGCCGCATCGTGATATGGCTTAGGAAAATAGAGGAAAAGTGTGACGTAAATCGTGTGTAGGCTGCTTAAAGCTAAATGAGAAGACATGTCCAGGAAAAACTGATTGCACGAAAATTCAGAATGTTCACAGTATATTAGCATGATGGATTTGGGGATTATTAATCTCTTTTTAAAAAGTATTTATAATTTCAATATTAATTGTATATTAATAAAGTGATTTCATTTAAACAATGTAGCCCTGGCTGGCGTAGCTCAGTGGATTGAGCGCGGGCTGCAAACCAAAGCATCGCAGGTTCGATTCCCCGTCAGGGCACATGCCTGGGTTGCAGGCCGCGGCTCCCAGCAACTGCACATTGATGTTTCTCTCTCTCTCTCTTTCTCCCTCCCTTCCCTCTCTAAAAATAAATAAGTAAATATCTTTAAAAAAAATAAACAACATGAATGATAGTGGTAAAATGATTATTCTCAGTCCTGCATAATATGGCAACTCTTATGACCACTGTCAGTTTCTGAGTTCGGAACATGATTTATTAATTACTGTGTTCTTTGTGTGCATAAAAATACCAAGAACCAAATAATAAAATTCATCTTTTCATAAATTTTTGCTCATTACTTTTAGAATTATTTTCAATTAAATAAATGATTCCTCAAAAGGAGTCACACATATGCTATAGGACTAATTATATGCATGTATCATTACATGCTTCATGCAATATGTTAAAATGTATACCCAATGACCAATATATTCAATTTCATTTGCTATGTGCATTAATAACTTATATTCTCGAAGTCTAGATATAATGTTTTATCTTTGGAAAGGTTCTTTAGAAGGGTCAGTAACAACATAAGTACTACTATTTTCTTTCTAAAAAGTTTTTTTAAATACATTTCATATATCATTGACAGAATCAATTCTTAAAGCTACTGTTATTACTAAATATTTGGAGACTTTTGTTTTCATCTCAGTTTCTCTTTTTCTAACTCAGTAGAGAATTTTGAATTAACTAGTAAAGGGCAGAGGTGGAAGAATGTAGAAAAATGTACGTAGTCAACTGTCGTAGCCAGAGAGGGCCTTACTTTGTGGACAGAGTCCCTTTCTAATAACACAAGAATCTCTGAGGCTATGATAAGAACATACAAAACATTCGAATCCAATGCAGTGTAACATTTACTGTGGGTTATATGCAGTGCTAAGCATGGTGAACAGAAGCCAAGAAAAGTGAGTTACAGCTTCCAGCAACAAGCATGCTTTCTAACAAGGAGGGAATACTTGTAAGCAACAAAAAACATCTCCACACGTGACAGAGTTCCATTTCTTTCCATTCTGCTAAACACTTCTAGAAAATTTAAAGTATAGGCTATTTTATATTCACTCCTAAATATACAAGTAACGTTCATGCTTACCATAGAAAATCTAAAAAAAGGGACCGATGATGAACAAAATCACCCATAGACTTCCGGCGGCCATCAAAACGGAGGAAGCCCACGGTAGCTTACCTTCCTCACTGATTACAACCACTCTGGACAAGATGCTGAACACAATTACTTGGTAACTCTGAAGATTAACAACAGCAAATAAACCGAGGAAAGAAGATGAAACTCGAAAAAGAACCCTTACGGAGTGAGTTTCCCGATCATCTGCTTTACTTGGCGCCGTGGCCAAGGGCGGCTTCAGGGTGAAGCTGTGCACTTGACAGAGGCAGTGGATTTCAGAGAGAAACTCTCTCTGGCCAGAGAAACAGGAAAAGGGGCCCGTTGGCTTCGAGGGCAGCCCCAATTATGCCTAACTGCAGCAGCGCAAGTAGCTAAAACTCTAAAAAAGAAAAACAAAATCAATCAATTTTCAAGCAAGAGAAATGGGAAACATTCCCCGGGGGCCAGAGAACACACGGAATACTGGAGGAGGAGAAAGTGAGGATGGGAGGTGCTCAGAATCTGGTGGGAGGAGAACTGACACACGCCCGCCCGGCCCTGGGCTGTGCTCGCGTGGAAAAGACCAAACACAGTCTAGCAAAGGCTTGCCAAACTCAGATGATGTTGGAACTCTACCCTGTAGAGAGTAAGACGGAACTTCAAGTTTCAACCTAACTGGGTTCATTGCTTTGTTGAAACCACCACCACAACAAGTCTGTATTCTCCAGTGGACTGTTTCAGGACTCAGCCTCTCATAATATACTATTCAAAATGTTCAGGATACATTTCCAAAATACTCAGCATACAGGGAAGAACCAGGACAGTATGAGAAAGTCTCTAAGAAAAAACAATCAGCAGATCAACAGATGGAAACTTGAAGATAAACCAGATGTTGGACTTAAAGCAACAATTATTTTCCCCTTCCTTCCTTCCTTCCTTCCTTCCTTCCTTCCTTCCTTCCTTCCTTCCTTCCTTCCTTCCTTCCTTCCTTCCTTCCTTCCTTCCTTCCTCCCTCCCTCCCTCCCTCCCTCCCTCCCTCCCTCCCTTCCTCCCACTTAATTTTGGTTTAACTTTTTCCTACTCCATATCATCCTAAGGTAGACACTTAGATTTTGGGTTTTAGACCTTTCTTTTTTTTGCAATAGAAACATACAAAGCTGTTACTTTCTCTGTGTTAGCTAAATCACACAGGTTTTGTTTTGCTGTGCTTTCAGTATTATTCAGTTTGAATTAATTTCTAACTTCTCTTGTGATTTATCCTTTGACCCATAGGTTGTGCAGGACTTATTTGTTTGATTGACAAATACTTGGGACTTTCCTGAATGTTATACTTATTTGTATTTTATTCTCTTATAGTCAGAGAATAACTCTTTTATCCTAAAGAATTTCCTTTAGCTTTTTTTTTTTTTAGAATATATCATCTGGAGATGAATGTCCTCATGGTTAATTTATCTTGAAACATCTATATTTCCCTTATTTTTTAAAGATATTTTTTCTGGAAAAAGATCCTTTAGCACTTTGAATATGGCTTTGGGCTTCCTTTTATTATGATTAAAAAGTCAGCTACTGATTGAATCATTGTTCCTCTATACATTTTCTTGTTAATTTTTTTGCCACTTTCAATATTTTCCTCATTTTTAGTTTTCAGCAGTTTGGATCTGATGTTTTCTTTATATTCACCTTGTATGTACATGCATTTGTGTGCGTGTGTTTGAGATTCTTGGATCTGAAAGTTAATCTGCAAGGTGTTTAATCACTACTTTTTCAAAATGTTTTTTATACCGTCTTCTCTTTCCTCTCCTTCTGGAACTCTACTTGCATGTGTATAGTGCTGCTTTGTATTATTCCAAAAGACTCTGAGGTTCTATGTGTTATTCTTCAGTACTTTTCCTCTCTGTTTTGAGAGATGGCAATTCCTTTGATCTTCTTATAAGTTTCATCAATTATTTTTTCTGCTACTTTTAATCTGCTATTGATTCTATCTAGCAATATTTAAATTTCAACTTCTATATTTCAAAATTTTCACTTTTAATAGTTCCCACTTGTCTAAGATATTGTTTCCATTTATCCTACTAGACCATTTTTTTCTTTAATTCTTTGAAATATATATTTTTAGCTGTTTGAATACGTAATAGCAGTTTTAAAGTATCTGTTTGACAAACCTATCATCTGGCCAACTGAGTGGTTTCCCACTGATTTCTCATTTTATCCAGATTATATTGGGTGAGGCAAAAAGTTTGTTTATTTTTTTTCTGTAAAGTAAAAGATACATTTCACTTTTACCAATAATATTGATTTGGATATTTTTGAGTATGTCAGCTATCTCTTATGTGGTATAATGTTGATTGTTCTCAATTAATGTCTTGATTTGATGGCTATCACCTTCAACTGGTCTACTGACTGTGGAGCATCATCCAGCAAGAAATTTCCAGCACAAAACTTTGCAAACCACTTTTGACATGTTTGATCAGTCATAGCACCTTCTCCACACACCGCACAAATCTATTTTTTGCATCTCAGTTCTGTTTTCACTTTTCTTAAAATAATAATGCATAATACACAAAAATGTGTGTATTTCCACCTTCAACATTTAAAGGCTACACAAAAATGCACCAATTTTGATAAGTTTTTTAACTGCATGCTGATATGACAGCTGTCACAACACAATCTAACAAAATTATTTTGAATGAAGTTAAAGACAAGTAAGTGCTACTAGAACCATCTTATGGAAAAAGACAAACATTTTGGCCAACTCAATAGATTACATTTTCCTGTTTCTTACATGTACAGTAATTTTTGATGAAAACTAGACATTGTAGATAATATAGTGTAGCAACTCTGGATTCTATTGTGTTCCTCTGGAGATTTTGTTACTGTTATTATTATAGTAGTCAGTTAATTTTCTTGGATTCAAACTGTGATTTCACTGTTTCCTGTGGAATGCCGCAGCTGATAACTCCATTTATTTTTTTTCACAACATCCAACTATTGCTTTTTTAATCCTGGTCCCCTGAGGGTTTCCATTGTGACTACGTGGTGATAAGCTGAAAATTGAACAAAATGTATTTTCCCATTTTTAATCTCATATATCATGGCTACTCTGCTTCTGGAGATCCTTTCTTAAATTTCCAAATGCTCTGTCAGTGTCAGGCTTTTCCCCTGCTGTTTCAAATCAGTGAGTGCTTCTCTTGCCTGATTGGCATGAGAGTCAGAGAGAGCACTTGGTTAAACAGCAACAAACTCATAAATCTCCTCACCTGGTGAGCCTGCTTTTAACACTACATCCTCCTTCGGTCTTCCCCTGCTCTATTTGCTAGACACTCAGCACTTTGCTTTGTGTATTTGTGGTTCAGTTATCAGTCAGGGATTCATAATGCAGATATTAGATCTTAACAGTTTTGCACCTCTCTCTCAAGATCTGCCTTTTAACGTCTCCTCTCCTACTGAGCTCTGATCCTTGCATTCTTGAGCTGGTTAGGCTGTGTTCACCCTTCACTGCAGGCGGCCCCTTTGTGGGAGCACACTCAGGCATTTCTCGCCCTTTGTTAAGGACTCTTTTTCAAGAATACAATTCCCCTTGGCTTTTGTTTGTACTTGGTACTTTTTAGTGCCTTTAAATAGTTGGTGTTTTAAAAAACGTATGTGTCTAAGTTTTATAATTTTTATTGGTGGAGAGGTTCTTATAAGATCATTTTGCTGTCATTATTAGAAATACACCTACGACCTTCCCAGCCCATCTATCTGTACCTCCTTCTTGAGCGTGTTCCATAGCTGTCTTTTCCCTTCCCTACTATAATGGTATTAAAGCCAGAAGTCTAAATACTCAGTTTTAAAGTATTTCACTGTCAAATAAGTCTAAGAAAAGAGCATTTCACTAGATGTTAGGAGACATGGGTACTAGTTTCACTTGATTTAGGCAAATAGTTTGCCTGCTGTGTATGGTAGCTTTCTTTTTAGAAACTGAAAAAAGTGAATGAAATATACAATATCTTCTGTCAATAAAGTTCTATTTGCCTATAAGGTCAAAATTTCCCTTATGGTCAAATCAGTAAACAAGATTCCTCCTAATTTTTAGGCATACTGATTATTTATGCTGAGATTTTTTTCTGTTTCCCTTTTCCCAGATAAGAAGCCATTTGTCAACTGAGATGCTCTCAAGAATTGAATGAAACATTTTATCTGTTGTTTCTGACTTTCTATATCCTACTTTCAACTTCAGTGTCAAAACGGTCAATAGGCGCATGACTCCCAAGGTGAATTTTGTAATGTTGTCTAGGTTTCCAATAAGAATGTCATTTTTCTTTCCTCAGTTTGCTGCCAGTTGTCTCCCTTTCTCAGCTTCTCTGCTGTCCCTCGACTCTAACTTCCGATTCCTTCTTAGGATTTTTATATGTGGTTGCATTGTTCCTAAATAAAAGAAAAAAATACTATTGTCTGTCTTGGCCCAGAATATTTTTACTCCCTGCACAATTTAAAAAATGGATGTTGAGCTGTATTTTCCCTGCTGAATGACAAAATCGACAAAATAAGAAACATGTCAAGAAAATGTCAGGTTCTAGCAGGAGATAGAAAATAAGAAGGGGAGCAAAGTGTAGGAGAATTCTACCACAAATGAGCTCTTCATAAACTATGAATAATGGTTTTTGTTATTTTTATTTTCATGTCATATATTTTGATAAAGTAATATTTATCTTGTTAAATTAGCTGTGCATACTGACTACATCTATTACATTCTCATCCAACTGGTTTATTTTTTGAATTACTACCATATGTCATAAAATAGTGAACAAAGTTTTTTACTCATCATTGTCACCAAAAATCATAGAATGATGAAAACCTTAACTTAAAACTGACAATGATCTTTAAATTCAGACTCAATAAGGTACAGTGCAAGACAGCAAAAGTAAGTAATTTAAGGATAAACATCTTTTGAAGGTAATATTATGAGAGATGAGATAGAAAAGGAAAGACTAGAAATGTGAAATAATTTGTTTTGCTATTTTCTCACCAAATTATGCAAAATATTTCGTATTAAATTTATTAAAATCCTATTACATTACAAAAGGAATACCTGCTCATTGTGACAGTTCAACAAAATTTAGATCTGAAATCACCATTTACACTTAATTAAGAAATCCATTGCTTTGCTGTTGTGTTACTGGGAAGTCAACACCATCATGCATTTTCCTTCTTCTTATGCAGTGCACACCAGAATGTGATAATAACATTAATATAAACTTGATATACCAAATCTTTTAAAACTGGCTTACCTGAACACATTTTTAATAAACATTCAGTTCATATGTGCAAATTTTTATATATCACATATTGTATTGTGAATTTATATCAATCTGTTAAAATAACATTTACTTAGAAAGACTACTTTCTGTTTCATAAAGTAAATGATGTCTTTCCTATTAGCTTATTGGAAAATGAGTTGAAGTTGGTTTTCTGTAAGTACTTGCTCTATGACACTTTGATTTGAGGGTTACTGTATTTTGGAAACTAGATTGAAAACACAAGGACTGTCACATAAAATTTTAGAGATGTGACTTCAATCATTAAGTATTGTACTTTGATTTAATATGAAATATGGGAATACTAGATTTTTTTAAAGGGTGGATTGACTATTTGATAGCTGATGAGTATCAGGCTAGAAATAAGCAGCATCCAAGACTATCTTTCAGAATGCCCTATCATTCAATTCTTTTTTTCCAGTGGTGGCAATGAAAAGGAGAGACAAGAATTTCTACAGAGCAAAGTGGAATATTAGGAAAAGAGTTGTATTTCTGAGTAAGAAAATGTAGCCATTTAAAAAATCTTATTCGTATGTAGTCTACATTTATGTAAAAGAGCTTCTTTGTTCTCCTGGGATTATATTAGCTTGGATTTGGTATGAACCAGGTGGTTTTTCAAAATTATCAATGAAATTCCTAAGCGTCTGTGGTTTTTGATAGGCTTACATCCCTAGTTAGACTGGCATCTGTGGTCAAGCTCCTCCTCCTGTGCCATTTTGACTTCTGTTGCACACGTCCCTACCTCCCCTGCCCCTGGAATCTGGTACCCAATGGAGAGGGAGGGGTGTTAATCCCCTTAGAGCCAGAATGCTGTGGTCCCCTGGGGTGTGAAGCTATAGCTGCCTAGTGTGGCAAACAGGCTTATGCTCCCCAATTTATTACAATGTCTAATTCCCTTTGTTCTCCTTATTAATAATATGCTGATTACCTATGGTAACAGTTTTACTTAGTTATTATTTCAAGTACCAATTTTTCTAATTTGTTAATTTTAGTCATAATTTTGATTATTCTCTTATCTTTTTCCTTGTGTTGAATTTGGCATTTTTTAGTTCTTTCAAGTTCTAAGCTCATTTCTTTGATCCTTGCCTTTTGATTTATATATGTATTTAAAACAACAAAATTTCCTCTGAGTGCAGCTTTAGACAGTGCGCTACAGTAATGAAAATATTCTAGATATTCTGAAATTAAGGATTTGATTAAAGGTTTAATATTCCAAGAATTTATGAGAAATGAAAGATTTATTTTCCATCCCTTTGATATTTCATAGTTAAAAGAGATAAAACAAAACAATTCTATTGTTCATGATCAGTTTTCTCATTAATTTTTATGAATTTTGATGCTAAATCATGCATTGATTTGTGGAAAAATTCACAAAAAAAGTAGTATGTAAAATATCATCTTACCTTTATTAAAATAGCTATTGTTAATTTTAGTAACTGTATCCAACCTTTATGTCATATCAGTTCCATGTACAAGGTGTTATTCTAAGTTCAACGTATATATTAATACATTCAATCATTCCCATTTTGCAGACAAGAAGTGAGAAAACTGAGCCTTAGGGAGGTTATATAATTATGCTGAGTCATACAGCTAGTAAATAAGAATATGTAGACTCTAACCTAGGTCTCTGACTGCAGAGCAAAAGGTCCTATGTCACAATTATGTGTAAGGGAAAGAACAGAGAAACAAGAGTCAGGGGACTTATTCCAGTCCAATCTCTGCTACAGTAAGATCTGGGACAGGTCAATCAAGCTCTACAGTGCTGAGATAGGGTGGTGGTGACTGAGGTCAAAAGTCTACTAAGTTAGCCATTATGCTATGTGATCCTCAATTTGCTGTTTCAGGAGTGGTGATAAAATTATGCACTCCAAATACTGTTGCTGGTGATCAGTAACATCCTGGGATTTGACTAAGAGAACGTTCTAGAGTCATAAAAGAGAAACACAACCTGGACACGTTATGATTGATTTCATTAAGGCTACAGTGTAACCAACTACACTAAGTAAGAGTGACCTACGATTCCATGCAGACCTAGAACCACTGCTAGAATCTCAGGAGTCCTGGGGGTCAGCTGATGTCAGAACAGTCTTAATGCATGTGGTGATGGCAGTAGACACGGACCTCAGATTTAATCATTACCAATTATGCTGGTTTTGACTGACCCACTGTTGGACCAACTTCAGTCATGTGTTAAGTATAACTTGGAACACAAAAACCACTTCTGTTTACGTGAGCAAAAACAATAAGATCATACAGCTTCTCCTCCCATAAAAGAAAGCAAAGATTTTATATATATATATATATTTTTTTCCTTCAGTATAGCACTGAAGAAAATATACGCAATTAAGGCAGTAAGAGTGTTCTCAGTATCTCGTTGGCTGAAAACAAAGAGCCATCTCTTTAGGATGATGTTAGAAGAAACAGCTCCAAAAGCTTCATCTTTTTGTCACTCAACGTTCATGATTAGGGCCTATGGAATCCGATTGGTCAAGGCTCTTTAGGATCATTAGTGGGCCTACCTCTTGCTCATGGATAAGGGCATCTTGTTTCATAGTCTCACTAAAAGAACCTTTAGTGATGGGGAGATGGCTCCACAAACACTGAGATAATGTTGTAGAAGAGGAAAGGATGCTGGCAGGAAGTTATGACAAATAACAGATACTAACATACACACAGAATTTTTTCTTTGTGGTGCTCCAAAGAGTAAGTTCACTGGACTTGCATCAGATTGTTATCGTACTCAGTTTGGCTGTGTATCTGAAAACTCAAAATAGTGGCTTAAGTAAGATTTAAGTTTATTTCTCTCTCAGGTAAAAGCTGTCCAGACCCATTTCAGAGTTAGCTGGCTGCCTTCTCAAGAGTACCTTCAAGCTGGCTTCTGGAACTTCATCCATCAAATCCGACTTTCAGGAACTACGAAGGAAGATGTAGAAGGCAAAAGGATATTCTTTCCAGCTGAGTCAGCTCCTGATCAAACAGCCTCCTCGGAAGTTCCCCCTAACACTTTAAATTATATCCCATTATCCAAACCTTTGTCATCTGACCGCGAAGGTGACTGGCCGGGAATATAGTCCATTACTGAGTGCACTGCAGCACCCGATATAACCAGCATTCCAAACCGAGAGAGAGTGAATACTGTCTCTACTATACTTAGAAATTTCTTCTCTAAACTGCCTAATGCAGGATTAATTCGGGCCAGCTAAAACAATCTGAAAGTTTTCAACAACTACATTTTTAAAGTTCTCTTTTTTCCATCTTGCCAATCAGTTGTACTTTTTTTCTTAATTGGCTGCTATTTTCAATTAAGTACAATTGCCCTACAGTAAAGTTAGAATCACATTCCACTGATTAGAATGGTCTTCCTATGATTAATGAGTCAGTCTGAAATTCACACTATGCTTATTTACAACACGATAGCGTCATTCAGTAATGAACTTCCAAGAGATTATTTCATTCCCATTGCCGTGTTTCTAATCAAGTGCTCATATGCATAATGAATGCTCCAAGAGAAATCTGTTTTTTGCCTTGTTTACTAGAAGAATTGTCTCAATGGCAAGTCACGAGTGTGTTCAAATGGATTGTCTAGTCAGAGCTGAACATGAATTAAAATATTACAATGAGTCATGAAACTGTAAAACACAATGGCCTTTAAAATTCTGGTAAAGTCACACGAACTCAGATTTGCAGGAAATCTTGAGATTCACTTAGTCAACCCCTAATCCAGTTCTATGAACACAGCCATCAGTAGGTGACTCTCTTGAGTCTTGGAGATGAACCGTGGATGTTGGACACTTGCATCTGTCCCTTTTAGATGACATGTGCCAGTCCCTCTAGATGGCACTAATTATTGGAACTTTCTTTTATTGAGCAAAGCCACAAAATTTAGTGTCCCCATTTTCATCTTTAACTTTCCTCTTTTTCTGCCATGGTAGATATTTATGCGTTAGATATTTATTTTAGGCAAAATAAAGTGTCATTAATATGGACAGCCGTATTAGAACAAAGCTTAATTTCAGAACAGGATAGCCAATGTGGTGAAGAGGTCACCAAAGGATTACACAAGTCGGGGAAAGGGAGGAAGGGCGAGGGGCCAGGGAGGGCCAGGGAAGCCTGGTTTGGTGGTAAAACCTGCGCCGAGAGGAGGGAAGCGAATGAGCATGCGTGCTCTGCCCTGAGTTCAAGGGAGAAAACGGAAAGCGAAAAGGCTGCTGGGGTAGAGCTTGCATTTGGTGTGAATGCTCAGGAAGTAGCAAGACTAGTGTAGCCAGAGCCGAGTGAGAGAGGAGAAATCACCAATAAACCTGCTTGCACGCTAACAGGCTCGCCGATCTGTAATTCTTTACTGCGCTGGAGAGAAGCGCCACGTTTCTGGGAGTTTCTCCTGTAACAGATCTGCCCCCCTTCAAGTCAGGAAGGCTTTACGTTTATGTTTAAAATTATTAGTAACAAAGCAGCCAAGTCAGTTTTTTCAATTTTCTTCCTCCTTATGGAAGACAATTATTCACAGCTAGAGTCTACTGGCAAGTTTTAATTGTTTTCAAACTCTGAGTGCCTCAGAGTGTCTCCACAGTGACCTTCTTGGTTGTCCCAAGGAGCAAGATCACTGAAGTACTTGCCAAAGTAGTTCCAGCTGAGCCATCTGTGGTGGGCATAATACTGACCCTGAAAAATGTCCATGTTCTGATCTGTGGAACCTATGAAAGTGTTACTTTCCACGACAAAAAGAGACTTTCCAAGATGTGATGTTAAGCTGCCTTGAGTAGCAGAGACTATCCAGGTGGGCCCAATCTAATCACATGTATTTTAAAAAGCTGATTCTATTTCTCAACTACTGTCAGATGAGAGGACAGAGGAAAGGCTGGAGACATGTAATTTTGTCATCTTTGAAGATGGTGGAAGGGGCCATGAGCCAAGCAATGAGGTCTCCTCTGGAATCTAGAAAAGATAAGAAAATGGACTCTTCTCTAGAACCTTCAATGAAGAAAGCAGCCTTGCCAACGTCTTGATTTTAGGTCAGTGAGACCTGTGTCGGACTTCTGACTACAGAACTGTCTGACTGGAAACTTGTGTGGTTTTGCACTACTGTAACTGTGCTCCTTGTTATGGAGGTAACAGGAGACAAAGACAGCCTCCCTGAAGCCACACGACTCTGTTACTGAGCACTAAGTACCGTCCCATTGCCCGCCGCCGCCACCCTCTCCTCACGATTCCAGAGGGAAAAAGTTTTGGTGATAAAGAAAGGAGTCTTTATTCAAAAGCTAAACAATATCAGAATAATAGCTTTCTACCTGCATTTATCACTTAAGCCTATCAAGGCTAAAATCTCTAACTCCTGAGTTCCCCTATCATTCTCCCTGTTAGTTTTTAATGATCTTATTTCATAGGATTAGTTTACAAACTAAAATAATGTAAGATACAAAAGTTACACAATTTTACACAATTTTGGATGAATGGCAGGCTTCTGCCTCAGAGTCCACCCCCTCTACACATGAATACACAAAGAATAAAACTGCCACCCCCTGCCAGGCCAGCCATATCCTAGGCTGCATCCCGAGTTCCTTCTCCCATTCAAAATCCATCCAGAATAGTGTCCATTGGGAAATGCAGACAGCTGCAGCCGGACATCCTCAAAAAAGAGCCAGTGGCTGCCTTCCTTTTTATTTTAAATCTTCTGGCCCATAATTCCATGCACTCTGGAGGCATTCGGCTTCTCAGCCAATCCAATCCTAGGCTGTTTATATTGCTGCTGGGGCAACCTCTTCCTATGGTCTCTCCTAACTCCTTCTCAGTGATCTGACTAGACCCCTCTGTAACAACTTGACCTCTGCCGAAACTGGCTGTGAGTAGGCTGTCAGTGTATGCAAACCTCAGAGTACAGAAGAGCATTCACCTGCAGAAAACATTGTCAAACTGCTCTGCTGACCTTCTGTTGTATAGATCTGAGCGTCCCCAAGCAACCAAAAGGCAGATATAACAAGAATAGTTATGGTAAATTTCAGGGTGGTTATTCTGGGATGCAGCAAGATCTGAAAAGGTATTTTGAATCAACTTAAACATGTGATCTTCAACATTGTTTTGATTTAGTGTATGCAGTATTGTTATTACATTTTCATTGTTTTATATCTTTCAATTCATCAAGGCCCAGAACAAATTTTAGTAATCTGTTGCTGAGAAGCCAGATGTGACAGACAGTACCCCATGGAGCAGACCTATTTACACAGTAAAAATAAATAAACTTTTGATGCTTTCTCCTCTAGGCCATTTCACAGCTTAAGTTGGGGCCTCACATTGCATAAAGTTGACATCACTCTAAATCATTCCATTCCTCACTCTCCTTCTTTCCCTAAATCCAAAACAGCTAGTACCTCAAGTGCTTATCTCTCACAGGTAGGAAACTGTCAGATTAAAGTAATGCATTCTGAGGATAAAGGTTTTAACCTTGTATTGCAAGATTTGATGGACTAAATACAACTGTAATCAATGCACCAAGCAGAATATCTTGAAAGAGATGTTTACTGCAGGCCCTTAGTTCCACTATGCAATTTCATATATATATAATTTTTTTTAAAGATTTTATTTATTTTTTTTAGAGAGGGAAGGGAGGGAGAAAGAGAGAGAGAGAGAAACATCAATGTGCGATTGCTGGAGGACATGGACTGCAACCTAGGCATGTGCCCTGACTGGGAATCGAACCTGCGGTGCCTGATTCCCAGCCCGCGCTCAATCCACTGAGCTACACCAGCCAGGGCTCATATATATATAATTTATATATAAAATTTGTATATATAAAACACACACATATATACACACATATTCTGAATTCTGTTTTTATTTATTATTTATTTTTAGTTTTTCATTATGGTTTACATTTAACACTATTTTGCACCAGCTGCAGGTGCACGGCATAGCGGCCAGACAATCACGCACCTTACAAAGTGCTCCTCCTGTATCCCAAGCAGCTGCCTGGCACCACACATAGTCACCACAGCCTCACTGCCCACAGCCCCCAGGCTGTACTTTACACCCCCCGTGTCTACTATACAACTACCCATCTGCACTCTTTCATCCTTTCGCCTTTTTCACTCAGTCCCCAATGGTCCTCCCCTCCGATGATCATCAGACTGTTCCCCGTATCTACAAGTCTTTCTGTTTTGTTTGTTTAATCTGTTCTTTAGATTCTACATGTAAGTGAAATCATAAGGTATTTGTCTTTCTCTGGCTGACTTATTTTACTTAACATAGTACTCTCTGGGTCCAACCATGATGTCACAAATGGTAAGATTTCATTCTTTTTTATGGCTGAGTAATATTCCATTGAATATATGTATCACAGGCTTTTTATCCACTCACCTGTTGACAGCCACTTGGATTGCTTTTTTATATTGGCCATTGTAAATAATGCTACAATGAACATAGGGGTGCATACATTCTTTTGAATTATTTTTTGGATTTCTTCAGAAAAATGCACAAAAATAGAATGCTGGGTCATGTGGCATTTCCATTTTTATTTTTTTTAGGGAACTCTACTGTTTTCCATCTTTGCCATGCAATTGTGGATATCTGCCAGTGTTCACAACATGGCACTGAGGTTCACGTTCAAAGACCTGGATACAGACAAAACTTACTGAGTTCAGGCTCTGTGATGTGGGAGCTGCGACTGAGCTTCCCTTTCCTCATCTGTGAAATAAAGATAACAAGAATGGCTATTTCTTAAGTTTATTGTGAGGTCTACGTGAAATCACACAGGGCAACTGCTTAGCTCCATGCCTGGCATGGAGTAAGCACTCCCTATGCCACATCTGTCTGTTATTCTCTAGTTCAGGGTCTAGAGAAGGCATTTTGTGGAGACACAGAAA
This sequence comes from Tonatia bakeri, assembly GCA_004024845.1. Lineage (NCBI taxonomy): Eukaryota > Metazoa > Chordata > Mammalia > Chiroptera > Phyllostomidae > Tonatia > Tonatia bakeri. The sequence continues at coordinate 144,296 of PVIA01000366.1, read as the reverse complement.
AAGCTACAGCCTTGTACCCAGCGGAGCTTTCTCCCACCCTCCAAACGTGCCCTGCCAGTGAACAGACAACAGAAAAGCAGTAGCTCACTTTAAAAAGTAGTTAACTTACACACACCTGGGCTTTCCAAACACATTTTATCATCTAAAAGATGCATTGTCTAAATCTTGTGTAAGTATAGGTATTAACTTAATTCCTTAGCATACTCATGGCGCAATGGGGAAGAAAAACAAAGGAGAAAATGTATGACTAATTTGCGGAAATCCTCCTCTTTAATCATAATAAACTAAAGAAATAAATTGAAGTAATTTAGGAACGATTATCTTGAAAAAACTTTTCATGTTAGTCCAAAGAAAGGAGTATAAATCTTGGAATATGTCTCTCCATCTTCTGCAGGAATTCTGGCCTCGTCAAGGATACTTCCGTTACCACTATAAAGCGGAGAGATGGGGCTGTGAAGGTGAGGACATTGAGAATACTTTGGTGAAGGTTGTTTGGTGCCAGTAACTATTAATGGGTACATTCTGAAGACTTAACAAAACAAACCAACTTTCATTTTAGAATTTAAAAAAAAAGTTAAGACTATAACCCCAACTTAAGATAAGGCAAAATAATTTAAAAACAGCTCTCTTACTATTTCAGGAAAGAAGAATCAAAATGTTTTTCCAAAGTTAAACTTCAGGGGAAAAGCTTCTTATAATAAAAGCAGGTTTTCCCCTTAGGACAAACTATTCCCAACTGATTGCCTGCCTTCACAGGCTGCAACAATACGTATGATTGACAAGCGTGTCAAAGGCTTCATTCTTTTATCTGGGTTTTAACTGTTCCTTCCGGGAGCTGATTTCAATGAATTGTTATATTTTGAGGTGCTGTCATAGACTTATTGGAAGGAACTAGAAATGTTAGCTCCTTGTGTCTGGAATTTCAGCAGGGATTCTAAGTCTGAACGTTAGATCTAACTTAATAATATAATTTTTAGAAGTTTTTGGAACTGTATAGAGAAATAAAGTAGAATTACCTTAATTAAATATTTATGAGAAAGCTACAGGACATCAGAACAGTGCTTTCTCTATTCACTCTTACTTAACTTCTTGTCAGTGCGAATAGATATTTATTATCGTAAACAGTGAATTGAGTATTTGACTAGTATGTAAAACTTAAATGTAATACTATTATTTTTATTGTTAATACTGCTTTGAGCAGAAATTGAGTAATACTCCAGAGGCATGACAGGATCAATCTAACTTGTAGAACATCAGCATCTGTTAAAGGGAAGGTGTGAACATTTATAAATTTGAAGTGAATCAATATTCCCTAGGATAAATGAGTCTACAGAAATCACAAACTAGGCATGTCTAATCTGCACAGGAAGGTACTATCTCTCTAGGAGTTACCCATAAATTTCTTAGCCCATAAATTACTTAGCATGGTGCCTAGCACATGACATGTAAACATTAACTATATTACCATGTAGAGGGATATTTGATTTTTGAGTTACAAAGATCTAAAAATTAGTGGCTTAAAAATACATAACTTTTCTCTCATGTACAATGAAGCTCAGAGGTAGGCTGTTCAGGCCTGGCATGTTGACTTCTTTATATTATGAATATCTTAGAATAGTTCTATTTTCTGCTTTGCTACACTTAGCAGAGGCTTACATCCTCAGAATCGCCTCATGCTCACAATATGGCTGCCATGATCCTGCCTACTACATATAGGTAGAAGGAGGAAAAATGCTAGTTGTGCAAAATGGTGAAGGCCAACTGAAGCTATGTCATTAAAACAAACAAGCAAGCAAACAAACAAGCACACACACAAAAACTTCTTCCAGAGTCCAAACCAACACAGCCCCATGCCTTCTCTTTCTTAAAGGTAAGATGAAAAATGTTTTTAACTAAATGTATTGCCAAACCTAACAAAAACAAAGTTAAGGAAGATGGGGAGATTGGATTTAGATAGACAACTAGCTGTTTTTCCTACTGTTATGATTATGATTATAATTATTGGGGTGGCCCCAAATAAATGACTCCTTTTCAGTGGTTTCCTGCTCTTTGTGACTGTAATAACATTTGCCTTTCAGAAGTGTGTCCAAGAGAGTTCATATTGGCTTTCAAGAGCCCACTGATAAAAATTCAAGAATTTTGCATGTTGGTAATAAAACATGGCTATTATTAAAAATTAAATAATATAAACATAATTAAATGCATTATATAAGAAACAGATAACAAATATTAAAAATAGGTAAGTTCTTAATTATTTTATTATAAATTGCAATTGTTTGTTTCCTTGAGGTTAGCATATCCATTGCATCTGTGTGGTGAAAATACTGGATAATGGAAACCTACAAAATAGAGTGCTACCACATCTGTCCCCAATTCTGCATTTAGTGATGTCATATTGGTAGCTTAAAACTGATCATGGAGATAAACATTTTACATCGTGGAAGTTGACAAACATTAAAGTGTGGCTTCTTTTTTTAGAAAGTAGATTGTAAATATTTATTACCACAATTCTGACTTATATTAACAAAAATATTTTAATAGTTTGCTATGTTAATGCTCATCATTATAGAGATCAGGGTAGGGACAAATTTACTGTTTCACTAACGTAATCTCATCTACAAGGCTATCCAGTGAACACGTTAGAAGAGGGAAGGAATTGTTCTTCCTCTGTTCATGCCTGGCAACAGCTCTCAGGGGACCACCAGCAAAGCCAGCCAGATATTTCAGCTCTGAGCTAGAGAAAAAGAATTTTTTTGTAACTAATCTCTTGGAGAGAGAGGTAAGGAAAGAAACTGTCACATGTCTTCCCCCAAAGACTAATAAGTGTGTTTATGTCCTTTTGAGCTTGGAGCAATCATCAAAAAAAGAAACTGTGCCTCACTGATTATCACTCTAGAGGGCAACAAAATGAGACATTTTGGGTAAATGAAGATGCAGTGCAGCCCCTGGTGGGGTACTCAGTTGGTTAGAGCATCACCCTATACACCAAGGTTGTGGGTTTAATCTCCGGTCAGGGGACACCCAATGAATGCGTAATTAAGTGGAACAAAAAACTGATGTTTCTCCCTCTCTCATCAATAAATTTTTAAAAATGTCAAAAGATGTGACGTTAAGCAGAAAATCAACGACACAATGTAGTGCGGATAAGTTGAAAGGATGATGAACAGTCCCCTTTCTACATCTAGTGTTTAAACTGACTGTTGAATGAAAGCTGATTTTGTTTTTCCATGTTAAGTGCTTTTTCTTTAGCTGTCTACAGTTGTGTGTGAATCTTCTGTCCCACTGTCTGGGGTGGAAGAGGGTGCCGGAGAGAACTGTAGGAGAAAGTGCTTTGGCTGCTTAGTCCTTTGGCAAGACTCTTGGGAAGCAAACACTCTTCGTTCCTGAGGGGAGTGTGAATCACTATGACCTTTATGAAGGACAAGTTGGCAACTTTTGTCAAAATTGCAAATGCATATGACCATCGATCCAGTAATTCTACTTTTGTGAACATATTCTGTATACTTGTACATATGCTAAATGTTATAGGTTCAAATTTATTCAATGTAACACTTTTGCATAAAGGAAATGGTTACAATCAACTCAAAATTTATCAATAGTGAGTGGTTACATAAATTATGACATTTTTACAGTGGATTTTTATGTATGTTAAAATGTCATTAAATAAAATAAAAAGTCCTAGGAACTATATAGTGAGAAAAACATGTAAGGGCACATGTATATCTTTTGTGCAAAATAAAAGAAAATAAAAACCCAAGTTTTGTGTCTTTTCTAATGTGTATACCTCTGGAAAGACCCATAGAATCTAAGAATAAGGATTTCTACATGGAAGGGAGGGAGGTTCTGGCTAAATGAGAATTGAAGTTAGAAGGAAAGCAACATGTTTTGTTATTTTTTTAACTTTTATAGTTATTCACTTTTCTGAGCCACGTGAACATATTACCTAGTTTAAAATTCTTTAAAATATCTTAAACCCATATGCATAGTCTACAATGCTTAAAGAGAAAGAAACTTGCTGCCTGTCAGCACAGGCCTTTAATCTGACTTGATGAGTTCTTGCTGTGAGATGAAGGGACCATATGTAGAGATGTGCCGATTGGAGGGACCCAACATAGGAGTACGTATGAGGCCCCGAGGAACTAGCAGGAGCAGGATGCTAGTCCAGGGCTAGGCTGGGCTGCAAGGGTGGAGGGCGTGGAGCTGTCATGGAGGCCCTGCAAGGACCGGAATTCTGACTGCAGAATGCACCTTCTGCCAGACAGAGTGGGGAATGAGGAGCAAGAAAGATCCCAACCTTTCTCTTGTCCACACTTGATCTCCAAAGAGAAAGGTACTGCTACTTCTGAGAATTCTGCTGGATTTCATGGTAGTAAGTTAATAAGTGTCCAAGTAAAAGATAAACCCAGATCTACTGTGCTAATATGCGACAATCTCCAGACACATTAAGTGAAAAAAATCAAGATGTGGAACAGTGTGTACGAGTCCCACTTGTATTAAAATATTTATAACATATATTTATATATACATGCATAGAATATTCATGGAGGACTGGCAAAAAAATTTATAATATTTGAGGGAAGATGCAAGTGAATTTGGACTACCAGAAGATGAAATAGACCTTACTAGTTTAAATCACAAAAATGTGTGATTTCAACTTTATAAACATGCTTAATCAAAAAATAGACAAATTCATTAGTCAACAGACACCATTTTTAGTTATTCATCATAAGCTTAAACAATATAATATCTAACAAATACTGCATTATGTAACTGGAATACATTTGCTTGGGTTTGCTTCCTGGCTCTACAATTTTTTTAGTTTTATGGGTTTAGGCAAGTGATTTACTCTTTCATAGCTTGGTTTCTCCTTCATTTTAATGGCCAAAAATAGAAGGTTGTTTTGAGGGTTAAATAAGATAATTGATATAAAATAGTTTACACAGACCTGACACACTGAAAAGACAGTACATGATAGCCATGTTAAGATTTAAACCTTGCTGATCATTTTTAGTTCTTATATTTCAAACACATTAATGTACTTGCATCCTAAAAAATAATCACTAATTAGAGAACAGAAAGTCTTAATATGTTATCATAGGACACTGCTATTTGACAATCATTATACATTCACTCTCAAAATATGTGTTTCATAGGCATATTTTTAAAGTAGGGCCCAAACCACGCTGAAATATCAGAACAAGGTGATCAGTATTGTTGCTTTATGGAAAGGCTTGGTCTGTAGATTGTACACCATCTGATAAACACCTGCATGGAAAAAATCACATTTTACTGTTTGTCAAATATTTTATATGAGTATTGGGGAGTGTATCCTCTGGACCTATATAAAGAAATAATACACTTTGTTTATGAAATCATATTGCTACTTAATTTAAAATTTTAAGTTAATGAAATACTTTGGCAATAGTGAGAGAAGGCTCAGCTTCTAAAAAAATTCTAATTTATTTTTTTACAATGAGAAATATGACTCATTATCAAAAAAAAACAAAACACAGACTTCACTGATCACCATAGTTTCTTCCTGGAAGACTGATTTACATTTGAAGCCAAATTCTAACAGAGTGTTCGGCTCACAAAGTGCCTGTTCTGAACTCAGGGTGTTCTGTGATTTTCAGCCACAAGTCTACCTTCTCCGTAAAGAACATACTTGGACTTTCCTTGACTATTCGTCAGAACTGGAGACCAATAGATCAGTTTTAATTGTTGGGTTTTTGTTGTTGTTTTACCATTTGATTTTATTTTTTAAAAAACATTATTTCTTTTGTACAAGTCAATGATATTCACTTTGTCCCAGATCAGACATGCTAAAATCCTCAGATATTTCCTGTCATTACTCTGAACATCTAGAGGGATGTGCCGATAATCTAAACGTCTCTTAGACAGCTGTGCTAGCTTACTATGGCTGCCCAACAAACCCCCACATACTAAATGGCTCAAAACAATGTAGATGTACCATCTCACAGCAGTTTCTGTGCTGCAGGAACCAGGTGAGCAAGGCCTTCTGCTCAGATTTTCACTAGGTTAAAATCAAGATGTCTGATGCAGCTACGATCTTCTCCGAGGCTCCAGAGGCTCATTTTGCAAGCTGGCTGCCTGTTGGCAGAACCCAGTTCATTATGATTGTAGGACCAAGGCCCTCAGATCCTTGCCCAGCAAGGGCTGCCCAACATTCCCTGCCACGTGGTCCTCTCCACAAGATGTTGCTTTGCTTCTTTACGGTCAACAGGAGCATCTCCTGTTGCTGGAATAGCTGTCTCCACTGTCACAACACGAGTTTGTAATCTAAGCAACAAACTGGCTACCCTGTGTGTGCGTTAGTTCTGCCCACACTCAGAGGGTGGGGATTATACAGAGAGGGTGTAGTGTTGTATACAGACACACCAATGGGTGGGAGTTGTGGAGTCATTTCAGAATTCTGCCTGCCACGCTGTCTGTTTACTGATTATTATGAGGGTAAGAGGTGCAGGGTGACGTATTTGACTTGAGCTATGAACACGGTGAAGCACAGCTGTCAATCTAGATTCTGGTGTGTCCACCTGTTATTGACCCCAAGTTTCTTCCTACTGCAATGTGGTCTTTCCATAGCTGTAAAACATGGCCTTAAACTTGGATTTAAAGAATTGGATTTGCAGGATGCTACAAATTTACATGGGGGATAAAATAATGCTGAAAATTTCTGGTACGCTGCTTTTTGAGGAAAAAAATAGTTCATTTTCTACATAAATTTTTTTTATCAGGATTCAGAATAACAAATTATGGTAATTGTAAGAAATAATAAGAGTCACTAGCTGAATGCCTATTATATCAGGAGTTTTACATATATTATTTCTTCCAGTCTTCACTATGACAAAATTGAAGCTCAATTAATATTAATGATGAATAAATATTAAAATGGTAAAACTTAATTAATTTCAATTTATTAATACCTGCAGATAGTAGATCTCAGGGCTAGGGTGTCAAATCTAGCTCCATTTGAATTTGGAGACTATATTCTCTAAATTCTACACAGTTACTAATACTATGGCCCTGATAAAATCCCATTGAGTTTGTCCACAAACATTTATTGAAGGGCTACTATGTACTGGCACTGTGCTACCCCCAAGGGATTAATGGTGAACTAGAGATGTATAGTCTCTGCCTTCTAGAATGAGAGCTCGAGCTTCCACCAGAGCTGAGATCATAAGTGTTCCTTATATCAAACAAACAGCTTATCTATATTATTGGTATTACTAATATTACTAATTAATAGTAGTAATACTGCTTTACATTACATATAATAAATATGCCTGGATTTCTAATATAATCACAGTGAATACACTTCTTAGAATTATAATAGAATACTATAACAATTTTATGTTCAGTTTCTACTAGAAAAAGAATAAGAAATTCTGTGTATGTGTGTCTGTGTGTGTACATGCCCAGTTTAGTTTAAGAAAAATAAATCATTTGGTGAAAAATTTTTATTAACCATCTAAGAATTAAAAATCAGTAAACCTTGAATATACATCGGATGGTCCTTATGAAGTGTGCGTCCTTGGGTGGGAGCAGGGTTACCCCGTTGCTGGACTGAGTGGTGCCCTGGGCACGAACAAAGAGGGGCACAGACACACCAACAAGTCAGTGGATAAGCACATGGAAGGGAGTGAGAGCAAGGGAAAAATGGAGAGAGAGAGACTGACATTTATTTGGTTTCAAAGAATTTTTACAGAATTTTGAAAACAGAAAATTTAGAAAAAAATATATATGTACATGTAAGTTTTATTTAACTGTTTTTAATTTGTACTATATAAGGGGAGAAAACCAAAGCATGTTTGTGGTGTCTTGGGGCTTCTAGAAATCCTAACACAGCCCTGGCTGGTGTGACTCATTGGACTGAGTGCTGGCCTGTGAGCCAAAGGTTCTCCAGTTTGATTCCCAGTCTAGAGCACATGCCTGGGCACATACAGGTCTCCAGTAGGGGGCGTGTGAGCCACAACCACACACTGATATTTCCCTGTCTTTCTTCCTCCTCTTCTCTAGAAAAATAAATAAATAAAATCTTAAAAAAAAAAATCCTTATACAGTCTTATTTGGAATCAACTACTGGACACTTTCTCATTTCAAAGGTGCCTACAAAACAGGACTGTTGAAGTGAACTAATGTGTAACCTTTCTACACTACAGAAATCAAAATTTGAAGTTTTTATCAATTACAAAGAAACAACTATGCCACCTAATGGTAGCAATGCAAATTGCAGTAGGTTCTTATTTTCCTTAAGAAGCATATACAAGTTTTACAGCACATTGGACTATAAAAATGGTGTCAGTTCAATATGCAAATAACATTAAAATAAAAAAATGGCAATGATAAATATAGAAGCATCTATTCATATCACTAATGCAATATTATGTTATTATAGAGTTTGGAAAAACTTTATGCCTCCTATTAACACCAGACATTAATAACAGTATTGATGAATGTTTTCATGATGCTACTTCTATTATAACAAAAGCATAATATAGCATGAGAAAATTATTTTTATAACTTCAGCTAGGTTATTCAATGACATTGGAAAGGTCTACTAAATATACAAGGTTAGTGTTTTGAGTTTACCACAAAATAAAATCTAAATATTTGATAGTGGTTTTCTAATTATTTTTTGTTCATATGTTTAAGTGTTCCATGAATTTTATTTTCTCTTGGGAATATATTTGAAGTGTTTATTTAACACTGATGTTCACTGATATTCAGTCAGTGTAATGATTTAGTGGGGATGTGATAATCATTAATACTCTGGATATACTTTCTACAGAGACAGCACAGATAGTTGCCGACCTGGTGGGATATGTAGGTTGCCCAAATTACTGCACTGTCATATCGCCGAATTCAATGATACAAGAATGTCAAGTCGTATCTGAGTTTCAGAAAAGCTGCTGTTTAAGATGGCTGACTCTGTTATGCTTTGCTCATGTGTGTGCATTTGTTGTGTCTTTTTGACATCCATACTCTTTTGAAAGAACATGGGACAGAAAACACTGATGAGCATTCAGCAAAGAAAGGTATTCCTGATTGTGAGACACTGAAGGGCAGGTATGGAAGGAGGTGCCCAGTGTGAGAGCACCCATTCCTGGGGGGCACTGAGTTCCTGGGGGAACCCAAGTAGAAGGGAAAAGCTGAGGGCAACGTTAAGAGCATGGAGAGGCTATTTACTGACTCTGCTAGGCTGATGGTAAAAGGTTAGGATTTGGAGTCCAAAGACCTTCACACTGAATGGAAAAGGGGCTCTTTAATACATCTAATATGTCTAGTGACCAAAAGTTACCTCATATAGTGACCTTGTAAATTCCTAACTAGGTAGGTCATGGTGGGTAAGTCACACCCCTAGCCTATAATTTCTTTAGTAAAAGGTTTATTTCTGCCTTAAGCAAGCCCTGTCCATTGTTCTGTGCATCTAGGTTAACAAACTTTTGAAATGCCAGTTATTCCCTTTCCAGACCCCTTGGAGGCGTAGCCACCCTCCAGGGAGCCCATAATCTTGTTAAGGACCCCATAAGCCAATCAGCCAATCTTGCAGATTTCCCAGCCTAGCTTTCTCCCACCTTCAAGTAACAGTCTCACATTCCCTGCTTAATTCCAAATGTATGAAGGGAGCTACAAAATTGCTACTTGCCAAGCATTTTGAGATCTTGCTTTCTGGCCTATTATCAGTTTGGCTCAGATAAACTCTTATAATAATTCTCTACAGGTTCAGACATTCTTATGTTGACAATGTGTTAGCTCAGTAATTCTAAGGAGGTTGTTAATTAATCTTACACGACTTGGTTTATTTATTTATAAAATGGATATAAAAATATTTGCATAAAGCATGTACAATTGATAGCTAACTTAGCCAACACTTTCCCTTAGTTGCTATGGGTTAATAGCTAATTAGACTATATGTTGCTATAATTAACCTTAGCTAATTACATCCCACTGGCTTAAGTGGGGCAATAACTAGAAAATTATGAGGTCGTAGGGAGAGATTTTAATTTTTTTAAAGGTGGAAATTTGAGTGTGTTTAAATGCTGATGACAAGAATGCTTAAGAGAAGGAGATATTGCCATTAGCTAAGGCTAATTATGGCAACATATAGTCCAATTAGAGATTAACCCATAGGAACTAAGGGAAAGTATTGGCTGTTACAGGAGCTATCAATTATACATGCTTTATGCAAATATTTTTATATCCATTTCATAAATAAATATGTCAACACTGATTTCTGAGGACAGCTTAGCTGATGTATAACCAGCTGGGAAGTCCATTCACATTTATAGTTTTATCCTTTAAACAAGAGCATATCTGTGGTGAGGTCATTAGGCCATTAGCATTTGCTAAACAGCCATTATCTCCTCGACATTTGCTCTTTCCAGGGGGGTGGACCCGTGTGATCAGGTCCTTAGTAAGTGGATTGTGAGAAGGGACGTGCATTCTTCCAGACAAAACAAATGAAGAGCCAGTGTGATTCCAGTATCTTCCCCTGTCCCAGGAGCTTGGTTTTCCCAATGGTGTAGTAAGGCTAATATAACGTAATTTATATAATATGTAATGATATATTTTATATCATTTATAATAACAGCTCCCCACTGAACAACGAGGGTTTGAACTTCATGGGTCCAACTATATGCAGATTTTTTTTCTCAGTTCACCTGTGTAGTTCAATTGACCCATTTATTTCAAACCTTCCTGTTCCAAGGATCAGCTGGTACTTGGGAATCTGCCTATGTGGAGGGCTGATTTAAGTGATACCCAGAGTTTCTACTGCGGATTGCTGGGAGGTGGGGGGGTTGGTGTTTAGGGCCCCTACCTGCAATGCTGTTCAAGGGTCAACTGTGTATCTAATGTAGATATATAATTTATATAATATACATGAATGTAATTCCATTATAAGTAGAAAGTCTACCTGATTCTCATTGGACTGTGACTGTGACATAAAAGAAAAATAAATCTTTACTATAAGTCCTTGAGATGTTAAAATTTTTTTGGCACTAAGTGTTAATTATACTGATAGTGCGATGTTTTAGGGTGAAAAAGAATTCAGCAAATATTTTACAACCTCTTGCCTGTAACCTGATGAATAAAAGACATTTTTTAAATGGGAAGAGAACTTCTTGTCAAGATAAATAAATAGGTAGTAAAGATCCCAGCCTTGATTAGAGAAAAATGAAAACCTAATGGTGCCCATGACAAAGATGTATTTGGAGCATTTGTTCAGGAAATCATGTGCTTTCCACGTCTGAAAGACCTCTGGGCTTACAACTTCTACTTTTCATTGATAATAGTTTATAATTTCTTTCCTATCCCAGGTCTAATGGGCAATATTTAACAAATATAACGGTGGGCTGGTGGACTGGCCATCCAGAAGTCTGCCAATAGGTCTGGGTTGGGCATCTGGGTTACCTAAGGGGACACTGTCGACAGGACTTTGAGTTTTCTGGCCTCTGTGGTCAAAATCTTCTACTTCATTTCTGATTTTGTTCCCTATCAGCTCATTTTAGTCTGCCCAGGCTGCCATAACAAATTAGCATAGCCTGGGTGACTTAACCAGAAACGCTATTTCTCGCAATTCTGGAGGCTGGGGAGTTCAAGATCAAGATACCTGCAGATTCAGCTCTTGATGAGGGCCTGCTCCTGGTTTCCAGATGGCTGTGGTCTCACTGTACCCACACAAGGGAGAGAGCAAGCTCTGGTTCCTCTTTCCCTTTTTATACAGGTGATAATTCCATCATGGGAGTTCCACCTGTAGGACCTCGCCTGAACCTGAGTATCCTCCTGGACCCCACCTCAGAGGGCCGCCACATCGGGGTTTAGATTTACCCATGTAAATTTTCAGGGGACACAAACATTCAGACTGTAACACAAGGTCACTTGGAGTTGTTTCTGCATTGATATTCTCTCTGCCGGGTTCATGTCATCTCTTTGGATCTAGTTACATTTTGGGAATTTCGGTCATTTTTACTTGATACGCCAATGTTGCTAACTGTGCTTGGGCAGTTGAGCGCCATGATTTGTCATTTCAGATTGAGAGGTACTTGCTTTTCTGTTGCCAGCTGTGTGTACACACAGGAGAGTGATGGGTATGCTCATTTCTCATGACATATATGTATGTACATGTGTATATATGTATTCCTATGAATATATTCACAGGAGATACTTATTTATCCATATCCTATAGTTGTTTTCTTCAAAATGCATTAAACTTGCCAATTTTAAATATCTTGGATATTGTTATTTTTCCCTTTTTGTGTAGCATGAATTATAGTAATAGATTTTTTTACAAATGAATCATTTTTATACTCCTAGAACAAATTTCATTTATGTAATGTGTATTATATTTAATAAGCTAACACATTACTTGATATATTTGATTTAGTATTTGATATTGATTGATCTGTACTTTTCCATTTTTGGTATTATTTTTGTTGGGATTTGAAATGAATGTTTCAATGGCTTTTAGTGAAGAATCTAAATGATTTTATTCCTTTTCTGTGCTTGCAAACAATTTTAGTAATATTAACATAACTAAATTAATCTCATTCTTTTCTCATACACAGACAATATTTAAGGTTATAAATTTTCCTCATCATTGTTTTAGGCTTTTCACACAGATTCTAATACTTTTATTGAAATTTTGATTTATTTTTTATATTTTTAAACTATTTTTCTCCATGTAGTTTTCTACCATAAACAAACAGATGTCAGATAGATATGTTAGAGAGAGATTTCTATGATTTTAAATGCTGTGAAACATCACTCACTGGAAGAGAAATTAGAAAGTCTAATCACAAAATCACACATCTGTCTATGTATTAAGATGGGCAAGAAATAGCTTCTGAACAAGTAACACTTAGCTTTCTTTTATTGAGGAGTATTTCCTGATTATTTCAGTTTTTTATTGCTATAACTCAAACTTTCCAATGCTGTTTGCTTATCAACCTTGTAAATATGTCTTCAAAGTTTTTAAAATTAGAATCTTGAACTCTTCTGTTCAAATTTAGCAGAGACTCCATTATAACAACAATTGACCTATTCCTCTAAATCCTAACTTTATCTTGGTTCAAACCACATTAACACATGTACCACACTAACTTGACCCAGGATAATCAAAGTAATAGCCCAGACATTTTTATAAGGTCGTTATTGATTGTAAAGTTTACCACATCACATGGCAGTGGCTTTACGATTAGCTCTAGGAAAATTTCTCCCAGGTATTAGTCACTGAAAACCTGCAATGTTTTTCTGAGCAACTAATGTTTTTATATACAGACATTTACATATATATTTAAAATAATCTTACTTTCCTATTTAGCCCCTAGAAACACCAGAGATAAACTTTGAAATATTTCTAGGAATTGCCCTGGCTGGCGTAGCTCAGTGAATTGAGCGCAGGCTGCGAACCAGGCATCTCAGGTTCTATTCCCAGTCAGGGCACATGCCTAGGTTGCAGGCCACGGCCCCCAGCAACCGCACTCTCTCTCTCTCTCCCTCCCTTCCCTCTCTAAAAATAAATAAATAAAATCTTTAAAAAAAAAAGAAATATTTCCAGGAATTGCATGTCATCCAAGTATTAATTTTGTATAGACATCTTGTCTCCAATTTCATTTTATTCTTGCTTTTATTTAGATTTTTACTCTCAGCTTTAGGTTATAAGTGAGAGAAACCTAATTTGGTTCCAACTGACATACATTCCACTTAAACTGGCTTAATTAAAGAACGGAACTTATATTTTGCTTGCTTGTTTGATTTGCTGACTAGGTTCCACTTATAGGTGAGATCATATGGTATTTGTCTTTTACCACCTGGCTTATTTCACTTAGCATAATGCTCTCCAGTTCCATCCATGCTGTCATAAAGGGTAGGAGCTCCTTCTTCCTTTCTGCTGTGTAGTTTTGCATTGTGTAAATGTACCATAGTTTTTTGATCCACTCATTTACTGATGGGCATCTAGGTTGCTTCCAGCATTTAGCTATTGTAAATCGTGCTGCTATAAACACTGGGGTGCATAGGTTCTTTTGGATTGGTGTTTCAGGATTCTTAGGGTATAATCCCAGCAGTGGAATTGCTGGGTCAAAAAACAATTCCATTTTTTATTTTTTTCTGGAAGTTCCAAACTGTTTTGCACAGTTTCTTCACTAGTCTGACAGTAACCAGAGGGGACGTAGGAGGGGCTAATGGGAGGAAAAGGGGGAGGAGTTTTCAGGAACAGGTATAAAGGACACATGGACGAAACCAAAGTGGGGTAGGATCAAGTGGGGGAAGTGGGGATGGCTGGAGTCAGGGGAAGTAGTGGGGGGGAAATGTAGACAACTGTACTTGAAAAATAAAAAAAATAAAATAGTTTAAAAAATAATAAAAATAAAAATTTAAAAAAGACCAGAATTTATTATGAGGTACTAGTTGTTTTTCTCTAATACAGCCCAAAGAAGAGAATTCCATTGGACCTCAGGACTTAACCAGGACTGCAGACTGCAACACCAGCAAGAATTTGTCTCCATTTTTTATCTCTACCCTTCTTTGCATAATTACTTCACTTTTTTCCTTTTTTTACTTAAAACATCGACTCCACATGATGGCACATGATCAATATGAACTACAGAGAAGGGTATAATCAGAATTAATGTAATTCAAATAATACATATTGTTATTCAGTGGATGTGTGGAATTGTTGCTTTAATTTAGAGCTTGTCAAATATGCATATTTTTAAAAATTTAAAGAATAGAAATAAAACTAAGGACACTCATCAATCAAATGGAATCAAGGAATAAAGAAAAATAATTAGGAAAGGAATAATATCATTACAATACACAAATTAATGAGATTAATATATTACTATAAGGGACCACAATAAATGTAATAACAAGGCAGAAAAAAAATTCTTAGTTTGTTTACAATATTCAGCCATATCTTACTTACAAGGGACACTAATAACAGTGTTACAAAAATTATTATAAACAAATAGATTTTAAGTTAAATACACTTATGGAAAAGAGGGTGTTACATGGTACAATGAAGATATTGTAGTTCTGATAATATATGACCCTAAAAACACAACTTTAATATCATGAAGCAAAAATTATAAATAGAAATTTATAGATATGCAATCATAAGGATTTGTAATTTTGTTTAATATAATTTTTAAAAGTTAGTTACTTGAGCAAAGAAAAATTTAGTACCATTATAGAGGATTTGAGTAATATAATTTATAAGTTTGAAATAATAGCCATACATGAATGTTCATAAAGCAATTAGAGAATACATTCTTTTCAAGAACATAATATATTTTTAAAAATGAGCACACACTGGCCATAAAGAAACTCTCCACAAAGAAACTCAACAAAATCAGAAGTAAATAACAATAAAATTAGAAATCAATAGCAAAAACATAGACATTTGGAAATTTGAAAGTGCATGTTAATATTATTATTGGTTAAAGAAGAAATAATACAAATAATCAATTATCTATGCATTAAAATATATGTCTGATAGATATAATATAAAAAGTTGCAGATTCATAAAGTAATAGCATTTTTGTAAGTTTAAACCCATAAACTGGAGGTGGCAAACACAAGACCTGAGGGCCGAATCCGTCCTCCACCTTGTTTTATCCGGCCCAGCACCTGGTTTCTACTCAGCGGCGCGCTGAGGTCCTTGCCTCTAGTTAAGGGGTAGTTACATTTATATAGTCCTGAAATTACATTTGGCCCTTCGAAGGCAACTGCCAGGCTGATGTGGCCCCAGGTGAAAATGGGTTTGACACCCCTGCCATAAACCATTACTGTGTGTATCAGTACATACTAATGTACATACTAGTGTATAAATACGTAGCATTGGCTACCATAACATGCATAAGAATACTGTAAAGCATGTTCAGAGCCGTGAATACTTCTTGGAAATCAGGAAGAAGAAGATAAGAGTTAGAGTAATAGCTGAATCTAAAACAATTAAAAAAAATAAAAGATCTGAAGTAAGTGGTAAAGTGTTATATTAAATCTGGTTGTTGGGTGCTGAGCTTTTTAAAATCCTTTTTAAATATAAAAGATAAGTTGCATTTAAAATAAAAGAATGCCTTTTAAGAAATAAATCAGCAAAGTGGAAAACAGTCTTCTTATAGTCTGGGCAAACTGTTTCCATCCTGGTCCTTCTACTTGGGAGTGAGGGCCTTGGATACATTACGTCATTACATTGGGCCCCAGAGTCCCACATCACAGAATTGCCCTGAGCATTGTATTGGGCTTCTATATTTTGTTCCCCTAAGTTAGAACTGCCACATGATAGATGCTCAACAAATATTTATTCCCATTTGCTGACTAAATGAATGAATAAAGGAACAATCATGACCTGGAGGTCTAGGATCATAATGAGTGAGCAATGCACACCTATCCTCAATTTAGAATCCGGGATCTTGTCTGACAGAGTCAACAAGAAATAATCATTTCTGTGTTTGCCAAGAGGTGTGCAGTGATGCTTGTCAGGTTCTGACCTTTACCTTTTGCTTCCAGCAAATAAACATTACTTTCTGCCACATGAGGAAGCTGCACCTTTGGTCATTGTATCTATTATTTGTCCTGATGTAAAGATGTTTTTCAGCGTATACTTCAAAAAGTAATTCTTAGGTAGCCTTCTCAGCAGCATCTATTTCCCTTAGGAATAAAATGGTGCTTAGATTTCGGATATGATTTTGCTTGTCAAAATGAACACCTTTATTTGGCAATATTTAACCTGATAGTCATTAAAAGCAAGGCTTCTTCCCACCACCCTGTACCTCTGGTGCCAAAGGCATGTTTCTGTTAAGTATTTCTGTGCTAAATATTAAACTTCCATCACAGAACATGAAGTTTCTGAACTACCTGGTGCCAAAATAACCAGTTTAAAGGTGAATAATTCAGTCAAGTTGATTTTGTAAAATTCTTTAGAAGAAAATATGCTTAGTTTAAAAAAATAATTAGCCATTTCCCTGAACTCAGCTTCTTTTTCAAATGAACTTATCAAAACCATCTGTATGTCTAGACATGGCCCAAGATAAAGTATTCCCAACAGTATATTAAGTAATGAAAGTGAACAAGTTAGAAAATGAATAGTACTTCAGGGAATATTAGTAATCCTGGTAAAAGAATTTAAGGCATGGTTTAAGTTTGAAATCTACTTAAAGTCTATGTGCTTAGTACTCCAAGGTGAATAATTTATTAAAATATTAACTTCAAAAACAGAGCTGTTTTACTGTCTGGAGGTAATATTTTGCAAGGTATAACTTAATTACCTAAGACCTTTCCAATGCTTCTCTGAAAAATACATGAGGATTTTTTTCTTTGTGGAACTAATAGGTGAGAATATTGATTTAAAAAATCTGATATATTTTACTCTATATGTATTTTACATACACTTGCTGTAAATCTTATGAAATAATTAAATGGTAACCATGTAGGTACTTTTGGTTTGTATAATTAGTAGGTTATATATTCTTAGGCTTTTATTTCAGGCCTAATAACATTCTCAGTTAAAGCTCTTCTAATTTTTCACAAGATCTAGACAAATACTCCCAGTTAAAGTTTACTAGAAAAGCCACATTCTTAACTTCTCCTGTTTCATCATTGCCCTCTCACTATATGACAGAGAGAGCTGAAATGGAAGAAACTGATCAAGGAGAAAATAAGACTACGATTTAGCACCAACGTGGGGACTGTGAGCCCACGAGGAACGTGCCACGGCGTCTGGATCACGATTCTGCTTTTAAAAAATTAGTTGCCTTTTCTACACTGTTTTATTGAGATGTAATTCATTTTTTTCTCTTTTGTAGATTGTCTTTTCACTTTCTTGATGCTGTCATTTGAAAGACAAATACTTGTAATTTTGGTGACATCCAATTTATTTTTCCTTTCGTTGCTTACACTTTTGGTAGCATATCTAAGAAGGCTTTGCCTGGTGAGATCGTGAAAATTGATCTGTGTTTTTTTTTCCTATAAGTTCTATAGTTTTAGCTATTATATTTATGTTTATCTTCTGGGAATTACTTTTTGTGTATGGCATGAGAGAAATAGTACAGCCTAATTCTGCATGTGGCTATCCAGTGCCCCAGCACCATATATGGAAGAGACCACTCTGTCTCCATTGGGTTGCCTCAGCACCCTTGTGGAAAAGCAATAGAATGCAAAGGTGAGGACTCATTTCTTGGAGTCTCAGTTCTAGTCCATTGATCTCCACGCCTACTGTCAGACCAGTCCCAGCCCCTCTTGATTACTGAACTGAGTTTTGAAATTGGGCAGTATGAGTCCTGCACCTTTGTTCTTTTATTTAAGGATGTTTTGGCTATAGTGGGTCTCTTGAATTTCCATATATACTTCAGGATGAGTTTATCAATTTCTGAAGAAACAGAATATAGAAATTTGACAAATATTGGGTTGAATTTGTGCATCACTTTGGGAAATTTTACTATCTTTACCATATTAAGTCTCTTAAATCCATAATCATGAAATTACTTTTCATTTATTTAGATACTCTAATTTCTTTTGACAATTTTTGTAGTTTTTAGTGTACAAGTATTACACCTCTATCTTCAAATTGCACCTGAGTTTTATTGTTTTTGATTCTGTTGGAAAATAAATTCTCTTATTAATTTTAGTTTTGAAATGTTCCATTGTTAGTATACAGAAATACAATTGATTTTTGTATATTATTCTGCATCCTTAATTGACTCATTTATTAATTCTAACATCCTAAAACTTTTTAGTGGATTTTAGTTTTAACATATTGCTATAACAAGATAGTGTCTCTTGAAAATAGAAATAGTTTTGATTCTTTCTTTCCAGTGTGGATGCCTTTATTTTCTTGCCTAAATCCCTTAGATAGAACCTCCAATAAAACAAGTGGACACCTTCGCCTTATTTTTCATCTTAGGTAGAAAACATTTGGTCTCTTCATCAAGTATGATGCTAGAAATAGTATGATACTAGGTGTGGAAGTAACCTTTTTTTTCATAGAAGCTATCTTTCAGGTTGAGGAAGTTCTTCCTACTCCTAGTTTATTGAGTATTTTGTTTTTAACCATGAAGTTGTTTTTTCTGCACCTGAGATAGTAATATAATTTTCATCCTTTAATCTATTCACATGGTATATTACATTAAATAATTTTATATGTTAAAACAAACCTTGCATTCCTAAAATAAATTTCATTTAATCATGGTGTATAACCCTTTTTTATATATTACTCGATTCAATTTGCTATATCACGTTGAAGATTTTCACGTCTATATTCAAAAGAGATGTTGATATGTATTTTTCTTTTTTTTAATCTGTATTTTTCTTGTGTCATCTGGCCTCGTAAAATGAGCTAAGAATCATTCTTTTCTCTCTGACTTTTTGAGAATTTATGAAGAACTGGTGTTTATTCTTCTTTAAACATTTTGTAGAATTTACCAGTGAAGCCATCTGGTCTTAGATTCTTCTTTGCAGAAAGTTTTTAATTAACTAATTTGATTTTTTAAACTTATTATAGGCATATTTAAATCTATTTATTCTCTTTTCAGTTTTTCTAGTTCTTTTCTTTCTGGGAATTTTTTCATTTCACCTACATTATCCAATTTGTTTATATACAATTATTTATATTATTCCTTCAAAACCCTTCCTCTTTCTGTAAGGTCAGTAGTGATGTTCTTTCCTTCATTCAAACCTTTGCTTTTTCCCAGTTAGTCTTGCTAAAGATTTGTCAGTTTTGTTGATCATGTCACCATTTTGTTCAATTGAATTTCTCTATTGTTTTTCTATCTGCTGTTTCATTAATTTCCATTCTGACTTTTACTCTTCTCTTTCTTCCCTTTGCATCAGGGTCAGTGTGTTGTGGGAGGAACAGACAAATGTAATTAAACAGTGGCCCCACTGCAGTTGTGTTGCTAGATGTGGTGTCTTTGCTGGAGCAGACAGCACAGCCTGTGGCTGCTGCTGGGCAGTGCAACCTTCTCTCTTGAGGAGGGAAGCACACAGGAGAGTTCACTTCCCATCGCAGGGCAGTATACACTCATTGTTTGGCTTCAGAATTTTCATACTAATTCTTTTTTGTGTTGTTGCCATTTACTTTGGAGGAATCCTGATTGTCTTGACTTTTCTGGGAATGTCCTATGGGTCCACTATTTTAATATCATTATGCTAATTATGCTTGTTGAACAGGAGTTAGCCTTTCCTTTAGATACTCTAGTCACATACATATATACCAGACGTGCTGAAATATTTGAAATTATTTAGTAAACCACTGATCTGGGACATGATAGACATTCTCCTCTAATGTAAAGAAAACAGTTTACATCTTGGACCTCCATTAGGAAAGAGGCATAGTATTTTGTTGGGCTTATTTGATTTTTTGAGACAGTTTATGCTGTACTTGAGAATACTGACTCCAATTCATTAACCAGATTATGGGAAAAGGTTACAATTTTGATTGGGGCTCAGATTGGTGATGACTCTGCATTGTATTCAGGCTGGAGCACAATCTTCTCTCTCCCTTGGCTGTGTAACCCTGCAGATCTGATGGTGCTGGAGGTACAGGGTGTAGACATACAGAGTCTCTGGCAAACTCCAGTAGGACAGTGGGGGTGAAGTCCGACCTCTAGGTGCACGGATTAGCTAGGTTCTCAAGCTAATCCCTACTTGAAAAACATCTTTTTGGAAAATAATGGACCTTGAGAGAGACAGAGAGCCTGATCGGGGCAGTGTGGGGGTGGGTGCAGGTAAAAAGTGACAATGAAACTTGAGATACTCATACTAAATTAAATATTATCAAATCTACAGTCATAAGGTGGCATAGGAGAATTATCAATTTATTTAATGTGTGATGGAAATAGTATATCTGATATTTGCAAAACAGAAACAGAAGTTACAAGAACATTACATAAATAGGTGGCTCACCCTACCATGTTAGCTACCTCCACAGCGATGAAGGAAAATTTTCACTGTGGTCAGAGCTACAAGCAGGACACAGTGCAGTTGTTCACTTGATGTGGAGGGAGAGGCAACCTATTATATGAAAATACACAGAATTTTTGAGATGCTGGAAACATTTTATTCTGTGCTGCCCAATATGGTAGTCACTAGCCACATGTGGCTGTCAAGTGCTTAAAATGTGACTAGTGAAATTGAGGAAAGATATTTTGAATTTGACTTAATTTTAATTAATTTAAATTTGAAGAGCTATATCAAGTTAATGGCTGCGTATTGGACATCACAAGTCTAGATCATATATATATATATATGTATATATGTTGAAAAATACATAAACAAGAAAAATTCATTGATCAAATTACTCTAATAATTTCCAACTATGATTAGATGTAGCTCTGGTTAGCTAAATGCTGTTTCTGCCTGAGCTATGTTTTGACTGTATCTCTTCCAATGATTTTTTCACTGAATTTATAATCAGTAGTTGCTTGAAATCCTGACAGTCACCTAAAACAATGAGTTTGCCTGCTGTCCTTTCTACTTTCCTCACTGCCCTCCTGGCTGTGAACCATTCTGGTGCCGCCAATACCACCCAGATACTGTTCATATGCCAGGAGCTGGTGCTGGGAGCACTTGAACCACAGGATAAGCAAGAGAGAAAGGCAGGGAGGCATAAGATAAGGGATGAGATGAGCTAGATTTGTCAGTATTCAGCCAGGATGTGGTTTTACCCTACACAATGGCAAGGACACAGTTGATTCCAATTCAGTTACTACACGGGACAAAGACAGAAGTGGCAAAAGTAAAAGGGAGATGATAAAGACAAAATACAAAGCATGAATGGTGACCTGGGATGGACCTATGGCTCAGTTGGCCCTGGCAAGTGGGAGATCATGAACAGGACAGGCAGCCTCAGGTGAGGCTCCTCTGCCCAGAGGCCAATCATGAAGGTGAGTCCGAAGGGTTGCAGATATGAGGCTCACTTGCTGATGAGTCTGCTCTTCTCGATGTCACCTGGAGTTTCTGGGACATCCATACCTGCAGACCTTCCCCTCTCTACAAGGTTTATGTGCCCCACCAGGGATTAAATAGTCCAGGAAAGCAGAGCTCTCCAAACCCACTGGAAGGAAAGTGAACACACTGTGCGTAAATGTATCTCATGCAATCATCTGTTTAGGTCTTCGGTCGCTGGCTGCCTTTCCAGTTAAGATCTGGAAGGAGCCTGAATTGCCCCTTGGGCAGTGAGGCAAAGTCTCAAGGGTAGAAAGAATAGAGCTTCCTCAATTTAGCTGTGCCACAGCACCGATGTTTGAAATAAACAACAGGAGATTATATCTGGCCACTTTCCTCAATCTCGGCTTTAGTAACCAAAGGGGGCATGTGTCTTAGAATCACAGTGGCCATGCTGGTATGGATTGATCAATTGATTCCTCCTATTGCTTCTTACAATCATGGGCTCTTAGACTACCATCAGCCAGTACAGAAGTACTGCATTACTTTAACAACCCACAGTTGTGTTAAGTTTGACTTTCCCCTGGGAGTGTCAGTCCTGAAGGCACGTGATGGCTTTTTCCCATTATTAGTTTCTCATAACTTGTCTTTTCTCTCCCAGGAACACAATTTCTTTCCCCTCCCAAGGGCCGTGGATTGTTTTTAAGTCTTCTTATTTTGCTTCTGTGTCAGTTGTATTCAGATGAGAATAATGATTTGGGTTTATCATTATCATTATTTATCAAGCTCAAGCTTGATCAAGTAATTAGTGCTTGAATGCCTTGTAGTTATCATCCAAGTTTTTTTTTTTTAGGAAGGAAGCCAGTCAGCAAAAGAGTGATTTGACTAAGAACTTAGTGAAGCCTGGTGCTCTGGTCTCTGGAGCTGTGCATAAAACTTGTGCAGTGGGCCCAAACCCGACTGCGCCCCGTGGGGGCAGCATCCAGGAGGGCTGCGCCTACCTTCAGAATCAGAATGTTAACTATCATCACCAAGGAGGTTAGAATTCTCACCCTAGGTAGCTGGGAGAAAGTGCCTGTTTATGTACTTAAATACGTATGTATGTGTGTATGTTAGTGATATCCACCAAAGGACTTACTGGAAATCACTGGGATAAGTGCCATTAGCCTCATTTAGTAAATTTTAGATAACCGCTTCCTGTGCCTGTCAGCCCAAGGTCTGGTATCAGCCCAGTGAGACTAAGCGATTGTGTCCACTCTGCCTGGAGCCCTTGTTTTGCACAGCCTCAGGCCGGCGGATTCCTTTTCTGGTGGCCTGATGACGTTCTGCACTGGGATGCAGCTTTGTTTCTGTGCTTTCATGACTGTTTATAGAAAGCTCAGCCTTCCCATCTGTAAATACTCAAAGTTCACTCCAAGTGCAGGCTACGGATTCCTCTTCTCCCTCCGAGTGTACTTGGCGCAGTGTCCACAACCAGCTGCTTTTTCATCGTTGACCCCAGAAATGGAGCTCCTTTTGGTGGCGTCCTAGCAGTTCCCTTTGACCCGAGCATTCACTGGGGCACAGCTCTTCCCAGCCGGCGTTCCCGACCTCTTCGTCTGCTCTCCCTGCTGGGTTTGCTTCCTAGCACGCATGCCCCAGACAGGAGCGGGTAGCCGGTGACTCAGTTTAGTCCGGTAGGGGGAGCTAGTTCCTAACCAAGGTCTGAGTTAAAGTAGCTAGTCCCCCACTGAGGGAAGCCCTGGCATTTAGCTCCATGAGTACATATTTCTTATGCATTAACAGCCCAGCAACGTTACTACTGAAAATACAGAGAATAGTAACTCACAGAACCAATTGCATTTTGACTCTAAATAAAAGGTGGAATGTGCTAGTGGTAAGGGACCTGACTCAGTATGTCCCTTAAGTAGATATCTGAAAATGAAGTTATTCCAGTGATACTCATCTACGCTCCCTCTCTCCATGTTTCCTCGTCTCCCTTTCCTTTCAAGCAGGGATTGTTGAATCTTCTCCCATTTCTCAAGAGAAGTCTACGGAAGGGCCGAAGCCCCGGCTGCCTGAGAAAAAGGCATTTTCTTATTTGGGTTTTTAAAAGGCTGAACCCCAGACGCTAAAAATGAGCTGGCTAGTCAAAGAAAAACAGCTTTACAAAAATGGATAGAGAGGGCTCCTCACAGACTAGCAAGAGATTAGCAGCAGCGGGGGAGAGGGAAACACGAGAGATGATGTACAGTCTACTAGGGTGGGCCCAGCAGGCAGGAAGGGGAGTGGCTATACCTTCCAGGTGCACCAGGCATTTCCAACACCTAATATGACAAAAGCAGGTCACATAAATGGTTGCAAAGGGCCTGGTGTAAAAAAAAATAAAACGAAACAAGAATCTTGGAACTACTATTAAATGTCAGCTGGTACTCTGCCTCTGTGGTGGGGAGATCACTGAGGTTGGATGGGTTTTCAGCAAATAGGACAGATACAGGGGCAGCCCCCTCTTAGCTCCTGTGATTGTTGCCATGTGAAGAGGTGACCCATTATTGCTAGATTTTCTCAATTTCCAGAGAAGCCAGAAATTTTGACTTTTTAGTGAATTCTCCTGACTTTTAAAAGTTGGCTGAAGTGATTTTAAAGCACAGCATAGGCCAAACAGAGCACATCTGTCGGACAGATGTGCCTTCCCGTCACTGATCTGCAAGCTGCAGTCCAGGCAGGGCCGCAGTCCATCGCAGCAAAGAGTCCTGTGCCTGAGGCTGGCGCTGGGACAGCAGAAGGCTGCATGAGTGAAGGGGTCATGAACATAGGGGCTCTGGTAACAAGCGCTCTGGTTACCAAGGGCCACAGGCCACCTACAAATACCAGTGTTTTGGCCCGGTGGTCTAATTCAAGAGTGTGAGCAAGAAGTGGGAATTCCAATGGATAATGAGGATTATTGTTTCACCAGCCAAGCGGGATGAAGATTGAAAACAAGAATTTATTTAGGTTACAGAGAAAAGTACCTGTTAATTTTTTTAAAGATTTTATTTACTTATTTTAGAGAGGGGAAGGGAGGGAGAAGGAGAGGGAGAGAAACATCGATGTGTGGTTGCCTTTTGCATGCCCCTTACTGGAGACCTGACCTGGCCCACAACACAGGCGTGTGCCCTGACCGGAAATCGAACCAGGACCCTTTGGTTCACTGGCTGGTGCTCAATCCACTGAGCCACACCAGTCAGAGCCCTGTTGAATTCTGCACACAGATTTGGTGGACTGATATTTATACCTGCTCTGCCCAAGTATTGCTAGCAATTCCTAAGTGAGTACAAATGACCCCCAGTATTGGACCCCTTAGACATTCCCTCAATCTTCAGGCCATCTGACGACATGGCTCACATGCTGCCAACTCCGTTACTGGGGAGGGGGATCCTATTCCATAGAGAATCTAGAGAGACCACAGTCAGGCTTTTTTTATTTTTAGCAGCTTTTTTGTGGTATAATTTATATAACATAAAACTCACCCACTATAATTATATATCTAATTCAGTGATTCTAGTAAATTGATAGAGTTGTGCAACCATCACCACAGCCCAGCATGAGAAAACCTACATCACTGCAGAAAGTCCCCTTGTGTCCCTTTCCCATCAGTCCTCACTCCCACCCCTAGTCCTGGGAAACCACGGATCTGCTGTCTGTCTACAAATTTTCTTGTCTGGACATTTCATATAAATGATATCATAAAACAGGTACTTTTCTGTATCTGACATCTTTCACTCAACATAATATTTTTAAGGTTCTTTCGTGATGAGGCATGTATCAGTAGCTTTTTTTAAAATAGAATAGTATTCCACTGTATGGATACATCACATTTCAAAAAAATACATTCAGCTGTTGATGAATATTTGGATTGCTTCCTGTTTTGGGCTTTTCTGAATAATACTGCCATTAGCATTCATGTACATGTCTTTGTGTGGCACTGTGATGCTTTCGAGAGGACGTGTTTCAACATCAGCCATTACGAGTAGAGACTGAGGCACACTTGGGGAACCAGGGAAAGGAGCCTGGTAAGTTCTGCCAGGCATCTGCTCTCCAGAGGTCTGTTCCGGTCTTCTGTCGGAACCAAGTTCCGATCAGGAACACTGCGCCGGAGGCTAGGGGGTGATACGAAACTGTCCGGGCCCCGATGTAAGTAAATAAGAACAGGTGGCCCCTTCCCAGGGAGAAAGTTGGTTCTCAAAGCGGGGCGCGGGGGCGGAATTTAGCATTAAATCAGAGCCCTAATTACAGGCAGTCCAATGGAGGCTACCATGACTCAAAGTGAAGTGCAGCTGGCACCTGTGGGTGTCGGAGTGACTTCTGAGGTATGGATCAATGTTGGAAGAAGAGAGATTTGAGCTGTGAATTCAACTTTGGCACTTCCCTGAACTACTTCTTGGGTAACATATTTAGGAATACTGGCATAATATACAGATGGTTATAGGTTATATTTCCATCAATGCATTTTTGCAGAAATTCCTTAAGAATTTGGTTTCAATCAATAATGTCTTTGTGCCCTGGTTGGTGTGGCTCAGTGGACTGAGCACCAGCCTGCAAACAGAAAAGTTGCCGGTTCGATTTCTGGTCAGGGCACAAGCCTGGGTTGTGGGCCAGGTGTGCAGCTGCAGGAGTGCGAGAGGCAACGGATCGATGTATTTCTCCCACACTGAAGTTTCCTTCTTCTCCTTCCCTTCCCCTCTCTCTAAAAGTAATTAAATAAAATCTTTAAAAATAGTCTCTGCTAGTGTATTCCACTCACACAAGTCCTAGAGTATAAGACAAACATTAGTATTATTAATACAAATTTATAAGAATAGAATTTAGTTATTTTTAATCTAAAGGTATCTTTTTTCCTTTATTATATAATAAAATATGTTTATTTTTAATAAATACATGACACCCAATTAAGTTACTATTTCAGACTATCTTCCCAGAGGGAATACACATATGCACAGTCTTATATATCCCATGTATCCTTAAGATTTCTGGCCTCCTGAGATCACTGTTTTCTTAACTATCTGAACGTCTGCTTTTTTAGCGTGGTGTGTTTGGTGATCCTGGGGAGTGCATGCCCTCTCCTGGTTGTTGTCTGTCACTCCACTTTGAGTAGTGCCTCTGGTTTCTCTTGTCACATTGACCATCTGTAGTAGTGGGAAACTGGAAAAGATTAAAAACTCATTCAGGGGAAACCAGACTCCCTACTCACAAACTGTGTGATGCTTTCTTTCTCTGAGTTCTGGCCCTCATCGTCCCGCCTTGCCATCTGGTCTACACAGTTCAGCAGAGTTCTGAGTCAGGGTGGATTCTATCACATAATGAGTCATCAGTGGTCTTAAGTTTATGACCATTCAAAAGACGGGCCAGAGGGAACTTTCGTCACTAGATGTAAAAACAGGAGAAAGATGTTTGTATTCCATAATTTGTGGCTCTCAAACCATGAGTATCACTGGTCTTCTTCCTGCAAATTCAGACACCTTGAAGACATCTATCTGGAATCTCTGTATGAAGACTGGTCCCAGGTTGCTGCTCCTCAGATTGCCTAGCACTTCCCCATGAGACTGCAATGCCTTGCACGATGTCTACCCCGCATATCAAGTTCTCCCACTGATGTCTGCCATTGCCCTTCTGTGAGAGCCCGAAGAGTGGAGCTGGGAGGTTAGCAGGAAACCTATTTTCAGGAAGAGCCCTGGTAGTCCCTATTGTCTTATGTGAATCACAGATATTTTGTTGAAGTGAAGGGAGCAGATGGCTCTCCCAATCCCCAGTTCCAGTAATGCCTTCCATTCGTACAATCCCGTCCAGTTCTTTTCATTTTGTTTGTTTCAACCTGTTAGTATTGACCCCTCCTTCATTTCCTTCATTAGACTCACCCTAGCACTATGCTGTAGGGTTAAGCCATCTTACTAAAAACTAGGGTTTAAAAGCAAGATTAGAGCTATGATATGAGATTATCACTAGGCTTAAACAAGCTAATATACAAAAGAGCTCAGAATAGTGACTGACCTATCGTAGATGGTCAACCAGTGTAAGTGATGAGGATCAAGATGATTATCTCAACACAGAGAAAAATTCCGCTGAACCTTTTGTTTTTATTATTATGTTTTTAAAATGCTACTGAATATCTGGTAGAGCAATTTTAACTGAATTTTCCTAAATATTTTTACATTTTTTTCTTCCAGGTGAATTTCAGAGCCATTTATGCCAAGCACCAATGAATGCCCTCTTCAAAAATGAAGTGATATATAATATATGAATTTGGATAGAGTTCACATGAGCACAGTATTGTACTTTCTTCCCAGGCCAAGTTCATGTCTCCATACATTCACCCATTGTACTTAGTCTTTCAGCAGAGATTTATTGTCATATGTCTCACACATTTCCAGTCACATTTATTCATGAGTTTTATATGACTTGCTGCTATTGTGAATGATCTGCAATATTCTAAATGGTTGCTATTTATTTTACAAAAGCAATTGAATTTATTCATTTATTGTCTACTTTAGCCATCTTACTGAATTCTCTCACAGGTTTCTCAGTTAAATTTGATAACCTGTAAAAATAAAATAGGAGAAAATGTGAGTCATAAATATTCTGGGGGATTCTGCCACAGCAGAGAATAATTACAGAAAAAGAAATTTTTCCTGGACAATTTAAGAAAGAGACCAGAATTCAAGAAAATAGATAAATACGGATTGTAATATTGGCTGTTTTTTTTCTTCCTTGAAGAAGATACCATTTTAAAATATATACTCTGATTTAATAAAAACACACATAAGTGAAATTTTCCTGTTTTTGTTAATGTTTTGGTTTTTTAAAAATAAGAACATGATCTTTCTAACCTTAATTTTGGCAAAGAGTTACCCCTTGCTGAAGTACTGTTTTAGTCCATTTTTTTCAGAAAAATAGACTCAGAGGTAACTTGTTCTTATTCAATCCATGGTGAATCCACTGATGGTCATTTTCTTTGCTGGGTAAACATGTAGTTCACCATGCTGCTTTCCCTAGGGCTGTTCTCGGACTCTCTGGGCATATTTGTGGCTTACATGTTTTCAACTGGTTCTGAAACCTGGAATAAAAATTGTCTGATTTTTGTTCACTTATTCAATAACTTGGTCTTGCTTCGTGGCGACTGACAGCTGTTCAGCAATTTCATCTGCAAGTCCCTTCGCCCCCTGGGACGTAACGGACTGGAGACAGGAGACCTGAACTCATGGGGAGTTCATAGGTGATAGCTGAAGGTGTGTTCATCTGTTTTGGCCTTTAGTTCCTTCCTACTAATGTTCCCTTTTTTCTGATTTCTACTCTGAGTGACTTTATTTGACAGAAAGAATTTAAAAAGGGATCAAATGGTTAATCATTCTTATGAGTCCATTCTCACACTTTATTATCTCCAAGCAAGCTTTTTCTTGTTTTTCACCTGAACATACCTAATTATATTTATTTTATGTACTTTACAATGTTTTTAAGCCTAAGCTTTGTCTGGCCTATCTTACATATCTATTGCGGTCTTCTATATTTGTTCTATATTGTATGCCCCTTCTTCCTTCTTCCCAATATGTTTATTTAGTGGCTGAGTTCATTAGAATACTCCCTCCGCAGTCATTTCAGACTCCTCATGAATCTTGCCTTTCCTCTGGATTGGGGAGAATCTGAGTCTAATTAAATATACTTCTTCTTTGCATAGATATCAACCTTCTTAAATTACCATTTTTTTCAGAGTCTCAGACTCTGTTATTAAACCTAGATGTATTCCGAACTTGTGAAATCCACCCCTAAAAATCTAAAAATTAGATTTTATTTTTGGATTTAAATGGTATCTTACCAATATCTCCTATTACTACCTTTCCCAATGTCCAACTGAAATACCAAGGAAATCAGAGAAAACAAGGAAAATATGCCTATGCATGCACACACTTATGTACACTAAAAGTAACAGTAAATGGATTGAATGGTTCCAGTAGAAATTCAATCTTCACTAAATACAATGTTGAGTGAGTCTACTGAAACTTGCTTTTAGGGAGCTACCTGTGCTACTTGGCCTGAAACAGTGTTAGTCTAGTCACAAGAAAGCAGGTTGAAAAGCATCACCTGTCTACACCTGCCCCATTCATAAATTCAATGACTGTAAATAACCTGTAAACCAAGTGTCTAGCTCTGAGTGATTGAAATGCATGGATGATTCTCTTTGAGTACATCGTAATGCTGCTTCCACTCTAGTCCCAAGATCCCATGATCTCATTTTTTCAAAGATTCCTTTTTTATCACTACATCTTAGAGATAAAACTTCTGGAAAACAGCTAGACAGGAAATGGTGGGAGAGGCTGGGGGAGAATCAGGCAGGAGATTGACGATGGCATGCCATGTTCTGAAAGTTAAACGTTTTTCCCATTTGGAGCTCTGAGGGTAGTGGCAAGGATAGCTCTGATGGAATATAGTAACAAGCATCAGTGCTTTTATAAATTCAGTCATTATGGAATATATCAATCTCCCCACTATTTTTACATCTCCTATCTTACCTCTAATTTCTCACTTCTTCGCTCTGTTCCATTTTTACTGGTCCCCTTAAAATTCTGTAAACCCACCAGTCATGCTTCCAACTCAAGACCTTGTACTTGCTGCAGACTTTGCTTATAATGACCTTCCCAGAGACAGCTGCATGCCTCACTCATTCCCTTCATATCTGTACACATTTATCTCCTCTCAATAAGACTTTCATTAATGACCCCATACAAATGGCCATATTATCCGTCTCACTCTGCATCAGTTTTCTCCTCAGCATTTACCATCATCTGACATTCTAAGTAATTACCCACTCATTTTGTTTTCAATTTCCCATGATGACAATTTAAGTTCCAGGGGGTCAGGGAGTTTGTTTAATTTACTGTTGTTGTTGTTTTCAGAGCCAAGAGTAGTGCCTGGCTGATAGCTGATGTTTTGGGATGAATGGATGAATCACATTATGTACTGTAGAACCAGCAATGGACATGAAAGTGGATTACACCTCTGTCCGGAAGAGTTGTACTAGATGCGCTGCGCTAAGGGCATGGAAAACAGATTAAGTGTTGTGCACATCGACATGATTTCCAGCTGTGTATCAGAGAAGGACTTTAGAACAGAGTGTAAGTGGAGTTAACCCAAGGTCATTTCATACATCTCACTGATTGACAAATGCTAAGTATGGACATACCTTTCTTTATTGTAGTCAGTCATTATGTAAAATACCATCCCATTATGTGGATTCTATGGCACAGTCTCCTAACAAAGAGAAGCAAACATAATTTTAGAGCTCAAAAAAATTCTCAAATTAATTTACTTTGGGAACCAGAAGAATATATATTATTTATAGTCATTATATATGTTTATGAGTATGTACATGCAATAGGCATAGAAATATACAAAAAGAGAATAAGTTGAAAAAATATTATTATAAGATAAAAACAGACATTGAGATAATAAAAATATGAGAAAGAACATGAAAATACACACTGGATAGATATAATGTAAACTTGACATTGAGAAGTATCAAATCAGAAATAAAAAATGTAAGGGCATCCCTCGGAGTATAGCAGTAAAGGACAGAGAAATGAAATACTGAAGAAGATGGCTGATCAGAAGAAGAGAAAATATAAAGTTGTCCCTCAAGAGTGATTTTACACTTCGGGTGGTGCTGGGACATAGAAAACAGTTGATAAAAGGTAGAAAACTTTTCCTGAGCAATTTTACATGTCAATTACATGTCAGAAAACAAAGAAACCACCTATACAATTTTGATGGAAATGTAATCACCAAAATTACTACTCACTGTCAACAAATTGAAGTTAAAGACGAAAGTAACACAAAGATATTTTCAGAAATCCAAGAGACACAACTTAAAAATTCTGATTTCTAGTTAAAAAGCTTAGCAAGGTAACTAGATGAGGGATATGGAAGTACTAATAACTAGTCTTTGGTATTGCTCCCGAGGAAACTTCAGATTGAACCATATTGTGACAGAGGTCGTGTCCTCAATGAGGTTATGTATACAAATAAGGTAAAGAATTTGGACTTTTCTTGTGGGTCACAAGACTGTCCCCTCTGCCAGAACTTCAGATGCCAGTTGCAAGTCCAGGTTGCACCTGTGCTTCTGACGAAGTAGCTATTTGATTGGAGGTTTCAGTGACTGCCTCCTCCTCGGGTTCCATTAATTTTCTAGAGTGACTCACAGAATGCAGAGAAACATTTTACTTACTAGAGTCCCAGTTTGTTATAAAGGGTATAACTGAGGAACAGCCCGATGGGCAAGGTGTGGGGAAAGGATGCAAAACTTCCATGCCCTCTTGTACATGAATCTCCATGTTTTCACCATCCCTCACACTCATTATCTAGTGCAGTTTTATTGTTTTCTCTGTTGTATCTAGGAATGTCAGAACCAGGGGTGTATCTTTCAAGCTCCCAGTCCTGCGTTACCATCTCTTTCACAGAGGACGCACCAAGCTTTCATTGACCATAACCAGACAGGGCAATCCCCTCAACCGGAAAACAAATTTAGCAGCTTCCCTGCACATTGCTGGGACAAGATCCCTGAATCTGTGCCAATGGTTACAGCTTAGAGTGTCCCCTTCCCGTGGGCCTTGGTACTCTGCCTCTCTTTCTGACAGGTCTCACTTCTCTGAATTAGCTCATGGGGGGCTCAGTGTGATTAAATCAACCCACAACACCTGTAATTGCCAACCACTAACACCATTGGCTAGTTCAACCCAGCAACTACCAGGATGCTTAAGATGGTTAAAATAGAAGAAATAAGGAATAAAAATGATCTTATACTGTGTACCAGATTATTTCACAACAAACTCAAGTTCAAAAATAAAAAATCCATTTTAGAAGTTGTTTCCTTTTTGAGGTTAATAAGCTTAACTGGTTTATCAAAGAAAAAAAAGCTTAAGGAGGTATAGAAAAACCTACGAATATTTTAACTAAAATTGTTCATATATGTATGTGTGGATGTAAGAGATAAAGTATATTTATGTTGGTCTCTGCCTCTCATTCCTAGAACAAGCCCTTATAATCTCCTAAGTGATAAGAGCACTAGAGCATTTCCTGTTTTAATATTTGTCTTTGGCCTTGTCCCTGACACAGGATTCCTAACCCCTGTAAATATATAAATGATACAATCACTTGCAGCATTTTTTACTTTACCAAAGTGTCTCTGAGGAGGCTCCTCAGTGGGGGTTGTCCACAAGAATGAGCTAGCCATGATTAGAAGTTTGATATTATCAGCCCCACCCCACCCCACCCCCACTTCTGTAGAGGGGAGACAGGGCCTGGAAGTGGAGTTAACAGTTGAGCAGACCTACTTGAGAAAGCCTCCTAGAACACCTTTGGCATGTTGTTTGGAGAACTTCCCGGTTAATGAACACATCCGCATCTGGAGGGCAATGCCTTCTAGTTCCACAGGGATACTCCTGCACTCCAGAACCTTGCAGACCTCGCTCTCATCTCGTCACTGGGCTGTGCATCCGGACCCTTTACCATCCTTTAATAAACTGCTAAACATGCATTTCCTGGAGTTCTGTGAGCTGCTCCAGCAAATTAACTAGACCTGAGGAGGGGGTCGTGGGAACCTCCGATTTTGTAGCCAAATTGAACAGAAAATTGTTCAATTGTAGGTGGCGACAAACTACTTTTGATTAACAGCTGACATAGGGCAGGGACAGTCTTGTGGGACTGAGCCCTTACTTAACTTGTGGGATTTGACACTCTCTCCAAGTCGACGGTTTGAGTTAAGTTAAATTGTAGGACCCCTAGCTGGCGCTGTGGAGAATTGCCTGGTGTGGGGGAAAACTGCCACGGAGATGGTGATCAGAAGTGTCAGAAGGAAAGTATTCTGTGTGAGTAGTAAAAGAGACACATGGGAGAAAAAGACTCAAGAGGGAAAGACAACTGGGTTGTTTTTCCCATACAAGGTGATTTGTGCTTTTTTCTCCACTTTTATATGAGAATATTGGCCAGTACCTCAGGGTCACTCTTTGAAGCAGATGAAGGCAGTAATATTTATGGAATACCTATATAATTAATTATTCAATTAATAAAATATATGTTATCATTCATATAGTTTGAAAGAAGAAATAAGTTCAAAGGTGATTAGAAATTTTTTCAGGATCACAGAATTATTAAGCGTCAAAAGAAACATTTATTCTCAGATCCCTTCAACAAATTTCTCTCACAATCCCATTCTACCTTCTCCTATTTCACTACAAAAAATGCTTACATTTAAAAGAACCCCTGAATTTATACTAAAAATTAGCCAAGTAGAGTAAATGTAGCTACATTTTCATTCTAAATATATCCTTTATAAATCTTTATTATTGGAAGAAGTTGCAGAAGTTGCAGAAATATCACACCTTTGCATGTGTATTTGCTCTCAGAAGCATTGATAAGTGAACTTGAAGACCAACACTTCAGTCCACACGTGCACAGCAAGTCATACTGGCACAACGGACACACATCTTCCAGCCTTTCTTTGCAGAAGCTCTCATTTCATTGTTTGGAAGGAGAGAAATAGATTTAAATTGTTTCACTCCACTTTTAGAGATTCTTCTTTGGCTAAGTTGTTCTTTAATTCCCCTAAGTCATTGTGTTATAATTTCAACAGTGTCTCACTAAGTTTTGCCTTCAGTGAAACAAAAGATTCATTCAAGCAACTGACCAACAGAACAAAGAATTACTGGTAATAATATTTTGGTTCATTTTGTTGTAACAAAGATTTCGTTTATGCTTGTTGTTGATAGCCTTCTCAAAATTCATCCAAAAAGAAGTCAGATTATCCTGTTTACTTTGGTGAAGATGTATCTGTAACTTTAAAATGACAGCTGTTTCACTGAAGAGTCATGTTTGATCAGGTTTGAGTCTTGAAATGCAAAGAAGTGGACCAGTCATAAACCTGGAAAATGCCATAAAAATTTAAAGGCAAGTTAAATGACACAGCCCGACTCCTCTATGTCTGAGTAAAGACGAGGACCCTCAGAGCCCGCCTGCCGCCTCCACGGGGCTTCCCTCTCCGCCTGCCAAGGCAGAGATGTGCAGCATCAGTGAAAGGATCAGAACCAAGGCTGCTTCTTCCGCTGCTCTGATTGATGCTTGTAAGTACAGAAGTTCAAGGCCTAATTATTCTCTCTTGTGAAATGTAAGTATCTGCTCAGAAATTATTGGAACACTATTCATAGCAATATATGTGCCCCTGTGTTCACTGTAGCATCATTCATGGTAGCCAAGATGTGGGAAACAGCTAAGTGTCATTCAGTGAATGACTGGACGAAGAAGATGTGGTACGCATATCCAGTGGAATACTACTCGGCCATACAAATGGTGAAATGCTGCCATTTGTGATGACAAGATTGACTCTGGAGAGTATCAAGCTAAGTAAAATAAGTAAAATGATAAAGGAAAAGAACCATATCACTCATGTGTAAACCATGGAACAGAAAGTAACAAACAAGCCAAACAAACAAACTCATAGATACAGACAATGGAGTGTTGGTTGCTGGAGGGGAATGGGAAATGGGGTAGGATAGAGAGAGTAAAGGAAGTCAAACACGGGGTGATGGACAGAGACTAGACTTTGGGTAGTGGGCACACAACGCAACATACAAAGGGTGTATTATAGAATTGTATACCCGAAACTTATATAATGTTATCAACCAATATTGTCCCAATAAGTTAAAAAGAAGTCAGAACGCAAAGCCAACCCTCCTACGCTATTAGAACACAAGCCCAATTCCCCAGGACTTTGCCCCTGGCTACTTCTCGGGCCTCCTGTCCTTCCCTTCTCCCCCCTCTCATCCTCTCATCATCTCTCACCACTGTTACACACACAAGGCTCGCTCCTGTCTCAACCACTTTGCAATTGCTGTATTCTGTGTCTGAAACCCTTTTTCTCAGATACCGCCAACTCAATTTGTTCCCTAAGCTCCCTTAGTTCTCTGTTTATGTCACCTTATTAGAGAGGTCTTTCTCAAATACAGTTAAAAATGGGATCTTCTTTCCTCCCTTCACTCTGTTCCCTTGCATTATTTTTCTTTGTGCCCCTCAATTACCACCTGGCACACAATGTATTGTTTGATTACTGAGTCTCTGCCTCTACCAGAACTGAAAGCTCCAGGAGAGGGGAGACTTTCATTTTATCATCTTTTCCACAGAGCTATGTCCCCCTCAAAAGACTGATTAAAGACATTGTCAAGTGAAATTAGCAAGACATTCCTTTTTACTTCAAGCATCCATGGTGATCAGCAGAAGGACTTTCGTTGCTTTAGTGACCGGGAAATGGAGGTGACAGATAGAGAGGTCAGTGGGTGGAAGACTGAGGAGAGCATCTCAGAAAGAGACGAGGTACGCCCAGGCTTTGGATCATCCCAGGAAGAGAGAGAACTCTGAAGTTACACCGTTGATCACTTAGTTAGGTTTCAGCTTTATCCAGAATTTTTCACTTACTTCTATTGGTCCCCGTTTCCTCTTTTGAAAAGACTTAAGTTTTACAATTGTGAAGTGAAACCGATGCCCCCTCTTTCTAAAAGGAAACAGAAGTACCACTTAGATTAACTCTAGAAACTCATATTTAGAAAATTTTTTGTGTGTTTTTTAATATAGCTTCCATACAATGGCTTTTAACTTCTCGATACAGAAAGTGCTTACTGGGATAAATTTAGAACAATCTGATCTGATTCTTGGGGCTTTATAGCACTCGTATTTTTGTTCCGGAAAAAGGAATAATGAACTAGCTAAGAATAATAATGTGAAAGATAGAATGTGGTGATAGCATACTATTATTCACTTAAACATCTCTGAAAATTGTACTTCCTTTATTATTTTTTATGAAGCCAAAAATATGCCTACCATTATAAGTAACTTCTTATCTGTATCTTGTATGTTTTTATGAATAAGATAGCTATGTTCTGACTTGCTGTTCTATTTCATTGTGCTGAACTTAATGTTTTCCATCTTCCTTTATAGAAACAGAAAGTACTGGAATAGTTTATGCTTTTAGAGTTTTTACTATTAAAGGCCAAGTACATATATACAAAATAAATTAATTTCCTCATAAAATACAATGTGTATTTCATATTCAAGCATATTCCTTGTTCTTTAATACTTTATACATTATCTTAAATGTATAAGCTGTCAGAAGCTTAGCAAAAAAGTAACAAGTAATTTATATCATTTTTCCTCCAGAGTTAAACTAATGCCACAGATGTACCATCAATTCCCACAATTTAAAATGCACATTTCTACCCAAGAAGGCCTCTTCAAATTTTTTCCACAGAATTGTACTTAGAGTTATTGTGAGTGAAAAGAGTTTTTATTTTCATAGTGAATCATCACCATGAGTGCAGTGATGGGTGTCACCCTATTGCTGAATTTTCTAGAAGGTATGATAATGAAGTAGATTATAACTGAGTTCTGAACATGGACAAAACATGAAAAAAAGATAAATGTACTTGGTAGGTTGCACAAATATATTATGGTTAGAGCACAATGCCTTTTTAATGTTTTCTTTCTAAATGAGAAAGTTGCATTCTTTGAATTTTTGAAGACTCATGTGTTGGTAAGGCTCTGGCCAGTTCTGTCTTCAAATTATTTTTTATTGCTTAACTTATCATTACCAGTAGGAAATTATTTATCTTTACAACCAAAGTATTTAAGCTACAGCCTGAACATAGAGGGATATTTGGCGTTCTTCCCTAGGCGCTGTTTTGCTAATTGAAGATTTTCCTATTACTGCAAAATTCAGTTTTGTTTTGTTTTGTTTTTGTACACAGGGTGAGGCAAAAGCATTTAAGGTCCTAAAGCAGTTAATAGTCATTTACTTAGATGCCTAGCTTAACTCTCCCTTTCCATGTGTTTAGTTATGCTTTATCAGTTTTACTTCAAAATATTTATAATTATATTAATAGGTTCAATTCACAGATTATTTATTGTATCCTAAAAAGGATCCTGCCTCTGAGGTCAGTGCTATTATATTACCAACTTACAAAGGAAAAAAAAAACTTAAAAAGTAAAAAAAAACATAAGGCTGGTAAGTGGAGTAAGCAGAATTTTTAACTCAGATCTGTCTTGCTCTAAGCCTACACTTAAAACTGTTTGTTATTTATTACTCAGAGAAGGGAAGTCACCTGTGTTGGTTCCCCTACTAGGTGTCAGGTATTATGTGGGGTGGCTTGCATGCTATTCATTCTTTACCGTAGCACCACCTGAGTGAACGTTTGACGGCATTATTGTACAGGTGGGCAATCTGTGCTCCGGAAATATGAATTCCCTCCCATAACTAGATATGTAATCTTGGGAAACGTAATCCATCCAAGAATCAACATTTTAGGTAAATAAGCATTCATTTGGCTCATGATTCTCATGAAACTTCAAACATCTGAGGTTCCCCAGCAGTTAACACACAGGACGCTTTCCTCCACAGCCCAGCACCGATGTCTGTGCAGGTTCCCGCTGGGAAGGAAGCATCACTGACAGTTAGAGCGTGGTCCCCTGTCCCAATGCCACACTCTGATTTTGGGAAAGCCCTCCCTCTTAACCCATACACTCTGGAGAATTTAGACGTGGCTCCTTTTTCTAAAAATGTTTCAGATCCTTGGTCAGGATCATTTCCAAGTTAACTTCCTCCTTTATTTCTGGTTTTATGCTCAATTCTCTATAGACACCCAGTTGCTTTAACTGAGGCAGTTTATATTTGAAGTGGATGTTGGCAGTAACATCTCGTTAAAGGAGTCTCCCTGTATATGGACTTCATTTACTTCCAGCTGAAGAAACAAAATGAAGGAACAGGACGAAGAAATTCTCAAAGTTCAACATCCCCAAAGGCAAATTTGTGGGAATGTCTGTTAAGAGATTTATGCTTAGCAACTTCACTTTCTTTTTCTGCTTCTGTGAGGCAGAAGAGAGGATTTAGCAGAGCCAGGCACCGGGAACTAGAAGTAAAGAGATCCCCTAGGTCTTCTCAGAGAATGTCTTCCTGGTGTAGCACGAAGGACGAGACAAGGAAAAGCCGAGAGGAACACCCAAGATTGAGCTCAATGCCTAGCTGGGTAGATTTCTAGGAGTTTCTAGGATGTTTGCAGATATCTCTGTGCATTTTTGCAGCTACAAGCAAGGACCTAAGAGGAAAGAAAGAATCTTAAAATGGAAGGGAAGGCGGAGAAAAGTGAAACTATGAAGAAAAGCCTTAGAAATTACAGAGAGCGTACAGAGCCTAAGAAAGTTACAGTTGGTTAAATAGGGGTTATGTTTTCTTCTTAGAAGAGAAGGATGAGAATGAGCGAAGTTACACATGGAGTTCACATTTGCAATTGCTATAAATGTGAAAAAGTAGTGTTTATGAACATGGAGATGAGGTGGTGAAGAAAGGAAGGTGAATTGTGCTGTGACTGTTCAAGTAATGTTACTGAGGCTTCCACGCCACCTGGTGGCCACCAGCAACTTTGTTCCAGCTGCTTCCTGCTTTAGGGAGAGAGTGCACACCTTTTCAACAAGGAAGAACATGAAGAAATGAAGGCTCTGCCGTTGCTTCCCAGGTGACCGCTAGACTGTGCTCTATTCCGAGGGGCCTTCGCTGGCAGGAGCCTGAGCTTGCCTCAGCAGGTACTGATCTCCTGTGGAAGAGAGTAGAAACATCACTTCAGAAGAGGAGCATTTTGCGCTTTTTGTTACACACCAGAGTTTTTTTCAGAAAGAAATAAACACCATTCCTAAATTCATGCTGACATTTTTACCAATTCAATTAAAAGGTTCCAGCATTTTTACTTAAATTCCTTGGTTTTATATAATATTTCTCTCTCTTTTCCTTTACTCGGAGAGCATCTTGGCTTATGAAACCATGAACCAGCATGATTTCATGGTATTTTTCCTGTTTTAATGTGTATATTTAATTGGAAGCCCTGTACCGAAAGTTAAACACTTAGTTTTTCTTACAAGGCATTCAACAATCACTTGACAGAATTTCATTTTTTCCCCCTCACAACATGATTTGGGTTGTCTTCGTACAACTGCTCTGAACTAAGAGTCAGCCAAGTGACCGAGTCCCACGCACTGAAGAAATTGCACATTGAGAGGAATGGAAATAAAGTAGAGAAAAAGAATAAAAGAGGACTTTTTGCAACTCAGACCTTTATTATCTTGGCCTCAAATCCTTGGCACTCGACAAAACTGCCCACAGAGCTGCTGATTATATTCACAAGAAGTTGTCTAGGGTTTTCCACCGTTGTTAATCTGCTTGCAGAAAATCTGCCTTCACAGTGTTAATGGGTAAGATCACCATGTGCAGTGGAAACATTTCTGAAAACGAAACAATCTCAAAATAACCGACCCTGTGCTTCTGCCTTAAAGCACTGAGAGACAGATGTATAGACCTACGCTTAGTCTAAAGCAGTCCCAGGTTTTGAGTTCACACTCATTACTTTTCCTCCTGGGTAACTGGCTCCGCCATTAACTGGTGGCAGTGTTTGCCCTCTGAACTCTGACAGCCTGACTCAATCACTGTGTGAGCAAATGTAAAATAGATACGAGTTTGTAATTTAGCCTCTATTTTCTTCTGTCAGAAATGTTTTTGTTTATTTTACGCTTTTTTATATTTTAGTAGCTCTACTTGTCAAGAGTTCTCCATGGGCCCTTTTCCCACCTTAATAAATGGATGGCATGTAATTGTCAAGAGGAAGGGAAATGTCGACAAAGAAGAATTGTATGGCGTTGGGTGCCCATCAGTGCATTCCTGACTGAAGGGAACACTGCCAACAACATGATGTTACTGGTTTCTAGAGAACGTGTCTTCCGTTAGCCTGTTCAAATATAAAGGCACCCTAAAAAAGGGCAATAATATAAATAGATCTTTGGGTGACAGGAGTTTCCAAAGAGAAGAAAAATAGTGTTTGGTCAGATACAGAAAGTCTGAGTACTTAACTGTTCTTGTTTCTCACCCTATCCGGTCCTTCTACAGTGTCTGGGAGGCCTCCGAATCAGTCAGCTATATAGTTCCTTTGAAAACTTCCATTGTTTGTTTTTTATGTCTACTACAATTTACTTAAGATTTTTTTTAAATTAATTTTTATTTGGCTAAATTCTGGGCAATACAATTCATGAAATGACATTTTTGATGTTAATTCTTATAATTACTATTAAAAATAAACTAATAATTATTAAAGAAAAAGCCTGCCATTCAAAATCTGAAACTCAAATGGGAGAAAATAAAAATAATTTTCCACAATATTAAGCCTCTGTGTGTGTGTGTGTCTCTCTCTTGCTTTCACTGTCTTTCTCACACATGCACACAAAAGGGCAGTCTACCTGTGAGACTGTGTTCCTCCAAGAGTCTGGAAAAGAAATAGTCTAAAAAGGGAAATGTAAAAAAAAAATACTACTTTAAAGAATTTAAGTCACTTTTATATACAAATTTCCACTTCTGTCCATAATGGCATAGTAAAGACCAGACTCAACTTCCTGCTATAAACACAGAAAACTGGGTAAAACACATAAAATAACAATTTTTAGACTTTAGGCAACAGGCTACCCAGGACTGTGATCTTTAAGAAATGGGAAAACATTGACATAAGCCTTACAATTTCCCTAGCTGCCTACCTACTAGCAATTTCTGTACCACAGCCAGAGTGAGGGAAACGCACACGGAGTCCAGGGGTATGAAAGAAATGAGGATGATACAGAAGTTGAAGTTCAGGGAGGCTGAGCTGGCTGGAAATTACAGGGCAAAATTACAGAAAAGCAGAGAGCTATGAAAAATAAAATAAAACAGCTCCAGATAACTGTATTGAAGTCACATTGAGTTTTTGTTGAATACCAGACAATGTGAGAGTAAAGTTCAATAATGTCAGACAAAGAACAATTTGGGAATTTTAAGTGGAATAACCCCTAGAGCTCATGAAAGCTGGGGTATCATTTGGGCACCAACCAATCAGGGTGAAGAGTCCTCAGTAACTGCTGGGGACATTCCATGGAGACACCTAAAGGTTGCCTGTGTAGTAAGGCTAAATTATCTCTGGAGTGAAAGAACCTAAAAAGGTTTAAAAAACAAGACTCACAGCAATCAAATGGATCTGCAACTTAACTGTTTGCCAAAATACTATTTAAAGAAAGATAAGAAAATCTGACCATTCAACAACAACAATTACAATGCCCAATATCCAATCATAAATCATTAGACACGACAAGGAGGAAAAGGTGACTCGTAACCAGGAGAAACAGTATCCAAAAGAGAATATAAGCATAATGAGAAGTCAAAAATATAAAAGATAGAACCCAAGCAAATTCCCATTCATATTTCACTTTGATCATTACAGCAATCGCTTAAACCATGACACGGTATTATTAACCCTATTTTATAGGTGAGAAAACTGAGTTACAGATGTAAATCAATTGCCAAAATAACAGAGGCCCAATAGTTTGTAGAGTCAAACTAGAATCCCAAATCTTTAATGTTAAATAGATGATGGCATGGATCTCAGTTTTAAAAGGCTGGTATGGACGGTAGGGGACCATAATAATTCTTCCTACATCTGTCACAGGGCAAAAATATCCAGGAGAACTGAGAGTGTAAATGCCTGCTTCTGTGTGGTACATGTACCTGTGCACGTACCTGTGTATCTTTGCAGCCATGCCCTGCAAATTATGTAATTTGATACAATAATTGTTCTTATTATCATGAAATACATTTATTAATACTATGCTCAAACCTTGGCATTGTTGTCTTATAAAGATGACTTTTCTGATGGAACAAGGGCTAACTTCACCAATTCTAAAGGCAGAGCTCTAAATCATTGCTTTGAAAAGAAAACTGGAAAAAAAAAAAAGAAGCAGGGAATTAGTTTCATAACTCGTAGCCAAGGTC
Source organism: Tonatia bakeri (assembly GCA_004024845.1). NCBI lineage: Eukaryota > Metazoa > Chordata > Mammalia > Chiroptera > Phyllostomidae > Tonatia > Tonatia bakeri. The sequence continues at coordinate 101,515 of PVIA01000366.1, read as the reverse complement.
AATATAATGCAGGAAAAGGTTTAAAAGTTGAATCTACACAATTTTTGTTACTGAGAACTTTTCAAAAATTAACAATGCGGCTGGAAAACTCCTGTGTAACTCGGAGTCAGAGGCCCACGGGAAGATGCGTCTTACAAGAACCACTGTGATTCGAAGGCTTCCAAGGGGGCAACTGTTCTTGGTCAGGGCTTGCTAATGTCTTTGAGTGCTGCAGCTTTGCAAAGGAATGCAAACTTCAGAGTATCAAACTGCTCTATTTTTATGATGTACTCTGAAACATTTAGGAGCTATCACTCTTAAGTTACATTTAGAGGAGTATCAAAATGTTCTCTTTTTATGCTGTACTCTACTTACGATTCATTGTTGAGTTATATTTCATTTAGAGCACAGGAAGGAAAATGACCAGATATGCAAGGGTCAATATAAGACCTCACTAATTTGAACACTTAATAAGTATAAATCTGTGTTTCCTTGTAAGTGTGTTTTAAGTGACATACATGGATATATTTGTAATCTATGTAATACACAAATAAAAGTACCTATATATGAATTCATTCATGTATTAAAATATATTTCAGAAACACTTCATATAATATTCTTTCTTGAAGATTCACAATTCTTATCATATTAAATGTTCTGCAAAATTGTACAATGTTTTCATGTATTGAAAAACTTCTCAGAACTTGGAACCTGATTTTGAAAAATAATTATTAATATGCTGCAAAAGCACCATTCCCTAAAACCCTTTTTGAAAAGCACTGTTAAAATGCTTGCTTCAAAGCTTTGGTGCTGAAATAAGACTTCTGAGTACAACCCAAGTTTATAGCTTATTAATCATTTAATCTTGCTGTGAATCATTTCTTAATACAAAAAACCAAAATGAATAATTAGAGTACCTATGTCAAATATTGGTTTGACTTTTAAATTACAGCCTTCCTTCCAAAGACTAGCACAGAGTAAATGCTCAATAAGTATTAGCAAACTTGGCTAAGATATAATAAAATGAAAACATTATGGAAAAGAACTCTCTAGTTAAGAACAGTGGGTGATTAGTGCAAGGGAACTTTGAAAAAACTCAGAGTGAAAGAACACATTCAAATGTTCAAAAGGAGGTGTGTGGGTTATTTTCATTCACTAGATTCTCCTCACATCTAAACCAAAGCCACATGCCCCGAAGTGGTGGCTTCCCAGCTGCCATAGGACCTCAACTAGCATTCTGACAGAAGTAGTGGAATTCCTCTGATAACTGAACCCAGAATATCGCTTTAAATAGAAATAATAACTGATCTAAAAGCAGTAACCAAGTACAATGTCATAGTATGAAATATCTGTTTCATTTAAATGTAGATAAGATATTTCAAAATATCTAAATTTTAAATCTTAAAACCCTGCATTAGGGTTTTTCTCAAAATCCTTCAATATAGCTGGAGAGAGAATTTAATGGCTGCAGATACCCTTTAATCAACTTTTTGACTGTATTTGTCATCGGTAATATTCAGGAAATGATCACTTGAATATTTGAAGCTACAACTTAGGAAAAGACACTAATTCATACAGAAGGGAAGTTGAAGAACGTCCTCTTTTAATAATAGAAAAACAAAAATTTCAGAGAGGTCTGCTGCATTCTTACCTAAGAACAGCACTCAAACATGGGCAATCAGAGTGCATTTGTCCAGAAATCACCCAACTGGACTTTCTTCCTAAGAATCAGGTTGTTCTTAGAAGAGTTAGCCTTAAAACCAGACAAATCTAGTTTGTACTCAACTCCGCAACTTTCAAACTGGGAATTTGAGCCCTCTGGTGTGTTGTTTGCCCTCTGGTTTACTAGTCTGCACTGTGAAAGGGAGATCGCGCTGCCTGCTATGCTAGGCTGTGGAGGTGAGATCAGTGAGATTGTAGAGGCAAAGCCCCCGGTTCAGGCCTCACAAGGCACATGTGTCCCTCAGGTGTTAATCAGGCCCCTTTCCACACATAAGCTAGCAGCATGACATAAAATATTTGTAAACTGAAGGACCTTACAAAACATATTCTTTGCCAATCATTTTATGACATATTTCTCATTCTTTGTTACCACATTCCTGGCTAACCAAAGAATGTGTTTACAAGAATTATTTTTGCCAGTTATCTGTACTGCAGAACTCAAATGGCTACTTAAAACCATATTTAATATCATTGCCTAAAAGCCAAGGTACAAGCTGTGTGTGAACTCTAACGTCAAACGCCAAACCAACCTTCTCCATGTAATCTCGGATCGCTGCATGTCCCTGTGAATACCTACGTAGTCTGATTTATAGACCACTGGGGAAGAGTGATGTCCCAGAACCAGGCTACGGCCTCTTTCCAGACCATAGTGTGGAGGGTGACAGGCTGTCCATCATGCGGTGGCTTCAAAACAACCATAACCCATATTGAGATGCATCTTATCTTTCCGCCTAGCACACACACATGCACACCCACAATCCCCTGTACAGGCACATGACTGGAGCAACAATTTCACAATGTTAGACTTTCTCTCACAGTGTGTGAGGGCTTCTGTCTACTGCAATTCTATTCTTCCTTATTCCATTTGAGTTTTTTTGATGCTGGTTATGGAAGACTAAATCAATTCCACATATTCCCAGACAATTAGAGAGCACTTAACATTACAGGCACATAAAACACCATTCCATTCTCCTCTCCTTCCACAGATTTTTGCATTTTTGCTTTCTGGTGTAAAATCTTGTACATGTGATTTGCTTTGGTATTGATCTCCCCACTGACAAGCCTGGATGCTGCAGTGTTGACAAATAAGGTTGCAGAAATAAAAGTCAGATAACTAAAGGAGATTTCTGTTTAAATGAGAGATGTTATGTATCATAGTTCTCCAAATTCTTGATGCTGCCCTCTAGTTTTATTCGTGATGACCACCACGATGCCCACGAGACATCTCCCACCCACAGTACGCCAAAGATACATTTGTTTTTATAATGAATGTTCAGCTCATAAACATAATGCATGGTAGATACACTTCCTGTGTTGTTCTCCACAGACAGCTGGGGAGGAAAAGCCTGGTTTTCATACAAAGCCCCCTTGTCGTCAGTGCTATGGTCTGCAGTTTCCAGACAGGGTGTCACCCCAGAAGTTGGCAACAAGGTGCAGAAAAACGTCAGCCTTTGTGACTGAAGTTAAATGGAGTTCACTGCTTAGAGCCTTCCAGCCCCTAGTCCAAAACCTAGATGGGTTTGTATGTGAGCACACCGATGATGGGAAAATAATATCTTCCTAATTCCAAGGACAAATGTAACTTTAATATAAGAAAAGACCAGATGCATTGCAGAAGGCAGTGGAGAAAAATAATGACTGGAAAAGAACTAGTGTCTTAAGCAGAACTCAAGGCAAACTATAAGTAGCCTGACGCCTTTTCTATTTTTTCAGGGTGGCTGGGAAGAACTGCCTACAGCTTGGCCAGATGACATTTCTCATTCAACTAGACTAACACTCTTCATTCTGACGTTAACTTTCTGAAAGAACAATTTCCAGTGTGGATGGTTTCTAGCATGGAAAATTCTAACTACTTGACAGTTCGTTTATTAGTATAAGTTAACTCAATAGACTATTGGCTGATAAATTGAAGATCACAGACTTTAAAGAGGGCAATAAACTTTAACAGCCTGTCAAATCCTTTCTTTCACACATATGGAAATTGAGAACCAGAAGGTGATGTTTCCATAACCATGGATTAAAAATTAAACTGCATTGAGATGGTCTCCCCACACTAGATTACTCTAGAGTAAATGGGAATAATTAACTGTCTTCCCACATATAATTATGTGAGTTTCACTGGGGAAAATGTCATTTCTAAACATGCGAATCTGATGTTTCTCCTATTAAAACACCATCAAAGGACAGCCAGTGAGCGCAAATTGAGTAACCAGAATTTTGCTTTGGAGTTGGAGAAATCTGAACTTAACCCAGATGTATGACATTAGGACATCTGTATGATTTACCTAAACCTCCCTTTTTTATCTTTAAAATGAGAGTAGTATACATTAATTACAGCTAACCCATTTACAAATAAATGATTAAGTAGACAATTGGTACCAAATAAATGTTATTATTAAAAATTGTATTGTATCTTATGTCTGAACTCCTTATAAATATAAGTCAGATGTCAGACTTCTGTCCTTATTTTACTGAAAAGCAAGTGGAGTCCTGCTCCTGGCCACCACCCTCTCGGCAAAATCCTAGAAGTAAAAGTTTAGTGATAAAGGAGAGGAGTCTTTATTTAAAAGCTAAACAATTTTACAACAATAGCTTTCCACACTCAGTAGTCACTTAAACCTATCAATTAAGGCTAAAATTTTTAACTCCTGAGCTTCTCTATCATTCCTTCTGTTAGTTTTTAATTTTTCTAATTCTATCGGATTAATTTACAGATTAAAACAACATAAGATACAAAAGCTACACAACTTTGGAAGAATGCCAGGCTTCTGCCCCATTGCCCATCCCCTCTGAAACCCACAAAGAAGGGTAACTTTGCTACCCTCCGCTGGGCCAGCCTGACCCTAGGCTGCACCCAGAATTTCTTCCCCAATCCAAAATCCATCCAAAATACCACCCTTTGGGAATTGCAGGCAGCTGCAGCACCATCATCCAGGCTTCCTGGAGGAAAAGAGCCTGTGAGCTAGTCTCCTCCCTCCTTTTATGTTAAATCCACTAACCCATAATTCCCTGTACTCCAGAGGCATTCAGCTTCTCAGCCAATGCTGTCTTAGACTGTTTACCATTGCCTTGGGCAACTCCCTCCTATGGCTCTTCCCTACATCTCCTGGTACTTTGATCGGATCTCACCATATCAGACCAAATTATCTACTGTAGCAATTTTTCAAAATGTGGCCCCCAGAAAAGCAGCAACAGCAGTACCCGGTAGCTTGTTAGAAATGCAGATTCTCAGGCTCTATTCCAAACTTCCTGAGTCACAAACTCTGGGGATAGAGTCCAGAAATGTGTTTTAAAAGGCGGTCCAAGGGACTCTGGTGGATACTAAAGTTTGAGAGCACTGGTTTACTAGATTCAGACAGGGTGGAGACAGAGATGGGTAAAGGAGGTGGTATCAGTCAAGGAATCCAATTTGAAGGCAACTGTTTCATAATCCTCACCTGAGGATACTTTTTCATTGCATTTCAGAGAGAGAAGGAGGAGGGGGAGAGAGAAAAGAAGGGGAAGAGAGAGAAACACCAATGTGAGAGAGAAACTTGGACTGTTTGCCTCCCGTATGCTCCCTCACTGGCGATGGATCCTACAACACTTCGGTGTACAGAACTATGCTCCAAACAACTGAGCCACACTGGGCAGGCAACTGCTAATGCAAGCAGACTGGGCAGGCATGAAACACCTTTTCTGAGGCAAAACTTCAGTCACAGGGTGTGGTAGGGATGACCAGGGAAAAAGAAATGCCTTCAACCAGGAGGCATTCCTTCTCTGGGGCCCTTCAGCATGAAATGGAGATAAAGTGGGGAGGACCTTGTGATTTCTGAGCCCAGGTACTGCCCAATCCCAGTTTACCTTAAGTCTAGGAATTCTATTAAAATCTAACTTATCTTAAACAGGTTCCACACAGAACAGAAATTTTTGGTAAGTCATTGATCCTGTCAGACTAAAGGTTTGTAGAGCAAGGCTTTTGTGATTTAAAAACATCCGACCTTAGTAATTTCCTTCTTCATTCTCATGATCTCAAAATTTTTTCTTAGAAAGAAAAATTGAGCTTTTTAGCTCAGTTGCAGGGGTGGAAATACAACACTTTGGCCCAGTTCGTCCGCTGATTATTGGTTGAAGTTGCTGCAATTACAACCATCAGCAATAGCTTAGTACTTGAAGAAAACTCCCACAGGGAGGTCATAACATGATCCACCTCAATTACACCCACCGGCAGGAGGACCAATGTCATCACTCGCTAGTCAGCAGACCTTTGTTATGTTTGCATTCTGCTGTTTGTCCACATGCACGTGTGCTGTGAATGAAGGGAATAGGTGTGCAGCTCCCCATCTGCACAGCATTGTGTGGTTAATCTAGCGAGGTCCTGCTTAGGGACATACAATCTGCAACTTCCGACATGCAGATGAAATTTAGTCTCAACTTCTTTATCCAAAGGCTGGAGGAGTCCTAACCAGCCAGTTCTCTCCTAATGCTTTTCAATATAGTCCCTGGATCCAGCCACTTGAGACCCCATATATTTCCTAGAGGAGAAATGGCCTCTCCTCCCATTTCTGTTTTATTTTCCATATGAAATATTTTCTATCTCAACCAAACCACATCCTTCATTCCCTTCAATTAATTCACTCATTTCAACAATAAATATTCATTGTGTGCATAATTGATATTAAACACTAACAAGCTATTGAGGACTGAGTAGCTTGTTTCTGTTGCTGCTTTGGCTCAAGGTCTAGAGGTTGGGGACAGAAAAGGTGTCGGGTATTCCCAATATGGGGTGAGAAGTTTATAAGCTCCCAGAGGACAGAAATTCTGTCCTATGCTACAGACTTCACATACAACATTTAGCACACCTGTTCTGCCCACACTGCTAGAACTTAAATCAAGGTGATATTGAGAAGAACTGGTATCTGAGCATGGCAAAATCCTGTTTGAACTTGCCCTTTGTTCGGGAGGAGTAGCGAAGAAAGTGGACTATCTAAGGAAGAAATTTTTTTCTGAGAAATTTTGTAGTTACATGAACTAAATACAAAGGGGACAGAAAGAGAATGACAAAGCATTTGTGGGCTGACTCAGGAGAACCTCAAATAGCAGGTTCTCAGGCAGAAATAGCAATTCCCAGAAAGCAGGGCGAAGGACAGTCTCTCGAGTCATCCTTTCTGGTTTGGAGTCCCCAGCATTTGATCCAGCCCTGCTGCCCACTGCCCTGTTCCCTTGAGAGAGAGCCACTCCTGCCTTCACCCCGCCTCACCCCACGACAGAGGATCCTTGGCCTCCCAGCTGCTCCTACCATTGCTGGAAACACTCGGTGTCTCTCTCGGCACAAATGCAACTTAATGTTTTGTGGCTTCAGTGGCCACACTGTTGACTGAATGGTAAGAAAATCTATTTTGCACAGTGGTTATCGTTATGTTAGAGGTACTTATTTTCAATGATCATAAAAATGAGTACTAAGTTCCCAGAGCTTAAAAAATCAATGACACAAAGCACATCTAATTGAAAAGGAAAGAAATTCTCTCTTGCATGCCTTTGTCATGGGATCTCATTTATTTTCTCCGTGAATCTGCAGATAAAAGAATTATTTCAGAGTATGCTGCCGGGATATGGTTGAGTATGCTGAATCTACTGATATAACACACAAAGCAGTTCAAGAAAATGATGGTATTAATACTATGGACTGTGCTAATGCAACTTATTTAGGGCACACAGAATTTTATGGCTCTAAGAGACTTGACAATTTTTATTTTGGCAGACAATCGACAGAGCTGATTTTTGTATGCATAGTGGTAGCCCAGAGTCTTGAAATAAGCTGGAATAGTGGCGTTCAGGTTTAAGTGAAGGTGTCACTTTACCCATGAAGTGCTTCCCTTGTAAACAAACAGAGTAGGTGACAATGATCTAATGTGATCAGAGAACGAGGGGACCCACATCTCTGGGATTCTCTTTTGCTAACAGCATGTGCCTTCAATTTTATTGTTGGAGATTGAATTCTTGATTTGAATATCTCTGCTAAGAGGGTACAGCCAACTGGCCCATGTGATCCAAAGTACAATTTTTACCAGCCATCTACAGTTTCTGTTGAAGGAAAAATCCGTTCTCTCCCACAGGGAATTTTTAAATTGAATTTATTGGGGTGATATTGGTCAATACAATTATATGGGTTTCAGATATACAATTCTGTAATTCATTATCTGTATATTGTATTGTGTGCTCACCACCCCAAGTCAAGTCTCCTTCCGTCAGCGTTTGCATGCTCCCCATGCACAAACCCCTCCATGAATTGCTCCAGGAAGACAAAGCAAGTGGTGGGGTTGGTATTTAAGCCCAAGCTGACTAAGGTCAAAGCCCTTGCTCTGCCTCATCTATCATACTCATTCTAAAATGTCAGTGATGTTAACTTTTGCTGGTGGTGCATTGTATCTAAAACATCTATATCCATTTAACAGGTGACATTTATTGAGGGCATACTGTTTGCTAGGAGTTGTGCTTTTAAAAAATATCATCTCATTTAATGCTGATGACATACCTGGGAGGTAGATCCCACTATCGCTTTTCACAAATGAAGATGATGACGCAGAGAGGTTAGTTAACCTGCCCAAGGTCACACAGCGTGAAGTCACAAAGCTAAACAGTAATGTAGCCATATACAAGAAAGCGTCTGGAATTCATGCTGCAATTGGAGTGTGAACTCTTCCAGGGCAGAAAACACATTTCAATATGTGTGCACCTTCCTAGGACATTTAAGATAGTGGGCACTCCACAAAGGTCATTAAATGGACTGTGAAGAACATGGCTTTCTACAGCTTTCCCAGGGAGATGAAGTCTGCAAATTGAACTGGCCAACTATTTATAATAGAAAAGCCCAAAACCAAACTAAATGCCCATCAGGATAGACTGAATAAACTAAGTGTGCCCAAATAGTGGAATACTATGCAGGCTTAAAAAATGAGAAATATTTATTTATAAGAGAGTTATTAAAAATGTATATCTATTTTAAATGGTTTTTCTGAAAAGCAAGTTGTATAAGATTGTAGAAAGTATGCTACCTTTTGTTCAAGAAAAGAAGGGATATGTATTATTAAAGCAAAACCTAATACATATGTTACCTACAAGGAAGGGGGAAACAGCGGATAGGGACAAATTGAAAATTAGATTTCTCAAAAATTGAATATACCTTGTTCTATGATTTTAATTTTGAGATCATTCCCCTATTTCATATGATTTAAAAGTTAAATCAAAACTGATACTTAAAATAATTACTATAAAAACATGAAACAAGTGAACCAAACTCTATATCAAGCAGACAATAACATGGGAAAGATTCATTGCAAGTGGCTTTAAACCATAGCATTTTTCCTGTACATTTTAAACATAAAAAAGGAAACCACAGAGACATTTTAAAATGAATTCAGTAAGTTGTTATTACTGGAAATATTGTTTAGTTATTTTGAAACTATTTTATGTATTGAAACAAAGCTAATAATGAGTTGTTAACTGCATCACAAGCCAAGATATTTTCAGAAGAAGGAAAAAAAGATATAACTATAAAACCAAAGAATTTCAGTAAAAATACTGGAACTTTTTTATTTGAATTGGTGAAAATAATAGCATGAACTTAGGAATGATGTTTGTTTTTCAAAAAAATGCATATTTTCTCACTTGTTTCACTAAAAATTCCTAGAAGCAATGAACACCTGGAAACAATGAACACTCCTTTGGTTTATAAAAGTGTATTTCTCACAAAAAGGAACTAAGGCTCCTTGGAAAACTGCTTAGTCCAGGTCTGGAGCAGGAAATGTACAGGATGAATTCTGAGCATATCGTTCTACCTGAAAGGCAAAGAAAACCGTCGAAGACAACTGAGTAACATCAAAAGAACACAGGACCAACCTGAAGAGCTACCACCGGCCAGTGTTGGGAGAACTCACATATCAAAATAATGACAATAACAATAACTACTCTGAAATGAGCATGTTAAACAAATATTTAAAACTCAGTGAATTAATGATGATGCTAAAAAACACAAACCCATTTTCACTTTTTTAAATGGGTTTTTGGAGCTTGCTAGAATATCAACTCATTGCTCTGAAAATTGATAAAAGACTCAAGCATTTATCCTGCCTTTCCTGTAAGCACCAAATTTTAAGGCAACCAAATAGCTGATGAAATAAAGAAAGCTCTTAATAAAGAAAGGAGAAACTATAGACTTTTAAAGAATCTCATTTTGAAATTCCTAATGAAGTAATAGATTTAGGCAATTATAAATAATGCTGCAATTGTTAGGTGAAAAGTTGGTGTGACATGTGGTGAGGTTATAGTAGTAGATCCATGAAACTGACACCGCCTGCATCCAGTGACCAATCACAGCATTGCTAAAGTGTGGCAGGCAGACGCTGTATTTTCCTTGGTGTGATGTCATGAGAAGCAAGTAGTACCAAAAAAAAAAAAAAAAAAACCCGATACTGAACCATTAATTATAAACTTACAGGAAATGTGGAAGATAAATGTTAAAGATACCTTGAGGACAGAGTCAGCCAAATCCATAATGTGAGCAATTCTAAATAGCAAATGACCCAGCTTCTTCAAAAAAAAAAAGGAATAGAAAGTGCCATTATCGATCAAAAGAAACTTAAGAGATATGTGAATGAAAAGCAATATTTGGTTCCTGCTTGTCTGACTCAAACAAACCAATTCCAAAAATACATTTTTAGATCATTAGATTAACTTGAACACAGTCTGTATATTAGATATTAATGAGTTATTTATTAACTAGTTAGATAAGATAACTGTGCTGTAGTTATACTCACAAACAAGCGAGAGTATGAGAGCTCCCTACTGAAGGTAAAATGAAGAGCTACCTGGGATTTAAGATTCTCTGAAAAAGTGAAGATTTGTGCAGGCACAGGGAGATGCGGAACAAGGCAGCAGGAAGTGAACTGTGTTAACCTTGGCGAGGAAGCCTGTGAAGTCATTGAATCCCATCTTCTGCGCTGTGTGTGAAACTTTTTGAAGTAAGTCGCTGCCTTTGGGCTATTGATGAGGATGCAAGTGTCTACAATGTTACTGTAAATGGAGGAAACAAAGATACTGTCACAGGAACTGTGTCTTTGCTATGTCGTCTGTGTGTGTGGGAGTGTTAACACGGCTTTGTGCCTCTGCAATCTTCATTAGTAAAGTCATATAACATTCTTTTCCAATTCTTTTCTCACACACAGGCTGGGGCAAAAGTAGGTTTACAGTTGTTAGCATGAAAAATAATAATTAATATATAATAATAAAATAATAAACTCCAAGTTTCATATCCCACTGCAAACCTACTTTTGCCCCACCCTGTATTTCCTCACTTGACAAATGAATCTGAGGACCTGGTGCATGCTCATCACAGTCCTTGGTCCAGCAGATAAAGGAGTGGACTCAAGAGACACATCCTGAGGACTTTGCCTTTGTGGACATTAAACCAATAAATAAGCATGATTATTTCAAATAAAGGATAACTAGAGGAGACGTAGGGAGGGGTGAGCAGTACTAGGATGGTCAGAGAAGCCACTTTTTGGGAACTAAATTGGAATGGAGTCCAGAGCCAAGTGAATTGATAAGGAGAGAGAGAGAGAGAATTCCCAGCAAAGGACACAGCACATGCTAAGAGTCTGGGAAGAAACCTAGCCTAAGATATTCAAGGGGGAAAAAGCCAGTGTGATGAAAGCCAGCTGAGCTGAGAGATCGGGGTGCCACGTGAGGTCAAGGAGACAGAGAAGGCCATGTGGGAGGGTGACCACACATCTGGGTGTGCTGGGGCTACCTCAGCTTGTGGCTGCTGTCCCAGTGTTTTGACTATTAGGGCTCCTTGCACCTTACAAAGGTCCTGGAGTGGAGTCCAAGTGATATTATCATTCTACTTAGACTTTGGATTCTGTTCCACGCACAATGGGAAGGCCCAAGTAGATGTTAAACTAGACAAAGCCAAGATTAAGCTTTTGAAAAAGCACTGTATTTATGAAAACTGTCAAATGGTTTTTCCATGTTTATAATATTAACATAGATAACAGACACCCTTAATTTACTGGGTGAACAGTGGCTATTTCCAAAGTGTCCACATCAATTTTTTTTCACATACTGTACAACCACACAAGTCCCCAGATAAACAGGGACTGGATGCAAATGCACATCCATTTACTGCTTATCTCAAAGACAGTGGAAAATAACAACATTTTGTAAACTTCCTCTACTAAATGTTTCTCCTCATCCCCTTGTATCTGTAGAGTTAAGTCAATAGCCCACTCATCTTCAGGGAACATGAATTATAGTCTTTAGGTAATACGATAGCACAGTGTTCAGAGAATTAGGTCAGGAGAAAGGCACCCTACATTCTAGCTGTTGGACTGGAACGATTTTCCTAAACCTGTTAGGTCTCTGTTTTACCAACTATATAAAATGGGGTGGAGAGTTTCTTTTCATTTCTGCCACTTTGAAGATAGGACTGTCAATACTGAAGATAAGAGACAAAATAATGAGATGGGAGAACGTGAGAGTAAGGAGTGCGGGGCAAGGAGGAGGGGTGGAGAGACAGAGTTAAGGAAAAGATTGGGGAGGAGGCAAGAGGAGGAAGAGAAGTGAAGAGAGGAGACAGAAGAAGGGAGAGGAGGGGGAGAGGGAAGAGAGAGGGAGGAGGATGGAGGAGAAAAAGAGAGAGGAGGGGGAGAGGGGAGAAGGGAGGGGAAGAAAGAATGGGAAGGAAAGGGGTAGGTTGGGAGGGGAGGCTAGGCGGGGAGAGTGGGGAAAAGGATTTTGGATTGAGGTTAATGAGGTGATTCAGTCGGGGTTTTTAGCTGCAAGTAGCAGAAATTAATTTGATGTGTGGACTTGGAGGCTTTTGCTAGGAATGCAGCTCAACTTTCCACTGCCTAACGACAAGCCGAGGGGAACTGGTCCACGTAAACACCGATGCCGCGGTTTCTGAAACGGACTCGCCTGCCGGACACTCATTGGGGGTCTCGCCACCCTAGCCCAATGAGTACACCTTCGCGTCACCGTTCCCAAGTCAACATCGCTGAGGACAGCATCTAACTGGCATGTGCCCGTACCGGGGCTTCAAGGTACACAGAGGAAGTAAAGTTTCAAGCCTCCCACGGAGTCTCATAGGGAGAATTTCCCACACGTAAAAGATTAAATGTTGCTATAGGGGGGAAAATGACACAGTCATCGTAAGGAGGCTAGACTATATTTAGTGATACATTAGCTTTGTGGTAAAAATGCATTACTATAAAAATAGTAACACAAGAATCTAGACTTAGGTGAGCAAACTGGCATGCCTCTCATTTCTAATATTTTCAAGAGATCTTTGTCTTGTTTTTTTTTAAATTGAAATCAATTTTGCATATTTTTATCTTTTTTTTTTTTACTTTTCAATTATAGTTTACATTCAGTATTATTCTATGTGAGTTTCAGATGTACAGCAAAGGGATTTTAGTCTGGGCTGGGGAGAGAGGACAGGGACCAGCAAGCACCTTTCTCTTCTCACAGGGAGACGGGAGTCCAAAGAAGAGCTCTTTAGCCAAAGGCAGCTTCAGGAAAGCAAGGCCAGAGTCACTAGTCAGGCAGCGGGAGTGCCCTAGCTCTCTGATGCGGGCTGAGTTTTCCTTTAAGTCTCTTGTACTCAGACAGAAACAGGAAGGCCATTTCCTTATCAGCCAAAGCAGAATGAGTCCTTTTGGACCGCCCCACCCCTGAGCATGAACTTTGCCCTGCCCAAATATGTGTGTAGAGCTCATTAGTTCTACAGTTGAATCACTTAGGAGCAGCACAGCTGGGAGACCCAAATCTCACTTCCTTGATATTCCACAGTCTGCAGCTCATTTTTGCCAAGCCAAAAGGTGACTTATAGAGGGAGAAAGAACCATGACAGCCCCAAAATCTAACAAGGAACAAAACCAGAGGCACTCTGTGACATTTTGGCGTGTCCACGTAGTCCTCGTAATCGTCCTGCTCAAAATAATTTGTCTGGGCCTGACACTCAATTTCTTTTAAGGTAATTTATAATCCCGGAAACCACACAGATCCCTGAGGTCGGGGAGTCACAGAGGGACCACATCCTTTGTTTTCATTTCGCAGCTCCAAGTATCTTAAGTTGCTTCTTGTGGCTGGTTCCAAGATGCACAAATCATCCCGAGCGGCTGGGTTGTGTAAGAATGTTTCAACTGGCATGATGCCAGCTCCGTCGATACAAACGACCTGCCTATCTTCTGATTAACCCAATGATCATCGAATGTGGCTCTCACAAAACCACGTCCCATCCCTGCACTGGCAGAGGAAGAGTTGCGAACATGTTGTGTTTGAGAACCGCCTGACGGCTGAGTTTTGCCGAAGTTGGTCCTCTTAGTTTGACATCTGGAAGCAACTCAACGCAAAGGGGGAGAACGGCGTCTGAACATCTGTCAAGGAGTCAGGGCTTTATCGCTGCACCTGCCTTCCCTTCCTCTCCGCCTACAGATGGGCAGCTCCTCGAAGGAGCCTTTTCCTACCTGCAGATGTTCTTGCGCAGACGCAAGGAGGGCCTCTCTTTCTGCACAGAGCCGAGCGTGCAATCCTTGGACATGTGCGTGCACGGGGGCCATGCATCAGAGCTGTCTGTCCTTCCTTTCTAGAAAAAAAAATCATATTTGAAAAGAGTTTCTTACAGACTTACCAAAAGCCTGGTATTGACAGAATTCATGGCAAATGCCCGCAGTTTAATAAAGGTGTAACACACTGTGGTTTATTTCTGTGTTCAGTTCGGTTTGCTTTCCCCAGTTTAGCCTATACGATTAAGAATCCCCTTTAGAATTTGGAGATTAATCTCTAAAGGAAAGGGGGACAGATAATTTATACAGAAAGAGTTTAGCTGTGAATCATCTGGACGGACCATGTGGATTAGAGGTTTGACCTTTGGCACACTCTCTCTCCCTCCCAGCAGCACTCCTGCCTTCTTCCCCGTGGGTGCACATCTCCTAAAGCCTAAGATCCTAAGGGACCCCATGAGACTTGCAGTCAGGGGAGCAGTGGAGAGTGGCAGCTTGTCCCTGGCTAACCCCCTGACCCTGTCCCCAAGGCCTCCTTCTCTCTGATTTCTTAGTGAGACAAAGCAGCCCAGCCCAGGATCATTTCCCCACCTAGTTCCTCTTCTGTTGCTCTTTTCAACCCAGGCCTTTCTTGCAAAAAGTGAAAAACTCACACACTACCAGTCGGCCCTCGGCAGACCTGCTCAGGGCCAGGTCTACTTTCTACTAACATGTTCTGGTGGCCCAGGGAGGGCCCCAGATAGGGACTCTTGATCACACCTGCACCTTCCCCTCCCTTCTCCCTCCCTTTCCCTCAAGTGTGTTACCCTTGCCCTTCTCTCTCCTAAGGTCCAAGGCCCCTTGTTTTACCTCCATAATGTCCACCTCCACTAGTAACATCTGGTGCCATTTCTCAGTGGACATGGCCAGTAGCATCTTTGAATGGAGCACATAAGAGCTGTTAGGGCACTCACTGCTTGAAGACTGCCGTCACAGGATAGGCTGGTCATGCACTGGCACCCCGCCATCTACACAACAACACCCATGCTGCTGGGGACACTGTAAAATCACACAAGGCCTTTCCCAGCAGCTCTCCCCTCTCAGTGTACAAGTTCCTGATGGAGAGAGAGGTCCTTGCCTTTCAGCTGGAAAGACATCCTTTTCTTCCTTCCTTTGTGCCTGAGGTTGAATTCAGGCGGACTTTCTTTGAGCTGTTTTGTAAAATCCTTGAGGTATAGCTAAAGGATGAAGAGAACCCAGGCTAAAACAGGACAGGAAAAAAAAAGTCTGGCTGACTTTTAACTTTGGGTTTCAATCGAAATTGCTTTCTGAAGGTCTGAACAAAGCCCTTTACCACGTGAATATGAGCCTAGGCTCATTTGGCCCTGAGGATGGCAGGTGCTTACTCCCTCCAACTCCTGTCTCCGGCCTTCTTAGGCGACTGTGGATCTGTGTGTGGGAGGGTTTGAGACAATGGGAGGTGAAAGTCCTTTAGAGTTCAACCCACAAACAGTACACTTTCAACCTACTACACAATATCCCTAGAAATTTGTCCAGACTCTGAGGATCCAAAAAGAACTCTAAAATCAAACATGGGACAATTGTGCCTCCAAAGCCGGAGACACCCAGCCCCAGCCCCATGAATACTTCTGCAGGCATATGATGAATAGGAAGCCTTTACTTGCAAGCACTTACAAAAATGGGAAGATTTAACTAGAAGCGATCAACTTAAAATGGACAAAATGTAGCCCTTTTGATGTCTAAATCAAGTTTTGTGTGTAAAAGCAGAAAAGGCTGGCTAGACTGGAACGGGGTTTAGAGAGAAAGGAACAGAAACAAGCCTAGGGCCGCCCCAAGGGCATGTCCCCCCCCCCTTATTCGTGGTTGGGGGAATTCGAGAGTGTCGTTAAAGGGGAAGCCTTCAAGGCCCTTGTAGACACTTGGGTACTTTATTCGTTCTTAACCACACCCTACTGGTTACCCAGTTGGTTGCCCTTCTCCCTAGGGCTAAAGCTTTTCTACACATGGCAGGGATATCTAATCAATGTCTGTTTTAAAACCAGAATCCATTCCCTTCCACCTAGGGAATGTCAGGGGTCAACACAAATTTTTGCAATTCAAATCCGCCTTGATTCTCCTGATAGTGCGAAATTTTCCTGAAATAAGCAACACCCACATATCCATGTTCCAAAAGGGGGAAATGAATTTAGAACTAAATGAACAAGATACTAAATCAAATGCGACAATAATGATTTTAAAGAAATCTCAAAAAAATTTGAGTTTTGGGGTGAGTTTTCAACTCAAAGCCCTTCCATGCGTGAATCATGGGCTAAATTGAAGGATAGAGGAAAACTGAATTTTTTTTCTGTCTTTTCTTTTTCTGTTAGTTTTGTTTTTGGATTTGGAGTTTTAAAAAAGATTGCTACTTATTAGAAAATGTCTGCCTTGACAGTTCCAGGGAAATCTTGATTTGGCTAAAGGAAAAGTTGAGCATTATTAGTTTATTATCACAGCTTGCTGAGTGCTTAGGATAAATCAGTGACATTAAATTTACTGCTATTTTATTCTGGGCAATTGTAGTATATGACACAAGGGAGCAAAAGAGGGAGGGAGAGACAGGGAGATAGAAGGAGGAAGAGCCTGAGGATGGTCTAGAATTGTAATTTGTGACATATTCTATTTTGGAGATACCCCTGTTCTTGGAAGGCCAAGTGGGACCAAAGAGAAGGGCCTACAGGGGAGGAAACAGTGACTGCCCACCTTGGGCCAAGCCAAGCCTTAAGGGAGAAACGTTTTGTATTTGCTCTTTGTTTCATTTCTCTTTGCTTCAGCTGAGGGGGGCAGGTGAGGTCTTGAGAATTTTCTTGGAAAAAACAACGGGAGTCAAGGAGGAGTTGGGACAGCCCCCTCTAGAGCCTAGGCCTCAGGCTCTAGGCCTTCTGTTTCTGTTGACTTATGCCTGAAGTTCAAATAACAAAACTACGTGTGCTTGCCTGGAGTATTTCATATATTGGAAACAAAGAGCACTAGGTGCCAATGGAAGACCAAAGGTTTGGGTTCTTGGTCTCAGCCACCTCTTAACCACAACCAACACTGATGCACCTGTGACTTGCATAATCCCGTTCCTTAAGTGCCCCTACTCCATCTTCCAGAACTCCTGTAACTATTACCAGCAGAGACAGGAATCTTGATCCAGTGAGAAACACTAAGAAGCTTTCTGGCTTGGTGATCTGTAGATACAAATATGTATCAAGAATGAAAGCACACAGACAAAATAGGGCATGTCTTCCTCAGTACAGAAAACAGATGCTGAATACTGAAAAAAAGCTTCAGTCAAAAAGTCGGAGAATCCCAAACACTTGGGAGGGGAGACCCAATCCGTATTACTCAGCCACGAATAAACACAGTGAATGGATAGTCTTTGCATCAGACTTGAAAGCAAATCCTTCTGCATTGGGGTATAGGTTTGCTGATTTCTGTTCAAATCTCTTGCAAATTCCAAGAACATTGGAAATCCCTTTACTTTCAGATTGTATGGCGTAGACCAGAGACTTCCAAAAACAGGTCTTGTGTGTTTTTCTTGACTCACCCAGTTTTACAGAAGTTAAGCTACCATGTTAACGTGGGAAGATCTGGATTTCAGTCTTTTCTTGAAAATGTGGAGGATGGGGAACAAGGAGTTTACATATTTCCATATGACACCAAGGACCTGGGCTGAGAAACAGCTGTCCCCATCAGGCAAGACAGGAGCTTTCCAGGACAGCATAAATTTGACCTCCCCTTGGTCCCTGACACTGAGGCTGAGTAGCAGTCACCAGTCATCACAGCAGCAAAGAATTGGTTTTATTATTTTCTTTCCAGCACTGGAAATATTCCTTTGCTGCACACGTCTCTATCAATCGTGCAGTACTAAACGCCATGTCGAAGCAATGCCACCACATATTTTAAGAAAAAATGGAAAGTGCATATCTTCAGGGAAATACAAATAGTTCACATGTTTAACAGGCACACCCTCCCTTGCTTCACTCATATTTCTAGCTGGTTCTGGCAGGCATTTGAGTGTTTTAAATCCTGAGGCAAGGTTTTTCATGGGTTATATTTTATCCTTAAACACCTACTGGTTCTAGGAGTTTCTACAATTAGATAGGCTGTCAGGGTGGTGTGGAATATCTCTGTAGGCAGAGGGAAGCCATGCCCAGTATCCAGGGACTTTGAATGGGTTTTGAGTTTTTTCACGCTATTCTTAGTCCCTTGTATCCTAAATTACAGAAATTGACAATATATTAGGTTTCAGGGGACTTGGGGTTCATGAGTCCAAATAATGCAGGATCTACACAGTGAAGCTTTCAACTTACACGTAGGAAATGAACTTCCATTCTTCTAACTCACCGTGTATTTGTGCCCTAAGCATTTACACCAGGCACTAGATTTAAGAAGTAAGTACATGGAATGAGGATACAATATTTTACTTTCCACATTAACAAAAGTTTGAGGGTTTTTTTTTGTTGCTGTTGGTGGTGGTCAATTTAGTAAAAACAAGTTCCTATATCACTTCTCTGAAAACCTCCCAAATGTATCAGGTGACACACAACTTCAATGGTCAAATTTTTTTCTGTAAGATTTATTTCCTTATCGTATACCTTTGCACAAAGTTTTAAATATTTGTTCTCTGTGTTAAAATGATGACAGCATAGTAGTTACCATTTTATAGCCTGAAATGTAAATAATTCCCATTTAATCTTCTCCATTGAAATATAACAGAAAAGAGATTTTAAAGTAAGGTTTCTGTTGGTTCCACCCACCAACACATCCACTTTCTTAAAAATTGTAATAAGATATCTATGGGCCATGAGCAAACAAAGACCTTATACGCAGAGTATGCGCTTGCCACACACCCATGATGTGAAAGGAAATGCTTGTGGATGCACAGGAACACTTGCCTCCGACAGCGAGATTTGTGCTAATGCTGTTCTTCTCAGAAACACACCTACTAGCGCCGAGTCCTGTTACGGCCGCGAATTGTAACTGTAATGTATTTTCCTCATAACCATCAGCCAAGCTAGTAGAAAGACTGATTTTCTGCTTTCCCTCCAGAAAGAGTACTGAGGCCTCTTGTCCTCCAACCTCCTTACTTACATGCTTATGATTTAATTTTTTTCCATTTTTCTTGTTTTGGCAAATACCTTTGAAGCCTAATGCAGACAAAGCCATGGATGACAATGCAATAGAGGCTACAAAACTACTGGGAAAGAATCATGCACCGAGTTAAAATACAGTTTATACAAAGGCCAGCACCTCACTTGGTCCTTAGGAACTTGGGGGCGGGACAGCCAAGTAAGGCTGTGTGATCTGGGTAGAGAATCAGCCAATCAGGAGGGCTGGGACGGCCGCAGGCCTGCTCAGCTCACCCAGCCCCCTCAGTGGGGCTCTTCCTCCCACCCCAGGGAGAAGAGAGCCTTTTCCCTTTGCTGGAAGGTTGCCTAGCTGGCCCCTGGGAAGGGCTACGGAGGCCCAGAGGGGCCATCTTTCCAGGGTGAGCTCCTATTTCCAATTTACACAAAAATGTGTTAGAGATCACGGGCGCCCCTTTATTGGTACAAGTCCTTTGCCTTCTGTTGGACGCCACAATGAGGATAACAATGACAGGAAAATGCACGTCTGGCCTAAAAAGGACTCCTGAAAGTGTATTGCTTTAGGAAACATTCAGAGAACCCAGCGGCTGGACCATGTCTTCACAGGGACTGTGCCCTGAAGATGGGGTCTCTCATGGCCCTCACAGTACATTCCGAAGGACAAGAGCAGTGCGGTCCGGTCCTGTGAGTTAAGCAGTTGCTGCTGCTAAGAGATAATTTTAAAATGTAAACACTGCTTTTTATGAACAAGGAGTTCCAGAAAACATTTTCTGGACAATGGGAAAGAAAATGAAGAAATGCTCGCCTATCCTGACCACCTATCAAATTTTTGGTTCTCGAGAGGGTCAGTAAAAGTCCCCGTGTTCAGAGTGAAAGGTTACATCCGCCTCAGAAAGTGTGTGTGTGTGTTTGAGGGTCCTTGTGTGTGTGCACGTGCAATCCAGCTTTCACATTCATGCTCCCAGTGACTAGAAGTACTTGTGCAAGTCAGCCTTGTCGGTGGTGGGCTTGAGAAGCAACAATCAGCGGGGGAGGGAATGAAAGCGACCCCGGCTTTCTAGGGACACTTGCCCAGCTCTGTCATCTGTGCTGGCACCAGTGAAGGCTCTTGGTCCTTCCTGTGTGCTTCCCGAGTACAAAATCAAGGGAAGTTTTCTTCCACATTGTACAAGTGCTTCTTTGAGAACTGCTATAATAGCTAAAACAGTCCAAGTCCTAACAGGGGTTTGGAGCAGAAAAGAGCTTCCCTGGAACAGTGTGTTCAGAAACGTGTTTTTAATTATACAACTGACCACCTGCATCTTCTATGCTGTCCTGGGAAAGCTGAGCGGGGAGTGGTGGGTTGAGGGTTAGATGACCACGGGGAATGGAGGGCAACAAGGGAGGGACAGGCTTCCTTCAGGCCACCCTCTGTAGCCTGAAGAAACACGGACACGAGGTATACATAAATATGCAAGTTGTGTGTGTGTGTGTGTGTCATGGGGGTTGTGCATGTGGGTGAGAGTTTTAGACTACACAGCTAAAAAGACAGCTGGCTATTTGATGTCAAATGAGGAAATTTGAATACAGATTTTGTTTTAGCTAATAGTGAAGGACTGTGACATTTCAGTGTGATAATATTTTGAACTTATATTATAGAAAGAGTTCCTTTTAAAAAAAGTGCACTAGTTTTGTTTTTAACTTAGGGGTTTTTAGGCATAGAATTTCATATTTATAATATAAATACTTGAAAATAAAAATAGTAATCAAAACAAGTTAGGATAGAAAAAGGGTTTAATAAAATAAATGCTAATCATAAAAATATAGGTAATTATAACATAATTAAATACTGTAACAACATGTAGAGACATAAACCAGTATTGTTAAACATTTGTGCAAAATAAATTATATTTTTAACAGAAGAAGTGATAGGAAGAAGCAGCCATCTGGTACAGGACAAGGGTTGGAGCCTACTTTTCTTTGCAACTCCTGCTCGCACAAAGCGGTACTCAGCACGGCAAACATCTGCGAATGAGTGGACAAAGCCTCTCCAGCCTCGTTCCGACTCTCAGCCTCTGTATCCTGCAACCACCTATTGTATGATCATTCTTACTTCCCTTCCCACCTTCTTCCACTATGCTGGTTGCAGGGAAAGTTTCAAAGCTCTTTGCTTCTGACAGTGAAATCAGTGATGCTGCTGCCCAGAGAAATTGTGTCCTCGTGGTGTAGGTCGGTGGAAATGCAGGTCAGGACTCTAAGGTGTTAAAGGTTCTTCTCTGATTTTGCTTCGCGTGGGCCTCTAGAAAGACTATCTCACACATTCACAGTGCTTCTTGTTAATAAGAATTGCACTAAGCCTCTTAATTTTAATGAAATCAAATGTGCTCTGTTTTACAACTGAAGAAAAATAAACATTTGTTTATTTTTATCCTCCAGCTATTCTACAAATAGTTTAATCTCTCTTTGTAGTCACTCATTCACTCATCAGCCATTCATTCATTCCACCAATATTTACTACCATCTAGTTGTGTGTAAGCCCACCATTAGATTTGGGAGGACAAAGAAAAGTGATAACAGACGTGGCTTTTGCTTTCATGGAACCTTATGTCCATAAGTGCTTCTGCTGCCAAAAGGCAAGATATAATTTGTGATGCTTATTTCTGACCCCCACCTCACCCCATATTTTTGGTTAGCTTAAACATCGTATTTTGCAAAAATTGGAAACGTTTCTATTGATGCTCATTCTTTGTTCCACCCCCAGTTTCTGGCCGGTGGTCAGAGTGGAGGAGCCAAAACATCACAAGATGGGCTGCTGCTGTTGTGTTTCTGGGCCCAGCAGGAAGTGGAGGCTCTGGGATCAGCCCAAGAAAGCTCATCTTTTGTGAGCTTCCTGAATCTGGTTTTACAACAGAAAAAAGATTTATTTGGAAGTGGTGGTGACTAATTCTCCTACCCAAGATGAGCCAAGGAACTAATTCTCCTACCCAAGATGAGCCTAAAGCTTTAGATGCTGCATCAAAAATATATCCATATAGAGAGGATTCATGACGAAATACCATTTTTCTTTGCCATTATTACTTAATTTTTCAGAAAGTATGGACTTCCCTCATCATAACTCCTATCCTTACCCTTACAGGCAAAGACATGGTGCATTTGAAAAATCAGGACTTTACACTTAATATATTTTGCTTTTTCAGTACTCAAGCCTCATTTGTGATCCTCACTCTCCATGGTCTGTCTTTGTAGCGTTCAGCCACCTCTGACTCCACCAGGCCAGCCTGCATGGTTGAATTCTCAAGGACCTGCTTCACAGTTGTTGCTATAGAACCTTTAATGCAATCAGAGACCATTTTCATTTTTTATAGGCTCCGTATAGACATGGCACTCAGTGGATGCTGAGGGGCTTTAACTACGTTAAAGCCATGTGCCTGTCCTGGAAGATGAGCAGCCTCCTAACTTTGTATCCAGAAGCATGATCATAAATGATACTGTATAGCCGCACCCATACAGTAGAATGGCATACAACAACAAAAATGACTCTGAATGATGTGTATCTATCCTGGACAAGGGGGTCAGAGTTACCTGCAATTCTTCTTATGTATTTGCATCAACATAGTATTGTTTATAGATCCTCTAGGAAGTTTTTAGGAAATTCTACAAGTTTCCCATAATGCTAAGGTCACAGATTGCTTCAGAAATTGTAATATATCTATAGAAGGTAAAGAAGACATTTTTTTTAGTAACAATGTGGTAAAGTTACCTGGTTGAGAAGTTTTAATCAAAAGTGCCAATTGCGAGAGTTTTACTTTCTGCTGAGGTTTTTTTTCCAGAGTAAAATTTGCCAATATGCTATTATCATTTTATTTCTAGTAGTTTGAATTAAATTTATACTCAATACTGATAAAAAGGACATCAGTTCACTCATTTGTAGGCGAAAAGAGAAGCTATTATTCCAATTACATTTTATATTTTATCCTGAGACTTTTCTTTCTCAGTCCTTGATTTATATGCCCAGTCAATATTCTTAAAGATAATTCCTTTGAGGCAAGAAGAGAATATCAAAGGATTAAAGCTCTCATTTTTTAAGTTCTCATTTTTATTGACTTTTAAAAAGTGAGAGATAGCTAAGGATGGAGACAGAGATAGGAGGGGGAGGTGTGGGAGGTGCTGTGAAGCGGGGAGACGCGGGAATCTTTGGGGCCTTAAATCGAGGGAACACACACAGTCTTTTTCTTACGGGGGATGGATTGGGCTTCCTTATGACCATGAAATATTCTAATTGATATTTTCATTAAAATAGTTGCTTGGAAAGCTATCTGGGAGTGACACTTCTTTCTTGAATGTGTTGTATACTGAGCTCACTCAGAGGAGCAGGGAGTCTCCTAATATTGTAATGAGGACTTGACTTCTCTCTACATTGGATATAAGCTTAGACACTGTGACTCAGATGACCAGATGACCAGACATTTAATGTTCTTTCTCTTCCCCCAAAATAAACCTGACTTGCTCATAAGTCCTTATTTCTGCTCTATAATGACAACCAATACTCACACCTGTGGATAACTTGGTCTCTCTTTGTTTACAACAGTCTCAGGTAATTGTTCATTCAATGCCAGGGGTGTCCAACCCACAGCTTGCGGGTCGCATGCAGCCCAGGATGGCTATGAATGTGGCCCAACACAAAATCGTACATTTACTTAAAACATTCTTAGATTTTTTTTTGTGATTATGTGTCACAATGTATTTAATGTGTGGCTCAAGACAACTCTTCTAGTATGGCCCAGAGACACCAAAATGTTGGACACCCTGTAGTCAGTTCAAGTTCAACCTCCCAGGCAGAGCTGCTTCCCTCCTGTGTTTTCACATTTCCACCTCCCAGGGTGCACCTGGGCGAGCAGAGAAGTGGCACAGGAGTGTGGCTGAGGGAAGGGATATCGCTGCCTATTGATCTTTCCTCCTGTCTGGTGTCTTCAAGGTACTGCTTTCTTCTCTAGTTCTAAGCCTTGCTCTCTGTTCCCAATGCATCTGCTGCTGACAGGTGCCACTCTCTGCTGTCCCCTAGATCCAGCAGAGATGTGCAGCAATATGAATAATTTGTGGGGAAAAATGAACACAACTCACTTGGATTTAGTTTTTCATTACCATGAAAGAAGTGCTTCCCAGAGAACAGTTGGCTACTATGTTGAAGAGATGACAGAAACATGACCCTGTTATTATCTCCCTTACATATCAACAAACACATACTGATGCTTCTCTCTCACACTGATGTTTCTCTCCCATTCTTTCTCCCTCCTGTCTCCTCTCTGTAGAGCCAGTACAAAAATTAAAAAAGAAAAGCCCTGGCTGGCATGACTCAGGTGGCTGGGTATCGTCTTGCAAACTGAAAGGTCTTGGGTTTGATTCCCAGTGAGGGCACATGCCTGGGTTGAGGGTTTTGTGCTCAGTTGGGGCACATGCAAGAGGCAACCCATCAATGTTGCTCTCCCTCTTTCTCTCCCTCCCCCTCTCTAGAATCAACTTAAAAAATTTAAAAACTAAAAAAAAAAATAAGTATCAACCAACACACAAATGCTTATATTTGCTTTCATGAGTAAATGCCAAGGTACCTTTTATTTCCTAACTGAAATTTTCTGTGAAGCTTTTAAAAAATGCTCATAATTATACTCATCATTACACAAAAATGCATTACAAATCCATTAATTTACTCTCTCAACAATATTTATTGAGGATCTTCTACATCCTCCAGTCACTTGGGAAAGTTGAGATAAATTAGATCCTGCCCTTAATGAGTTTACTGTGTATTGGCAGAAAAGAGTGGTTAAACAAGCTATTAAAATAAAATGTAATAACTGTTATGATAGGGGAGGTAAAAGGGGCTGACAGAGCATTGGGTAAAGGGAGTGGAATTTAGTTTAAAACTGGAAAGACAGAGAAGAGGAAACCTCTCTATACCAAAGAGAGAAAAAATAGCATGTGACAGGCCCTAAGACTCAAAAGACCAGATACTAAGAGTACCAATTCAGTCTCATCATAGCTAATGAATAGTTGTGGCCAAACTGAGATGGGAAAGAGGCCAACACTTGTTAAGGGGCATGTATGGGATTGTGGAATTAATCCCAAGACCATTGGGAAGCCATTTGCTGGTTTTAAGGTAGATGTTCATTAAAACCAACAGCTGGAGGCTAGGGACAACAACAAGAAGAGACAGATTCAGGAGACCTTAAGAAATTAACAAATTTGACAGTGATGGAAAGGGAAAAAGGATGACTCCTCGTTTCTCCCTCTGGTAGGTGGTGCACCATTTAAGGGGATATGGACAGCAAGGAAAGGTAGCCTGTTGGGGATGATGAACAAAGGAAGACTTCCATTATGGATATATTTATTTTGAGGAGTCTGTGGAGTATCTGTGTGCTTATTTCCAGGACACAATTTACTATACAGGACTAGCCCTCAATAAAAGAGCTGAGTTGGAAGTGCTTATTGGAACCATCCAATGTACTTGGAAACTATACCACTGAGAGCAGACATGCAGGCCTAGGAAGAAAATAAAAAACTAGACTAAAATCAAGACTGGAGGAAACAAGGCATTTAAGAAAGAGTAAAGTTGAAGGTTGCAATAAGAAAGGAGACTTTGAGAAGAAAAGGCCAAAATGGGTAGAGGAAAAGCATCAGAGAAGCCAAGGCAAGAGATTTTTGAAAAAGAGGGCATGGTCAAAATTGTCCAATGTTGCTGAAAAGTTCACATAATGCAACTTTCTAAAAACAGCCATTGGCTCTTGGTGGAGGCAGGTGGCCAGGAGACCTTTCAGATGAAAATAAAGTGAAGAAATGGATTGAGTGGAGAAGGGAGCATGAAAACATTCACCGAGTGCAGTTACTTATTCAAAAAACCTGTCTGGCATTTACATTTGTTCCCATGGCTTGAAATGCCCACCCTGCATGAAGGAATCCAAGCTCCTATAAAAGAGATAAATTTACAGTCAGGCCCACAGCAGAGAGTGCTGAAGTAGGCTGAATTTGTACGGGCCATGTCTCTGAGTGTAGCCAGAGAAAAGTCTGGACAAACATTGGGTTTGTCTTCCTGTTCAGCTTTACTGCCTCAAAAATCTGCGAGACTGTGAGGGCACTGCTTTAACCCGTTGTCCTGGTGGTGCTCCAACTTTGTGCCAAGAGGATCTGCCAGCCTACTTTGGAGCTGGCAGCTGCTAAAGCATTGGTCCAACTGAGATGGCCAGGAAGTCCTGCTCTTTTATGAATGTCAAAGTCATCCTCCTGGCACTGCATGGGCCTCTCATTTCATTGCCATTTCAGTAAGTGGAATAAAATTTTAAGTAGGGTAAGATTCTCAAGCATGAACTGAGCCTGCTTGGAGTCCGTAATTATGGCAGACTTCTTACTGAGGGTGTGGCCACTTAAAATAATTTCTGAAACAAAGTTGATATAAATGGAATAAATAACTACATCCTTAAATATGGATAATCCTGAACTGCCTTGACTATATCATAAAAGAAGTAGAGGATTGTTTTTAAATAGTTGCCAAATGCCTAACTTTTTCTTAGAATAATGGTCTAGAATACTGGTGTCCAAATCAGAAAAATGATTGAACCTAATTAATCTGAATTCCGTGGGGGCTTTCTACAAATGACCTTTTGCACATGTGAAATGCCTGCTTTGTTTTTGCATTTCTAACAGTTTTGTTGAGTTGGATGTCAAGCTAGCCCTGTTTCTTGGGGCCAGCCTCAGCAGCAGGCTGGCTCTGAAGGACTGTAGTCTTTCAGTTAGACACCCACTTTTCTCAGTGAATTGCTTTCCTCAGAAAACAATGAGGCAATTCATTGTCCAAGTGTCCTCCAGGGATAGAAAACATCAGTCTCGAGCTGAAACCATAAAATAAGGGAGCCTTTCAATGTTTGTCTAAAACCCTTTAACCCACCCACGAAAGAACAGAGACCATTTACAGGCTGTGGGGGAGTGGAGTGGAACAGAAGACAGGAGAAAGGGAAAGCAGAAAACTGATAGCTGTTTATCTGATCCTCCAAACTAGGCTCTAAGGTCTGTATTAATCATGTGCAGAAGTATGTCTTGTTCAAACAGCACATAGGCTGGCTGGCTGTGGGGCTCTGGGCATTGTTTGAAGGGAGGCGAGGGAAGTCTCTGGGTGTCAACCTCTTCGTGCCTTATCATGTCCAAGGAGGATTAGCTTCAGTGAGCAGGGATGCAGTGATCTGTTTCTGGAACAAGTTGTGACGGCTGACTGTGCCCTTCCTGCACCACACGAAGGAAGGTATTACTGCCATTGAATTTTATTTAAGCCTTGATGACTCAGTGTGCTGAGCCCTGTTCCTAGCAACTGGGAGAAGAAAAACTCACCATCTAGCTTATTTTTTTGGAGTGCTCAGAACAAGACATGCACATTTTTCAAGCATTTGGCCCTATTTAGTCCTGAATCTTCATCTACGCTGCAGTATACTAGCAGATTATTATTACCTACCTACAACATGTTTCTTTTCTCCACTAGACTGTGAACTTCTACAGTAAAGGAATGCCTATTTCCTTATGTCTCTCACTTTGTCCCCAGCACTTGGTATCCCAATGTTTGGAACTTGGTAGGTGCTCAATAGTTGCTGAGTGAATGAGTATTTGAAGACGTATTTGCCAGTAGGAGCAAATTGATAGTTATCTCTAAACAGATGTTAATGATTTGGAAATATCTTTTTTCCCTGTTTGCCTGTAGGTCAGAGTCCTAACACAGATCATGGAATTCACGTGTTTGCCTGCAGACACGTGAATTATTTCCTGAGGCCATAAGAAAAGGCAATCATATCTCTCGTCATTATTACTATATGAAAATGATTGACTACGTAATAATAGTTGTGGACTTTCTAAGGCCAAGTGTCACCCTATTCACTTGTGGCTTTTGAATCAATAGGCCTGAGATGTGTTCTTACTCTAGAATATCAAAGCAGGAAGGACTTCAGGGATATCATAATCTAATTATTTTCCCGGTGAGAAAGGAGGACTTACGTAGGTGAGAGGACTGGCCCACGGTGTCCTTGCCGCAAAGCTGGGACTAGAATTCAGGTATTACCCTTCTAGTAACTGTGACACCAGGGGACAACGTTTCCCTTTACGAATGAATGACAAGCACTCAAGTATTAAATCCCTCACTCCAAATCCCCACATAGCAAGTCAGGACAGAGCCAGGGCTAGAAAAGCAGCATGTGGAGTCCTGGTTTCAGTGAGGATCTCTGAATTCTCCTCATGACTTCTAGAAATATATGTGCACACATATATTCTGTATGTGGTCCTCTTGATGGCTTAGAGAGCTGTGGGATGTCAGGGGTGGCAAGGGATCTTATATCCCATTGGGCCACACCCCTCTTGGTCTTGGTTATTCCACCTTGAGTGCCTGGGAATTCATGTGCATGACTTCCTGTTCTTAGCAAATTTTTGGACAGATCTAATTATTAGAAAGTTCATTCTTTAGACCAAACCTACATCTATGCTTTATTACTTTCCCTCATTGGTTCAGTTTGTATCTTTGGGGCTAAGGAGAGCGAGTCTAAGCCCTGTAAGTATACAGGACAAGCACTATATGAACGATTTTATTGTCTCCATAAGTTATCTCTCTTTCAGGATAAATACCTGTCCACTAGATTCTCACTGTCATAGGAACTGGATAACCACATGGTAGATATATACATAGAATATCCCTTAACTACCTGAAAAATAACCCAGAAAACAAAATGATGCAAAAGCATAAAAAATGGTGGCAATTCACAAATTTAATATATACAATAAAAAGTAGTAAGAACAAACCCAGTGTATAATTATAATAGAGGTTATCAATTCAAAAACAAGGGTAAGGAACTTGGGAATAAAAATGAAAGTGGTAGACCCCTGGCCAGGTGATTCAGTTGGTTGGGGCATCATCTTGTAAACCAACAGGTTGCTGGTTTGAGCCACTGCCCACCTGGGTCATGTGCCTAGGTTATAGGTTTGATCCCTGCATGTTGCCTGTGGAAGGCAACCAATTGGTGTTCCTTTCATACATCAGTGTTCCTCTCTCTCTCAAATCAGTTAGAAAACACATCTTCACGGGTGAGGATTATAAAAAAAAAGAGTGTTGTAGGGAGAGTGTGTGAGATGAAGAATGTCTGCAGAAGTTGCTCCGCTAGAACCTTTAAGCAGCTCGTTGGTGATAGTAGTACACTACTTTCAAGTCTGAGTTATAGCAAAGCTGAACTAAAAAAGAATTTTAAAAGTTCCAGAGAGCTTAGAATCTGCAGAAATGACTCAAAGCCATCGGTGTATTAGGTGGATACCATGTTGCATTGGTTCTTTCAGGAAACTCTGAGATAAAAAAAGTTTGGGATGACAGCAAAGAGTTGAGAAATGATCAAAAGATTGACCAAATTTATGTATGAAACACTGAAAATTGAATGTTTGACCAACATCTCCAGTTTCCTGCGGTCTCAGGGACAGAACCAATAAACCCCAATGTCCGTCTTTAGTTAGCCACCTACTTATTTTGTGAAGACATCAAAAGTGCCTGTGAAGTAGAATTAGAACAAGACAGTAGAAAAAGTTCATTCAAACTGCTGATCACACAAGTTGAGGGTTGGGCAACAGCCAACAAAAGAAATCTGTCCAGCAGAGGAAGGCATTAGGGAGCTCTCTTGCAGTGTGGGAGAGAAAACAGAGTGTAGAAACAACTATCAGAAGGCAGTTGTGATCTTTTCTGAATTACGCACTTCTCCGTCTGTGCACAGAGCTTTCACAAAGATTCCTTCATCCAGTGTAGCAGCGCATTTCGATGACACATTTTTGGTTCAAAAATGTAATTGAAGCAGGCTGGAGAGGTAGGATTGCTTACAACAGATACGGTACATTAGATCAGGGCCTCCTTTATTTTTCCTTTTTTGTTTCTGTTTTGTTTTGAGGCAGAATGGCTACCACCTCTGATGACATTCCTTCTGAACAAAAATGGTTCATGTCCTCTTTCTTTCCCTCTCCCTAGAATGTTTGACTCTTTGTTCATTTTAATCTATTTTTAACCACAAAAAATAAAGAAATGATGAGACTCATCCTAAATCTGATTGTGGGATGAGGTAAAGCATGTATCTGCTTTAATCCTGAAAATCTACTTCTGAAAACAGTCACAACCAGCATCTTGTGCACATAATTCCCGTAATAAGTATTCTCCATCTATAGGAAAATGGCAAATACCACATCCTCTCATTTTAGGTTACTTGTAGAAGAGATTTTTTCTCTTTTATACGTTATATAAATGGCAAGTCAACTGTCTGTAATAGGAATTATTTTTCCTTTATTTTTAATGGGTTGATCTCTTAGAGAAGTTTTAGGTTCTCAGAAAAATGAGCGAAAATTACAGAGTTCTCAGACACTCCCTACCTCCACGCAAGCACAGCCTCCCTCAATAAATATCAGACCCCAGAGTTGGTAGATCGCTTACAATCGACAAAGTTGTATTGACACATCATTGTTCTTTACTTGGAAACTAAGTTAGGTCACTGAGCACTTCTGGTCAGAGTCCTAACACAGATCATGGAAATGACGTTTGACTGAATTATTAGTAACACTGTATATTCTACAGTATTCCATGTATTGCTTATTTTTTCTAAATCAAATGGATGATTAGCAACAAACATCTAATAGTCTTGAAGTCTGATGCTCAAGTTGTTCAGGTTTTTCATTTTTTTATCAAATGCCATGAAAGCATCCCAAAGGGTCACCTTACATGTAGGAAAACAGAAGTGTGGTATCAAATTTTACCCAGCTGGGAAGAAGAACGGGGCGCGGTTGCTCACACTGTCTGCGTTTATGATTTGTCATACTTTGGCAATGTTTAAAACCTGGACTTTAGTTTGTCTTTGAAACTCTGTGTTTTACATGTTGCACCCATAAAATTTGCTCTCTGAGAAAAATGAAATCTCATAAAATTTAAAACATAAGCAAGCTGTTTAAGGTCCTGCTATTTTATAAATAAAAGGCAATTTTTGTTTAAAGCAAGGAACATTATCAAGGATAAAGACAGACATTACATAATAATAAAGGGGTCAATTTCAAAGAAAGACATAATCTTTGACATTTACGTGCTCCAAAACAGAGTAGCAAACTATGTCAGGCAAAAATGAATGGAACCACAAGGAGAAATAGCTAAATCCACTAATGTGGTTGGAGACTTTAATCCCCTCTATCACGGTCAGACCGATCCAGAGGCAAAAAATCAGCAAGGGCATAGTTGAATTAAACAACACCATCAATCAACTGGATGTAGTGGATATAGACTATATTACCCAATAGCAGCAGAATACACATTCTTTACAAGCTCACATGGATCATTAACCAAACAAGAGCAGAAAATCCCCAAATACTTGCAGATTGAACAGTACACATTTAAATAATACCTGGTCAAATAAGAAATCTCAAGAGGAATGTTTCAGTATTTTAAACTAAATGAAAATAAAAACATAACTTTTCAAGTTTTAGGGGATGCAGTTTAGAGGAATACTTCACACATTGAATGCACACATAAAGAAGAAAGATCTAAAATCAGCCATAAGCTTTCACTTTATGAAACTAGAAAGAGAAGAGCAAATTAAATCAAAAGTATGCAGAAGAAATAATGAACATTATAGAAAATAACTATAAAATTTAAAACATAAAAATGGCCATGGCATAGTGGCTAAGTTGGTTGGAGCATCATCCCAGACACCAAAAGGTTGAAGTTTCGGTCCCTAGTTAGGTACTTACTGCAGGCAACTGATCAAAGTTTCTCTCCCTACCACTCTCTCTCAAATCAATAAGAAAATATATCCTCAAGTGTGGCTTATAAAAAATAAAGAAAAAAACATTAGAGAAAATCAACAAAATGGAAAGCTGGTTCTTAGAAAAGACCAATAAAATTGATAATCATCTAAGCAGATTAACTAAGAGAAAGAACACAAATTATGAATATCAGAAATTAAATAAGAGATATCATTACAGATCCCATGGGTATTAGAGATAATTGAGGAGCACTGTGAACGACTCTGTGCCAGGAAATTAGAAAATCTAAATAAAATGGGCCAGTTTCTTGAAAGACACAATCTACTAAAACTCATAGAAGAAAAACTAAACAATGTGAATAAATCTATATCTATTTTAAAAACTGAATTAATGGTAACAACCTTCCAAAATAGAAAGCATCAGGCCCAGAAGGGTCTATTAGTGCATACTAGCAACACTTAAAGCAAAAATTATGCCAACTCTCTACAATCTCTTTCAAAAGGTACAAGTAGAGGAAACACTTCCTAACTTATTCTGTAAGGCCAGCATTGTCATTATACCAAAACAACAAAAAGATATTACATGAAAATGGAACTACAGACCAAGATCTCTCGTAACATAGATGCAAATATCTTCTAAAAGTATTAGCACATAGAATCCAGAAAAATATAAAAAGAATTAAACACGTGACCAATGGGGATTTATTACAGGCATACAAGGCTGGTTCAATATTCCAAATCAATTAATGCAGCCCATTGCATCAACAGGCTAAACAACAAAAATCCTATGATCATATCAATAGATGCAGAGAAAACATTTAACAAATCCAACATTCATTCATGATAAAATCTCTCAGTAAACTAGGCATATAGGGGAACTCCCTTAATCTGATAAAGAACATGCACAAGAAACCTACAACTAACATTATACTTAATGGTGAGAAACTTGAAACTTTTCCTTTAAAATCAGGTACAAAGCAAGCATGTCCCTCTCACCACTCTTTTTCAGCATTGTACTGGAACTTCTAGCTAACACAGTAAGCAAGAAAATAAAATAAAGGCATACACATTGGGAAGAAATAAATAACACTATCTTTGTTTGTTTATGACATTATTGTCTACATAGGAAAGCAACTGACACAAACTCCTATATCCAATAATGTTTGTAGCAAACTTTCAGGACGCAAAATTAGTGAACAAAAGTTGCTTGCTTCACTACACTAGAAACAATTAAATTTGAAATTTAAGACACAATATCATTTACATTAGCATTCTCAGAAAATGAATTACTAATGTAAAAGTCTGACAAAATATGTCCAAGATTGATATGAGTAAAACTATAAAATCTTAATGAGATAAATCAAATAACTAAATACATGGAGAGATAGTCCATGTTCATAGGTAGAAAGACTCAATATTGTCCAAAGGTAAATTCTTTCTATATTAATCTATAGGTTCAATTCAATCCCAATGAAAATCCCAGAAAGTTAATTTTTGGATATGGGCAAATTGATTCTAATGTTCATAAAGTGGGAAAAAAGGCCCAGAATAGCCAACACGATATTACTGAAAGGGAAAAACAAAGTGGAAGGACTAGCGTTACCTGACTGTAAGACCTACCATAAAGCTACAGTCGCTGAGACAGTATGGAACTGGTGAAAGAGTAGACGATACATCAGTGGAACAAAAACAGAGTGCTCTGAAACAGATCCTGTATGAATACAGGCAAGCGGTCTTGGGCAAAGGCACAGAGAAAATTCAGTGGAAGACAGTCTTTTTAATAAAAGGGGGAAACCATATTATGTACCAAGGCCTCTGTTCACCCTTGTGCAGGTGAGGTATGTGTTCAATCATGTTAATAGATGTAATAACATAGTATGGCTAGCTATTTACTCCTAATTTTCACAATCTTTTTTCCTAATTTTAGTTCTAGGATGAAGAGGCATGTTGTAAAGTGGGGAGAACATGTACTTCCTGTGAGGATGGACCTGCATTTGGGTCTTTGTTTAGGCATCAGTCCACTTCGGATTAATTACTGGGCCCTGCAGATCTTCACCTTCCAGTCTGTGAAGCAGGGCTGAGCATGCTCCTTTGCAATGCCGTGGTGGCAAGGATTAGCAAAAGAATATTTAAAGCCATTGCTCACAGCTGGCACTCACATGGTCGTGTAAAACACAGAGCATTAGCTGAAGCCAGACCAGACTATCTGGTCTTGGGCAAATTATTTAACTGCTCTCTGCTTCCGTTTCCTCACTTGAAGATTGTCCAAGCAATATTACATACCCGATGGAACTGTTGTGAAAAAAATTTAAAGATAATGGTCAAAGCCATGTAAAGTGCTTACAGCAATACAAGGCACATAATAGATGCTAAATGTTGTTTGCAGTAATTACAAAATGTCTCGGACCAGAAACACCTGGAAGGAAGAAACTATGTCCATCACCTTAATGCCAACGCAAAGATTTTGGTTGTTGTCGTCAACTGACAGTCTAAGGTCTAACTTTCCTTTATCTGCTATTTTTCTTCTGTCTTTGAAATCTATTATGTCTCATTGAACAGTTTAGGCCCATTCCCTAATTTAGAACTATACAAATAAGTGTATTTGTGTAAGTTGATAAACATTTCTTTTCCAATTTATCTCCTTCACAGTTTCTAGCATTAAATCATATATTGCTTTCCATGGTCCACTGTCTTACTATGCTTCTGGTTAGAAATGAGACTTCAAAGTAAGACCTACCAATGGTCATATTTTCCAGAGAGCTATGAGACTGTGGGAAAATCATTCGATGTGGCGTTAAATACACCTCAGCTCTGAAATATACCAGCTGTGTTATAAGAGAAATGCCAGTTATTTTCTGTGGTCTTATTTCATAATATGCAAAAGGCATGACTATGGGGAAAACATAGTGCATACATATATTCTGTGTGGCACTAATACATATGGACCTGATCCTAACCTTTGGTGAAATCAGTCATCTTCGCAGTTCTAGTGACAACTTGCTTGAGTTCCCATTATGACTTGGCTGCTTACTAGCTTGGTGATACTGGCAGGTAACTTCACCTCATTATGCCTCAGTTACCTCATCTCTGACATGGAGATAAGACTACCTTCCTGAGAGTTGTTTTGGGGATTGAGTAAGCCAATTCGCAGAAAACTTTCAGCATAAACTTGTTATCATGTTTGGAATATAAACACGTATTAATACAACCTCCAGAAATGTAAAGGCTGAATATCAGAGAGTATAAAAACCAAGTGCCAGAATGAGAAACAGTGACATCAGCATTTTGTGTGACAACACCATGAAGAGTATGCCTCCCAGCCCAAATTCTGATGTGCCAAATCAGCTGCATAGTGCATCCCTTCGACATTAGAATTTTTTGAACTTTGAGAACTTACCCATGGTAGGAAAGTGATTTATAAACTTGCAATGTCTCAGGGGAACACAGAACACAGAGAAGGTGTCTTTGTAAGGGTGGAACACATAAAGGAAACCCACGCTTTTGGGGGGTAATGATATGATTTCTAAATTTCTAAAATCTGAGTCACATAGTCATACTAAATTACAAGTCACTTTAAAAACAGATATGAAAATTGAAATTGATTTCATGTCAACTATTTTAAAATCAATAAGGAAATTATTTAAGTGATGTCGCTAAGACTTTTTAATATACTCACTTTCATGTAGTTAGGAAACTAGGGTTTATCTTACATCCCTTGCTCTTCAAATGGGGCGATTCTATTCTGGTCAATATGCTATGAAAGCGAACAAAACAACGCAAAATAAAACAAAAAAAGCTCACTTTTGATTATGCTTGATTCTTTTCAGTATTCTGGCTTAAAATTTCACTTAGGATTTTTAAAAGGGAAAATGCAAATTTTTAACTTTTATACTCCAGCGATAATTAGACTTCAGTGCCTCTTTGGTGCTATCATTAGACTTCTAACTTGTATTTAATGCTTCAGGAAGTCTAGAATTTGAGCATTTTACAGCAGGTTCCCTTTTTTCCCTTGAGATAAAAATGATAGTCTTCGGTGATACAGCAGCTGTCAACTGAAAGAAACTTGGGGACCCTGAGATTATTGTGGCTGAAAAGAAGTTGTTTTGTTCTTACTAAATTCTGAGAGTTATATTTTTTATTTTTGTGAGGGGCATGTCATCATTTTAATGATGTAGATCTTTGGTGTTTTAATTCTGAGAGTTGTTAATGAAAGATTCACTCCCTTTGAGATACATAACATGGTCTGTATTGTACATTAATATATAATAGATTTAGGTCTTAAATCTGCAAGAACAAATGTGGTATAATGAGTATGTCAGCCCATTGACTTTCAAAATTTTATAAAAGTCTTTGTGTGTACTTTTTAGACCCATAAAAACACTTACTTGTCAGGAACATTTTAAAATGATAGTATATATAATAAAAATGATAGTTTAGGGAATAATAAAATATTTACTCACCAAGCAGATTAAGGTGGAAAGTAATGCAATGCCTTCAGTCTAACTCCTTCCTGATTTCATGCATCCATCCTTTCCCTTTCTCCACCTTTTACACTACTAACTTCTTATGCTTTTACGGATACTTTTTCATGTGAATGTATATAATCCAGAGCAACCTCTCCCATTGCTTTTAAGCTTGATATGAACAAGAATTCTAAGAACAAGTTACATCTCTTCATTCTGGATGCCCTTAAATACTATTTTGATTTCACTCACCAATTCTTTACATATTGAAAACTGTTTAGTTTTCTGGTTTCTTCATATTTTAATAGTAATTGTTATGTTTTTTTATACATTTTAAAAGTGGATAATTCTTATATTAAAACTCTGATGTCTCACAGTTTGTGACCTCACGGATATTTTAGGCAATGAAATAATGCAAATGTTGGAAGTTTTGTCTTTTCTTTTGCAATTCCTGTATCTTTTATTTCATTTATTTATTTATTTTTATTGCCTGAGGTAGGACTTCCATTGTATGTCGATTAGAAGCAGTGGTGGAAGACAGCCTTTTCTGGTCCCTGAGTTGAATGCTTTTGCTTCAAAACTTTTATCATTATATATGATGTTTGTTCTTTAGTGAAATACAAAGAGATTTCTTCTTTATTGAAATATTGATATTAATATTTTATATTTCTTTTTGCATCCAATTTGGTAATTTTTTAAAAAATAAAATATCCCTTTTACCAAAGTATTCAAATGTATTGGCATACATATAGTAAAAAAAAATTCTGATACTTCTATACCATTTTCTTAACAATTTTTTGCTGGAATTTTATCTATTATTTATTTCACATAACCTGATTTTATGTTGTTAGTTATTTCTATTCTTTTAAATTTTTAAATATTTGCCTTTATCTTTACATTTGGTCCATCAATTTATTTTAGGCTTAACTTACTTATTTTTGATCTTCACTTATTCATAATAAGAGTATTTAAATACATTTGAGGTTATAAATTTTTTTCTAAGAACTACTTAAAGTTGTATTCTCAAGTTTTGATATATTGTATATCATTTTTAATTATAAGTAGCTTGTAATTTCCATATGAGTCACTCTTCTTTAACCTGAGTACATTGCCATATATTTTGTAGTTTTAGTAATGTTTACTGTCTTCTTCATCATTGATTTATATATTAATCACATATTGGTCAGAAAAGTCTATGAGTGGATGAAACAAGTATGGTACATTTATGGGCCATAAAAAAGAAGAAATTTTTACCCTTTGTGATAGCATGGATGGACCTAGAGAACATTATACCAAGTGAAATAGCCCGTCAGAGAAGACAAATATCATGATTTCACTCAAACATGGAGTCTAATGAACAAACTGAACTAACAAGCAAAACAGAGACAGACTCACAGGCAGAGAGCAGACGACAGCTAAGGGGAGAGTGGGGTGGAGGGATTGAGTAAAAAGGTAAAAGACTAATGGACAGCAGTGTGATGACTGCAGAGAGGAGGGGTTATGAGGGAGATGAATAGGAATGGAAAAATACAATTAAAATTTTTGAAAAGAAAAATCTATATATTGATTTTTAAAAATCTGATGAGACTGCTTTTAGAAACTAATGTATGATCATTTTCGGTTAGTGTCTACGTATAGATAATTGTTTT
Source organism: Tonatia bakeri (assembly GCA_004024845.1). Taxonomy (NCBI): domain Eukaryota; kingdom Metazoa; phylum Chordata; class Mammalia; order Chiroptera; family Phyllostomidae; genus Tonatia; species Tonatia bakeri. The sequence continues at coordinate 63,279 of PVIA01000366.1, read as the reverse complement.
TAAACTACTATTAGTGAAGTCATAGATCTCTGTTCATCTATTAAAATTAACTTCTTAATTGTGTCATTAATAGCCTCAATATTTTTACTACATTAGTCCCCCCTCATTGATGATATCGTTTTCCATTAATGCCCAAAATAGGCCCAGTTTCCACTTTGGCATATTTTTTCTAAAAAGTCCAAAGTTTTCCTTTGAGAATTCTTGCATCTCAGTGAGTCAATATATCCTTTAGTCTTTGCTTGCATTTCTCTTTCTCAATAAAGTAAACACACACACAAAATGCGCACACACCCCTATTCTCCTTATCAAAGATACATATATTCATTTCCATGTTGAAAATGCCATTCATTTATTTAAAAATACTTGTAGTGTGGTTGCCTTGTGCCAGCAGAGGCATGACTGGAAATGGTGAGAAGAGTTTTAAAATTAATTCAAATTTATATTTTGGTTTTTCATATCCCACAGGAAATTACCAAGAAAACCCCTAAAATCTAAGGGTAACTATAAGGGGTAAATTGCCTTCACACTACTTCTATGTAAGAGGTTTATTCTTAAGATTTTGAAACATAAATATAGGTTGAGGCCAAAGAAAGAAGTTGTTCAGTGTGCAGTAGATGATGCTAAAGCAGAAATTTGAAACAGAATTTTCCAGTTACCAATTAACTTTTCAGAATTATTGAGATATTGGAGCCTGAAGTACTGCAGAATTTTCTCATTTAAGCTTTGGCATCCGACACTACCTAAATACAATTAGTCTCAGGAAAGAGGTTCTCTATTATTAGAGACTGGCTTGTTACAAGTCAAGTTGATTTGTGATTCCTCCAAAGGAGTTTATAGCAGTAATTTTTCATCATCCATACCACATTGTCATAACTGCCACATTGCAAAGACAAGTGATCCAAATTCCCAAGTCCGAAAATGGTTGATATGCTCAAAGAAATTGAACAAATCCTCTTGAGGTCTGGCTAATTAGTCAATTCTACTTATCTCAGAAACAGAGATCTTAAGAAAATTTGACATTCTTTAAGACACTGAGTCTTTTGCAAAAGGCCTTTTTTGCAACTTCAAAAAATTAAACAAAAAATAATCTCTGCCTCCATTTTGGGGAAAGAGGTTTTAGAAAGAGATGCTGTGGACACAGAGCTTTGCCACCCAGATCACCACCAAGGAGGGAACCCCTGTCTCAGCAGACCGCCTCCAGTTGTTTGCTTCCTCAGGACTCGATCCGTCTGCAGAGAACCAAGTTGCTCAGCACATGCTTTCCCAGGCAGGACAGACCCACTGAGTGGTCAAGATGGGGGTATAAAGGCCCAGCCATTTCTATCCAACATGGGTCATCTCTGATGTGCCACATACACACCTGAGTGCCACATGGGTCCCCTCCTTCTGCTCCACGCGGACTATCCCCTTCCCTTCAAATGCTATCGATGCCTAATAAAAACTGTGTTTGCCAAAGTCTATCTCAGTGTGCTTCTGGAAAAATTAGACCTTCAGCAAAAGATGGAATGAAGTTTTTAGATATCTACTATGCTGTGTAGTTGGGGAGGATTATGAAGAACACACAGGTACACAATTAAGAGAGAATGCATTATCCATGCATTATCAATAAGGAGAGATGGATTCATTAGTTATAGTTTTGAGAAAAACTTGAGTGTCAATCATTTAAACTTTCGTCAAGCCCTCAGTCAAGCACACAGGCAAATCGGACAATGTTGGCACGCTCTTTCCTTTCTTGCAGCACTTCCCCTTTTCCTGTAAAAATTGCCAATTTAAACAGTAATGTTTTTAAGAGAATTCAATGTAAAAGAACCAAAGCAGCTGAAAAAATATTGTCATGTAGAAGCCTTGGGAGAAATATACAGAATTCTAAGAATGTGAAAAGGACTGTAGAAAAGCGTTCTATTAAATCTAGCAAAACATACACCATTCTGCTGTGAATGACCTATTGAAGATCACGTCTTTGGGTGCACAGGTCAATGAATAGTACTGAACTGATTTCTACAGTGCGTAAGGCCTGCTGTCAGGTGCAGCAAGTATTATAACAGAGCAAGGGGAATAGGGTTATGCTCTCAGATACAGGACAAACTAAGGAAACATGATAATTGCATTTCAAATGTTCTGGGTTCCAGAAAGAGAAAGAAAGGGTGAGGGAGAGAGTGTGAGAGTGAGTAAGAGAGAGAGAGAGAAAGAAAGAGAGAGAGAGAGAGAACTAGATGTATCTGAGAGAGGCTATAAAAAATGAGTAAGATTCTGCCAGCTCCTGTTGAAGGGATATGGAGTTAGGAAAACAGCGTGAGCAGTGGGAAGGAAGTGTGCTGTGTGTTTACTAGACTTCCTGTGGTCTCACTGTCTTACTCATAAAAGAAATAGCCAAGATGTAGTGTTTTCAAACTACATCTCTTGAAACACAGCTAACTCATTAAATAGTTCTTCTAGGTCAGCTTTTAGGAGAGTCCTTGGAAGAAAGACATAGGACCCCTTGGCATATACTTGAACTTCTTGCAAATGTGCACAGATTAGGAAAGTTTGTTTTCTTTTTCTTTTAAAATTCATGCCTATGCTTGCTCTTTCAAATAAAAATATATGAGTGAGTACCTTGCCACAGCACGCGTGTGCCAAGTCCAATTAAACGCTAGCTTGGGCTCTGATGCCTCTGCCCCACGCACGCGCTCACCGCTGCCTAGCAGTGGTCGTGCAGCGGCGAGTGGGTAGCGCGCCAAGTTGTGATAATATCTTTTCAGGTTTTATCTGAATGTTCTGTAAGCGTCTTGTCTGCCTTTTATTTTTGTGAAGCAGATGGCAGATGTGGTTGGGATTTAACTTTAAAATAAAGACAGCCAACTACATCCTGTTTCCAGCATCTAGATTAAATGGAAGAATATTCCTAGAGTGTGAGGCCAAGTGGAAAATAATGATTAGTTTTGCAACTACATTTCTTTCTGAAATTATGTAAGTTTAGAAAAATACAAGAGTAAGTGAGATTCTGAAGTTGATTAGACTGCAAAGGTCACCCATAGTGATACTCCACTTTTCAATGTCTTACGTTTACCAAAACTGACTCACTGGTCTTATGTAGTGATATTGAAATTTTAAAAAGTTATAAATTTGGATATATTCAATATCTTTGTACTAGAAAGACAGCAATTCTGGCTCTTTAAAATAATTGCACCTCTATGTATGATTTTACTTGAAAAAATCATTGATTTAAAAGTTTGGAAACTTTTATGAGGTCCTAAATTATTGTAGATAGTTTAATAATCTCTTCTGATTTTAAAGAATTCCCTTTTCCTGGATGTGTATTTGCAAGAAGTGAATAGATGAGGTCTCCATTATACTTACTGTGCATAAAATAAAAATAGTAGAGCAAGGGAGCCTTGTGTTTTCATGACTAAACTTTTGGTAACAAAGAAGAAAGCAAAACAAGACAGTGCAATAATCATGGTTCATGAAGGAATATTAGTGAGGACCAACTCTTATGTCTAGAACAGAACCGACCCATGTAGTCACTTATTAATGTTGGCTAAGCGAGGATTTAAAGGTATTATTCATAGTGGGGATGAAAAGAAAAAGCCAAATACACAGGAATCAGGGTTTAGAGATCCTTTAAAAATGAGCAAAATATGACTCAGTATAGAGAGCTTTCAAAATTTTGGAAATAAAATGAGAACAATTGTAAGTTTCATAAAAGCTTGAAATTCTTAAGATATCTAAATGTTTCATATCTGAGAGAGGTTGAATAGCTAGACTATAATGATTTTTGTATATCTAATATTTGGACCAAAAATAGAACATATTTTACAATGAAAAAAAAACCAAATACTTTGTATGTCAGAGTAGAGTTGAAGAAACACGGGCATGTAACAAAATCCACAGATAAAGTAATAATTAAATGTGATTACTAATGTTTTAGTACAATGTAGATAGCAATTTCAAGGAAGCTTATTGGAAAAAAAAACAGTATAACAGAATTAATACTAAGAGAATATTTATAAGGAAATTGAGGTTATGAAAATCAATGAAAACATCAATTTATAACAAACAGTTTTTCTCCTTTGGCAGAATTAACTTTTCCAAGAAGAACCAGTGAGAATGAAATATAGGGACACTGATGGAAAATAGGGAGAAAAATCTATCACCTCCTCAACACGTAACCTTAAAGCTGTAAGGCGTAAGCTCCAAATGCATCTATTTCTGAGTCTAAAGCAGATTGTGACCCACTTGACAGACGAGATCACTAAAGTTTAGAAAGTTCTCTGAGTTAAAAAGTGATAGTGCAGCTTTTTCATGTAGCACTTTCTATTTGTGCTTCTAATTTGAATTTGATTTAGACAGTTTATTGTCAAAATATAACTGTCAAGGGGCATAAAAATGTTTGATTGTTTGCTTTATTGTTTTATCAACTCTCCAATCACATTTAACTTAACAGGAATTACATAAGATGTTCTGGGTGGCTATTGGTCATTTTGCAGGGGGTGGGGCTGAGCATGGTACCTACAATCACTCTCCCTGCTGTGACTTCTCACTGCCCTCTCGGTAGTCTCCTGCCCCCTCCCTTTCAGGGTGTGGGGGTTGGGTGGGAGCTGGTTACAGCCTCCCACTCTGAGCACCCCACGTGCCAGACCTCCATTCTCTGCCTGAATGCAAGGAAGCAGGGAACAGCCCCTGGGGTTTCTCCTGTTTATTCATCAAAGCCTCTGGCCACCCCTTCCCACCCATTTTTCAACAAATTTCCTTCACCTTCAGTTAGCTAGGGTCATTTTATGATGCTTGCAACCAAGGACACTGAATGTCACAGTATTTATTTGTAGAAAAGATAATGGTAGTCTTTTAAAAATAATATTAACTCTTCAAATGTGGAACAGTTTCTAGTGATAGTTTAACCAATCCATACAATTTGTGAATGAAGAAGCAAAGGCTTAAAGAGTGTTATGTGCTAAATTGTGCCTTCAAAATTCTTAAGTTGAAGCCCTAACTCCCAGTACTCAGAAATGTGACCATATATGAAGATAAGTCCTTTAAAGAAGCAATTACAGAGGTAATTAAGGTAGAATGGGGTTATTAGGGGGGACCCTAATACAATCTGACTAGTGTCCTTACTAGATGAAGACATTAGGACACAGTGAGAAAACCAGTCGCATGCATGTGCAGAGAGGTGACCATGTGAGTGCATGGAGAGAAGGTGCTTGCTACAGACTGAATGCTTATATCCCCCTCCCCACCCCCTGCCAAACTCATATGCTGAAACCCAGTCTCTAGTGTGATGGCATTTGGAGAGGGGGTCTTCGAGAAGGGATTAAGTGATGCTGATGGAGAAGAATGGCATTAACAGAGATGTCCTTTGCCCCTGTCACCATGTGAGAACACAGCCGGAAAGCAGCCCTCTATGAACCCGAAGTGGCCCCTCACCAGATACTGAATCTGCCAGTGACTTGATCGTGGACTTCTCAGCCCCTAGAACTATGAGATATAAATCTTTATTGTTCAAGTCACCCAATCTATAGTCTTTTTGTTAGACTGTCCTGAACTGACTAAGACAGTGTCCATCTGAAGCTTCAGAAGAAACCAAACTTACAGATACCTTGATCGTGGACTTCTAACTTCCAGAGCTGTGAGGAAATAAGTTTCTATTGTTCATACTTGTGGTGTTTTGTTAGGGCAGCTCCAGCAAAGTGATACCACAGAGTAATATTGGTGGTCCAGCATCCTGCTGTTAGACACGGCAACAGTTAGAGTCAAGTCCAAATCTGAGAAATCCCAGTCTGATTATAAACTTGGGTCATGCCTTTTATAACTGTCATAACGTTATTTTGTGAGATTTTGGTTAATGACATGATGGCTAGCATGACACTTAAAAATTCTGGTTATGCTGACCAATCTATAAAAATGGCCCTAACTGAAATGAAGATAGGATTATAGCAAACCACTTATTAATGTCTATTTGCTCCGATTCCAAGTTTACATGACTTAAACAAATCTATTAAATTTGGATAGAGATTTGTTTTCCAAGACTCACATTCCAGATTATGATTCAGTGGGTCATCAGAAAGGACCACACTCATCTGTGATTTTAGAAATAAATCACATTCTAAGCTTTTAGCAAACAGTTTTACAGCTCTGCCAAAACTCATAATTAATCATTTTTTAATTCATTTTGTAAATTAAATGTTAAGTTACCAAAGGAATAATGCAAAATATAAATACAAAAAAAGGGAAAAGCAGCCTATCCTTAATGCAGTGGAAAATGAGGGTGAGTAAGAGCCTCTCTGGAGGAATGAATTGATTCAATTAACTGTCTTAGTTAAAGTAATCCCATTAGAGAACCACACACCATCCAGTGCTCTGGAAAAAGTAACTTACCAAATGACCCTCTGGTCTCCCAGCAATTAATATCAAGTATATAGATATACGCACGTCCCCTAGAGTGTTTTATTCATTGTAGTTCAAAGGAAGCCTAATCAAAATATGCTTATTTTCTGTTCTGTCCTTGAAAGAAGCTCAATATCTGGGGTATTGTTGTCAAATTAATCACCCTCAGAAATTTAGAAAGAGGAAATTTCCCTTAAAGCTATCCTCACAATTGAGTAAAGGACTTCATTTAGTTTCTTACTAAGTGTCTTTCCCACTCCTCTGTTACACGGTCTGTGAGCAGGGTAGGTGTCCTTGTGTGAGGAAAAGCAGGCCTTCTCTTCGGTGGCATATGTGGGAAAGAGAGAGGTTGTCATGCAATACTTTGACGATTTCTGCAGGAATTTTGAATCAATGAGGACTTGAACAGAGTGCCCTTGAAATGTGAGTGGGTGCTGTGCACTAAGGGAAATATGCAGTCTGCTAGGTACATAAAATTTAAAAAGCAATACTATTCAAAATACATCAAAAACATAAAATTCTTAGAAATAAGTCTGCCAAAGACCTATAAATTGAAAACTACAAAATATTGCTTAGAGAAATTAAGAAAACCTAAGTAAATTGAGATGTTCTTTGTTCATAGATTAGAAGACTCAATATTGTTGTCAGTTATTATCCAATGAGTCAACAAAGTCAAAATGCCAGTAGACTTTTTTTAATAGAAATTGACAAGCTGGTTCTAAATTTCACACAGAAATGCAGAAGGCCTAGACTAGATAATAAGAATGAAGTTGGAGGGCTAACACTGCCTGGCTTCAAGATGAATTATAAATATATTTGTGTGTGCATATTTGGTATAATGATTATTTCCTTATCTATTGCCTAAAATTTTAAGCAATTAAAACACTTCCTCAGCAACAAGTGTAAAATAGTCTGACAAACTTTCACTGAATACATTCCCTGGAGCCTTAGCGTTTTGTGGTCTAACTTGGCTCCTGTTGAACCAGACCAAAAGGATAGAAGAAAGATCTCATGTTAGTAAGAAAGAAAAAGATAAGCAAAATAAAGAAAGAACAAAAGGACAATATTATTTAACAATGTAATGAAGTCAGAGGAATAGAGGAAAACACAAGGAAGACTTGGAAAAGGGCCTTTATAGGTAAGTTAGAATTTTTGAGCTAGGGACAGTGTGGTAAAATCTCTTAACAAGACAAAGACATTATTGTATGTTGTATGTTGGAAATTATAGTGATGGTTTGGAACACATTGTTACAGAGCCTGAGAAGCATCTCCAGGTGTAGTTACTTGTGTCTCAGATTCTCAGTGCTGTAACAACTGAGCTTTTAAAGTCGGTCTTGGGAAGCATGGGAAAGTAATGCTCGCCGTGGATCTTTCTGACTCTGTGACCACGGGCACGTTTTAACCTCTCAGCTCCTCGACCGTTTTATCCATGAGAAAAGGCTGATAATAATTCTACTGCGTCACAAATTGTTGTGAAGGGTTGTAACTAATTAACTATTGATAATTAATGAATGCAAAAGATTTAGCTCAGTGCCTGGCACGTATCAAACATTTATCCCATATTATCTAGTGTTATGAAGGGCAAGAATTAGTGAGAAAAATCTGAAAATTGCTTTTGCTTTTACGGAGCTGAAACTTTAGGTTCTGTGTTCTGTAATGATTAAGAGTTAAATACTTTCACTTTTGTTCACCAACCACTGTATCTCTCTTAACTTTTTTTTTCTGTAGACATTCAGTAACAGTATATGTTTCTTTTTCTCTGAGGCTTTGTGTGTGTGTGTCTAGGAAAACAATGTATTTCCAAGAATTTCTGACTTTGTTTTTGACTAAATATGTACCCATTTATCTTGTATTAAATAACATTACTCTTAAACAAATAATAGGATTTCATTTTTCACAAAATGGGGCGGAATTGGCCTGCAGATATGTAAATGAGTTTAAACTCCACCAGGTTGTAAGTCTTCTCTTGAGGGCCTTCTCTAGTGATGTCATAAACACATTAACTTCATTTGTAAAAGCCAGGTTTCACGGGTATGAAATGACAAACAGTGATTGGTTATCTCTTTGAGGAATAGCTTAAAACTGAAAGGTATTTATAAAAGGATTGAACATTATTCTGTTCAGTTAGTGCTATTGTTCTTCCAGGGGAGTGAAGTCACATATAAAATTTTCCTTGAGAAAGAATGGAGCCTCTTCTGCAATGCTCTAGGAATTTTAGTGTCTGTTCTAAAGTACCTGTAGAACTATGATCTTTGTTCTTATCTATGGTATTGTCCATGAAACCAGAGTTGTAAAATTTTATACAAGCTGACATAATAGCTGCTGTTTACAGCTATAGCTGCATTTGACAAAGGGCTGTAGTTCGTGGAAAGTGAAGACAAAGCAGCCCTTCCATTTGCTCTGATGATATTGACTAAACAGAAAGGGAGGCTCATGTTATATTTGTAGTATTTTCTAAATTATCCATGATTTAAAAAAATATTCTTCTTTTGTGACAGTGATGAAAATGGCCGTGGATTTCTTTTACTAAAAGGCATGTGTGCTGACCACTGATGTTTTTGTAAATATAGAACTGAGGGTTGTGATCTGTCTCCGAGTAATTCATTAGGCACAGGCTTTGTTGCCTTTAAACAAAGTGCCCAAACTGATGTCATTATTCCTGTTCTCACTGAGCTGCAGCTGGATGAACCGTGGGGCATGTGCCCTGACGTCGTGCTCAGCATCAGGGCAAAGCAGGGGGAGTTCTGACAAAGGCTGCATTGTGAGCTGATGATGGAAATGCCACGATTCTCTGTCAAGCTTGGTGTACGCCGCACCACCACCCACCCCTCTCCTCAGTGAGATCTGCATCGAGCTCCGTATTGCAACCCAGAAAGGGGCGAAGAGAAGAAGAATGAGGAGGCAAATGTAAATAAGAACAGTCGATATTCTATATTGTATCCTAAAGAGGGGAATCTCATTTTTCCTGCTTTTATAATTTCTGCCATCTACTCTAAAAAAAATAAAGAAAACTTGACTGTCATTTTGGTCATAGGGGCATGTAGTGTTCAAATTCCTGGCTCTAGGGGAAATCAGGCATTCTCTAATCTATACAGACTCTGACTACTATTTACTACACGTTCTAAATCTGTCTTGTTGGTTGAGTAGAACATATCTGTCTAAATAAGGTATCAAGATACAATAAAATATACAATTGAAATCTTTTCTTAGCTTCAACAGATAAACTGTCAGGAAAATATGTGAAAAAGTTTGAAATGGGCAAGAAAAATTGAGTGTTCTGTTAGGGTCATCTCTCCCTTTCATAGTCTTCAGCTTTTTTTACATCTCTAATGTTAATACAAAAATTGTCCACGGAAATACAAATAAATTATGTGTGCTTGACTTAATCAGTTATTGTAGGTGGATACTGCCAGTTTCATATCTAACTGTGTAGTCATTTCTACATTCCTGAGGGCTTCTATATGAGTATGTGTGGTCTAAGGATTCTATTTGGTTAGTTATAACACCTTACTGGCTCCCTCATTAACTGAGTTAAATAAAGTACTTAATGCATATTTGCTTTATATTTGTATAACAGTTATGATTTTATCTTTTTATGAAAATATTCTTTGTCAAGAGTTTTCAAGGGCCAGTGGACTCTATTCTTTTTTTTTTTTTTGAATTACAAACCCATAGGTAATGAAACTCTCCACAAAATTAGAAATGTTCTGACCTGCTTAATAAATTCTTATCAAATACTTCTGTCTTTGGTGTTCAAAAAAGTCCTAAATATAATGAGATGATGTGTTAATATACTTTCGAAGCTGCAAGTCTGCGGTATTGTTCCATATGGAGTCTAGGATAAGACACAAAGACTGTTGGGAACTTTGGCTCACAGTGTCAGTGGGGCATTCAAGCCAATGCGTCTCTCTAAGAATAGAAGACTCTTAAACTTGATGAGAAACTGGGCTAAAGGTAAATAGCTCAAATAATCATTACATGGGTTCATTTGGATTGTAACAAGAATGTTTCGCTCTCTCTTTTCCTACTCTGATACTGCTCTATATATCTCCGTACCTTACTTGTCTGTCTTATACTTGCCCTTGAGTACAAAGATAAATATTTGAGAGATCATAAAACCAATAAAATAATAATAGATACCATTTATTGGAAAGCTACTATTTATAGACACTTGGCACCTATTAACTAGACTTATTCCTCACAGCAACTCTATCTGGAAAGTATTATTACCTATATTCTATGCATGAGAAAACCAGTGCCCCAAGAGGGCAAATAACTGGCCCCGGGGCATCCATCTAGTAAGTGGTGGAGGTGGCCAGTGGGCTTAGCCATTATGCAACATGGAGTCTGTGAAGCTGGGTTCTGGAGTTCTGCTGTCTGGTTCTGAGTCCTGATTCCACCTTTAACTTCTTCCAAGATCACAGGCATTTGAGAGATGAACAAGGAAAGAGGATCAGAGAAGACAGAGTAGGCAGGTCTGAAAGACTAGGTAGAGGAAAACCATGAAAGTGTGTGGTCACAGAGGGAAGAGGGGTGATCATTCTGGTGGCAAATGCACAAGGATGCAACTAACATAACTAAAACGAGTCTGTGTGGAGCAATATGAGGCAGTCATTGACAAACCTCCCCAGGAAAGTTTTACAAAGTGGAGGCAGAAACCAGGTAACAGTCTGTTGAAGATGAAATGTGGGGTACAGAAAGAACAAACTGAAGACAAAGGAAAGGAAGGAAATACTGACGAAATTCCCTAAGACACCTTTGACAAGCAGCAAAGATCATCAAAGATCATCATGCGTGAGCTTTGGAGATTGGAAGGGAGAACACCCATCCAGCTTCAATTTTTCTGTGAAAACTGGAGACAAGGGTGTGCCTTCTGAGAAAGAGAATAGGGTGTAAGGGCCACCTGGGCAGCAAAGGGCAACTGGACAGTTTGCCGATGTTTTTGACTTGCCACTGTGAGGGATGCCGGAGGATACTTATCATGCACATAGAAACAGTTGGCCAGAGAGGACAGCAGGCCAGCTGTGCCTGGGCATCTGCCACAGCGACTGCCTGCACGGTGGTATGGTTTTACCAGTAGGACTTAGGATCCTAAAGTACTGGTCTGTGTGAGCCTCGGTGTTTGGTAGGAGACGTAGGTGAGGCGTAGAGAGAAGGGCAATGCAATGCAGCAGAAGTGACTAAAGTAAGGAAGGAAGAGGAGAATGGGAACGTGCCCCAGGCCCATGCTGTTCCGAACAACAGAGCCTGGTTGGGGTCCTGAGATGGTCAGACAAAGGAGAAGCACATCCTGAGGGCTTCTGCGGGACAAAGAACCGATTTGACCTCAAGGGCAAGGTGAGTGTGCACAAGACGGGGGCTGATGGAGCAGGGAAAAATTCTCCTGCATGTCAACCCTGAAGATATTAAGGTGAATAAATTATTAAACACTAATTTTTCATCCTAACAGAAGCCATTTTAAACAGACTTCTCTTCCAGCTGTTTCAGAAATAGCATTAGTGTCTGGAGAACTTATTAAAAAGGAGTGGTCTGTAGAAGTTTCTCCTTATTTTTTTTATGTTTTAGATTATTATCATTTTAGTCTGTCTGTGGTTTGTTTAGTGGCAATACAGGCTATTGAACCCCCCTCTCCCCAACACACACACAAAAAGCTGTGCTGGAAAGCCTGTCTGAACAATTCTTGGGAGTGTTGTCTTCACAGAATCTACTTGACAGTATGAAAGTGGAGTGAGAAACTATCATGCAAATCACAATTAATGTTTAAAGTTGGAGATCTTAATCTATTTCATTTCTGGACTTGATTGAGGGTAAGCCACGCAGGCTACACAGCTCACTTCCAGTCCTATCTCCAGTTCTCATATTAATATATGGCAGGGAAGAAGGGGGAGGGAAGTTAGCTCATTTAGTTAATTTTGGTAACTAAATGAAATTAATTCATTACAGGTCGTTACATTTTTGTGGGTTTGATACATTTTAACCTCGTGGCACTAAATCTATTTGTTTTTAAAAAATCACCAGACCTCAGCTATGGACTCAGTGTTAGCTGATTTTCTATGTCAATAGAGACATAGAGCCTATAAATCAAACAAAATCTTGAACTTAATATTTGCTGAAACCAGTCAAGAAAATGAGACGTTAAACTGGTTTGCTCGAACCTGCTTAAATTCTCTCGTCTTTGAGGAAATATTGAGTCAAAGCATCTGCTTGGAAAACTTGTGAGATAATTTGGGAGGAGAGAAGCGCGGAGGGATGAGAGGAAGTGTTAATAACGGACCCTCCGAGACGGGCTTGGCAGTGGTGCTCGGCAAATCAATGTGAGTCACAGGCTAATGTATGTACACAAGTCGGTTAAGTGCTTCTCTCTGTGTCAGGCTCAGCATTTTCCTTTCCACTTTTCTCTCCGGAAATGCCATTAGTGGGCTAATGCACCTGGCTGCAGGAGGCAAGAAAGACTGCAGGCACTGAGGATATGGTAATGCCTCTGATCAGGGCGCAGATACATTATCTATGCACTTGCCCCAAGTAAACTGGCCTAACCCGAAAAAGGTAAACTTTTGTTAACTCTTACTTTCAAACTTTCACTTTCATCTCAATGTTTTGAATATAGAAATATCTATTTTATCACTTGTTCACTCTTTCAACCCCACCCCCCCAAAAAAGAAAAAATCTGAAACAAATGCAGGGAACCAAATCAGAGCTGAAGGAAGTTAAAGGGAATTTAGGAGGCTTTTCAATAGTTAGTCATGTCTAACTATGTTACTAATATTTTAATTTAATAATAGTTTTAAATAAAAATATTTTGTAGGGCACATTCTTTTTCTTAACATTTTCTTTTCTCATCAGTCTTCAGGTACGTGGTATCCGCCTTGGCTGAACTCTGCTGTAGGTCAGAACTGCATGGACAAATGTGGATTTCATCATTTTCTGTTTTCCTCGTCATTCTTCTTCCTGGCACTCTGTTTTGTACAAGTATTCTATACACGTAAATATCTTAACACTATTTTTGAATTAGTGTATTTTAACATTAACCTGCCATTCAATTTTTTCTGGGACAACTTGTATGTTCTGGGAAGCTATAATTTAAGGAAAGATTTCTCCAAGTTCACTTTTTAGCCGTTCTCTGTGCAGCTGCCCCAGCAGCCAGCTGTCTGCCATTGGTCCTGATGCGACCATCTAGGCCCCCTGCTGGGAGGAGGGTCGGTGGGGGGTGGGGGGCAAAAATGAATTTAGAGCCCTAGGATGCATGTTTCTCATTTCCTCCCGTGTCATCTGCATTTTCCCAGGCTTCCAGGAACAGATCTGCAGGAAAGAAGAGCCCAGGAGCCTCTGGAGAAGCTCTTAGTCTCCTGACCCCCTCTCCGGTTCAGCAGCGTGCTGTTCTCTGGAATTACGCTGTGTTGTGTGGCTGTGCTGTCCAGAAGGGTGCATACTTCCCCAGACAAGGCTTCCTTAGAAGGGGTCAAGAATTGCCTCACATTTTAAAATGCTGGCACACAGGTACTGTTGTGCAGAATGCCCAGAATTTGCTGATAATAATTAAGTACAGGTGAAAGGGTTAGAGTGATTTTCAAAAGACAAATATAATTTTGTAGGTCTCCATTTTATCACCACATCTTCAGTGTTTCGAAATCCTTTGCTCTCTTCCAAAAAACAAAATAGAATAAATCCTGCTGTTTAGTAACATATTGAAACCAAGCTCCTTTCTACATAAAAACATACTGGAAGTAGAACTGAAAGAAAATTACAAGCCAAGACAGAGGCCAGTCCTCGGAGTTCTCTGTTACTCTTGTAACCGTTGATAACATCGTCCAACCTGAAGCTGCCTGGAGCCGCATTCAGCAGCTCAGTCGAAATGTACGATGTTATCAGCTCTAACCGGGAAACTGAACACAACACCGAGTGCTCAGGTCTTGGTATACGGCAGCAGGAAGAACTATGCTGAGACTCTTCTATGAAGATGCATGTGTCTCTAATTGCTATAAATCAAGATTCATGTGCCAGCAAACATTTGCTACTAAAATTGTTTAAATTTCATTTCCATCATCCTTTTCATAAAAGCAGAAATCAACTTATTATTGTTGCGGCTTCTGCTGCCTTTTGAAAAACGTTTCTGTGATGAAAGATGACAAAAGCGATGTAACAGCCCACTTCTCTGCAAGAAGCTAGTCCCAGTGCCTAAGGGAAAACGTTCACTAACTGGTTTATTATGAAAATCAGTCTTTGTTCAGAGAAGGAGGTGAACAAGCAGGGACTTTTACCCAGATGAGTAAATCAAGCCTTTAGCAACCCAAGGAACAAAGTTACGAGGAAGGTTCAGCTCCTCATTAGGACCATATTAGGGCAACACTACAGAAAATAAATCGTTTTCTCTGGTCATGGTGCTTTGGAGAAATTTAGTCAACTATTCAAATCATAGCTTTGAAAGTAACCCCAACCTGGACTGTAATAAGTAGGTTTTATCAACAGTCATTTACTGTCAACTAGACTAAACCTTTTCTCCCAAAAATAATTAGGATAAGAGCCACTTTTTATCCATTTGTTTTCTGTTCTTTGAAATGAAACTGGGCTTTAGTTAGTCCCTCAGACCTAACATATGGCCATTGGGAATGAAAGGCTCTAGTATTCATCTCATATAATTTTAAACTTTGTATTAATGTTGATGGAGATAAAAGGAGGAGAAAATTTGCACTCATGCTGAACTTACCCAAGAGAACGTGCAAGTGACCTCTTGGACACGTTTGCGTGGGCCAGAAAGCAGTCATTGCTGAGCAATGACTCATATGCTACTAACCGTAATTGGAATTAATTTAGTGAAGTGTTTTGCTCTGAATAAAGTATGCATTTTCAGCTTTTAAGTGTGTTTAACAGAAAAGGAGGAAGGAATCTAAATTCAGAAATAATTCCATCAGTTTCTTCATCAAAATAAAGCTATCAGTGTTTCTCTCCATTGTAATCCATTCCAAATATATTTCCTTCTGCTACAATGCACGTTTTGTAAGTTCAGATGGGATTGGTATAAAGGAAAATGAAGTCATCATGACTTGAAAGATCAGAAGGTTATGTAATTCCCCGTGTCCTAATGTTTTGTGCTGTAACAACAGCCAAATGCAAATTATACTAGCAAAACTGAATTCAGCAAACTGTGGAAGAATGCAGTATGGTGTCCAACCTTCCCTTGAGGTTGATCACGGGCAAAAGAAACAACGACAAGCTGATGATCTTAACACAGCAATCCACACCTTTGCTGGAGCGTGTGTGCAAAGCCTGCGCCTGCTTATCCGCTGCCTCTGCTGATGGTGTGTGCTTGTCTGCACCGTTCAGCAGCCTTTCCTTTACCCGCTTCCATAGGTCTACCTTCTTTTGTATCATAAGGTAACATCCTGAAATGACAATAGTATTTATTTATTATTATTTTAACTTAAAAATTGTGATAAGTTGTTTTTAAGTAAGATTTGTTATTGTTGTTAGCTCTCTGGCTACAAAGTGGCAAAGGTTTTCAGGGGCCTATTTTAGTTCTGTTCTTCCCTCATAAGCTCTGTAACTTTGTGTGTGATAGAGACTATTGCAAGCTTCTCGGGAATGCATATATGTGCTTCTGCAGATGCTAACACATCTAAAAGCACATTTTCCTCAAATCTAAATAATGTTTTAGATTTGTATTGTCGTATTTAAAGGCACTTACAATCTCCAGACCGTATGAGGAGTCTTTCGAAAGTAAAAAATGGATTTACCTTCCTGATGTAAAATAACCAGCAGTCTTGATTTCTAATTTTGGTGATATATTAGTAAAAAGAAGTAAAATTGATTGAGAATTTACAGTTAATTGAGAGAAAGTACAGTGTGGCATAAGAAGGTAGGTTCTGAATCCATACCACCTCGTTCAAATGTCAGCTCTGCCAAAACTACATACAAAATTTGGGCAGATCACTTAACCTTTCAGTGGCTCAGTTTCCTTATTTGTAAAAACAAAAAGTGTAATAGTGCTTACTTCATAGGGCTGTCATGAGATTAAATGTGTTAAAGTACTTGGTACTTAATAATAGATACAAAATATTACTGCTGCTTTAAAATACAGCTAACTGATCAATTTGTCATATAATACTTATTTTTTTATGATACATGAAAAAGATACGGCGGTATCTTCAGAATAAGATCTAATGTCTCATATATCTGTTTTCCCTTCAATGTTTAAAACATAAGATTCAATCAATGCTGGCTGAGTTGGGTTTAATTCTTTGATCACTTTATTTTTGTTTTTCTTGGACTTGAAGTTTTGTTTGAGGATTTATTCTCCCAAAGATAATTTGTTCCTAGTTAATCAATGCTATAATTTAGCTTTTAATTAGTTTTAGAATTTGTTATCAGTAAAAAAAAGAGCAATAAATAAGTGTCAGGTGGTGAAATAAAAAATACAAAAGTGCTGAAAAACCTAAAAAAATAATAGTAAGATTTTGCGGTTTAGAATTTTAGTTCCAAAGGCTGCACTTTTATCAGTAGCTAAAATGTGAAAGTCAACAAGTGCTTTTTGAATCATTTTGTTGGATACTGAGGAATCAAAAAAAATCCTGTAGGTTTTTTATATTATTAAAGGAAATATATATATATATAGTCTCTTCAAATAGCCTCATATAGAAAATAAGCTGCTACACTCAAATTCCTCTCAGACTGTGAAAATCTAGAACTTAATGTCTACAAATAGAGCCTTTATTTTTATGCTTTGAAATTCACCAGCCTTCTCAGTTGTCAGACATTTGTTTCATGTTTCTTGTTAGTTTTTCTTACTCATCAAAGACTATGGATTTGGAACGAAGTAGATTTTTGGTAACATTCAAGCAGATGGTCGTGAGTATAGACTCCATTCCAAAGCTTCATAGAGGAAATTGACAATATGATCTAGATGAGACATCTTAATAGTTAAATTCTCTGTGGATCAGTAAAATACAGCCTCTGGCACAAATAGTGTCCCTTTTTATTACAAAATCATAAGTATGTAATTCTGTAACATAACAATATCACATTCAAACACACCACATGACATTTTAAATGAAATGTTCAAATTAAAACTATAAATTATTACAGCCATATTATTACCCTACCAACCACACTCAAGCAGGCCTTACCTCTGCCAGGTACTGTATATTTATTCCTATATATCATGAAGTGGAACCATCTTTCTACTTTGTGTTGAGGAGAGAATTATAAATTGATTCTTTAGTATTCATAACATTTAAGTAGATCATTTTCCCTAAACTGCAGTGTCTCCGAGTACTTTTTCAAATTGTTTCTGGCGTCTGCTCTTATCTTTCCTAGAGAATGGGGTACTTTACTGGTTTACAGACTCACCCCCTCATGCTGGCTGTTCTAGAAATTCTCCACCTTGACTGATATCTAGCTGGAGCCTGAGCAAGGACTGAATACACCCTTGCTTTTTGGATGACGCTCCTCCTTGATTAGCTTTTTCTTTCCCCAACCCACTAAGCTCAGTGTCTGAGATCTGAGCCTTCTCCTTGTAAGTAATGAGAGCTGCATGGTATTACTCAGTGTGGTTCAGTCTCCTCTCTTCTCAGCGACACCTCGGGCTGGTGGTGCTGGTGGTGTCTACAGCTTTACGGGTAGAGATGACAATGGCCAGAGTAGAGATGAGGCCTATTATTTGTGGGGTGATGTGTTAGGCACCTTTACCCAGGATGCTACAGATATTAATTCTATGACGTGGTTGTGCCTGTTTACAGAAGAAGAAACTGGGGCCTAGCAATGAGGATGCTTTTGCAGTCACCAAGCTGGATGGAAGCAGACACAGGGGCTCTTCCAAAGTAACCCCTGTCATTCCCTGCAACCACACCCTGCCTTTTCCAAAACACCAGTTACACAATCAGATACATCGAAACACTCAGTTCTTCACTGCTTGAGGCAAACTGCAAGCCAACAACTCTTACTTCCTCCCTGAAATATTTAATTTGACATCTGGGTACAACCTGTGTCTCTTCTGTCTTCACTCTGAAATCTGCTCTCCCCTTCACTCTAAATTTTATAGTTCATTTTAATGGGGTTCTCAGCAGCCCACGTTTTCCTGTTTAAATTTTGCTTCTGACAAGTAATAGTGTATGAATGTAATGACAGGTATTAGTTGTGACAACTGCATTGAAATAATTTTCATGACAAAATTACTTCTAAATTATTTTTTGGTAGTGCATGGATTTGCAGCTTAGTATTGTATAATTTGTAGATTAAATTGGGTTAGTCCGTCTGTGATTACCAAAATAAGAGAATGGGAGAGTTAAGAAAAAAAGATCAAGTTGATTAATTTAAAGAGAATATATTAGCGACCAGGGTACGGTTTTTCCCCTTCACAAAATACCACTTTTAATCATGTTACTCCCCAATTCAAACACTGTGCATAACACCCCGATCATTTAAGGTGCAAACTGTTCACATCGTCTTCAGGTTCACCACTACTTCTCCAGGTGCGGCTCCCGTACCTCTCTGAACTACATTCTGCACAGCCTGCTGGGCACTTCTTGCGCGTTTTCACCTCTTTCATTTCATGTACCGTTTTCTTTCATCGCGATGTTCCACTCTCCGCTCTGACTGTGCGCACTATACTCTTCCTCCAAATCCCACCAGTGCAGGAAGAGCCTTCCCTGCCTTTTCTCCCCTCTGAGCCCCTACATGCTTAGTGTAGCTAGCACTCGCGTGGCATTAGAGATTATTAGTAAATTCTGTTATTTCACTCAAAGCAAAAATAAAAATTAGAGAAGATTGGCGGCGCCGCATGACAATCCCCTGATTGAGCTCACTGAGGACAAAGCTCAGGCTAACAGCGAGCGCGCGCTGCCTGCCGGCACGACACGAAGCGCGGTGCTAGGAGCTGCAGGGATGCACAGTGCGTGAGACCATTCACGTTTCTGAAAAGTGAGTTACATCCTTTTGGAACCAGACATGCTTACTTAGAATTACAATAGAAGAATAGAAAGTATTAGTTCTAGATACAGCTCTCAAAAACATTTTGCAGATTTTAAGAAAATATTTTATATAAATTCTAAGAAAATGTTTCAATGGTCTATTTGTCAAAAAGTTCACTTTTTTGACCATCCTGAAAAATGTCCATAGGCACTCATGTGATGGGTAACTTTGTATGCCAAGTTGGCCAGAGTTCCCGAGATATTATTAGGTTAGATGCAAGTGGATGTTGCTTTGGAGGTAATTTTAAGGTGAGCTGATCAGTTAAACTAGTAGACTCTGGATAAAGCAGACAACTTTCCATAAGGTGGGTGGGCCTCATCCACTCAGTTAAAGGTTTTAATAGAAGAAGACTGGACTCCCCTGGGGAAGAGATAATTCTGCCTTTGGACTTGAACTCCAGCATCAACTCTTCCTGGATCTCCAGCCTGCCAGGTTACCCTGCATATTTCAGACTAGCCAGTCTTCACAATTGCAGTAAACCCATTATTTAAATTCCTCTCTTGCTCTGCCCTCTCCCATTCTCTGGAGATCTCTGACTAATATGGCTAAGCTCCCTTTCAGCTCTATCTGCCCATGACTCATGCACAAAATGGAATTTGTCCTTCAGATCTGTGATTCAACCTTGTTTGTACACAAACCTTTGTCTGCATTTATTATTTGCCCTTGTTTGTATCCACAAAATGGAATCACTGCATCGGGAGAGACGGACATTTTCAAACTCCTATAAACTTATTTGGATTGTATACAGTAGAATGGGGTTTTGTGGCATGGATCCTGCACTTATAATTTTTCAGTGTGAATAGCATAAAAGAAATGATTATAGAATGGTTGAAATCTGCTTAGTCTCATTTCCTTTACTTCCCTTTCTTCTCTGTGAGGCTGCCCCACAACCTTTCATTCTATGTCTTCACGGAGGTGCTGGCGGCGGAGCTAGTCTATGGCTATCAATTTTCTCCGTAGGCCTTAATCTTCTGGCTTGCTGTGGAGAAGAAACCACTGCTGAAAGCCACTCACATAAGAAATTAGTAGCTCCTAAAATGCTGCTGAACCTAAAAGAACTTTTCCAGCTACATCTGCAAAATAGTATACCCTTGCAAGAGGTTTAATCCAGTCTTCCTAAATACTTTCTTTTCATTTTTACTGGTCACTGACTTGAATGAACTCATATTTATCAAGGACTTTATGCCATGCTTCTCTTTGAGTCCCCATTATATAGGGCTTAAATTTATTCACCCTTAATTTATTCAGCAAACACTTGGTTTATTTGCCAGGCACTGTTCAGGTCCTGAAGATACGGGAGAACAAAATAGACTTTGTTCTGAGGAGTGTACTTCTCTTAGGAGGAGGAGACTATCACTACCAAAGGCACAGGCCTTTTCAACTCAAGTCTAAAAATAAGAACATATATGAAAATACATAGAATATTTGGAATTACAAATTAGGAGGGGGTCACAGCCTGTTTTTGTTTTCTTATTTGATCTTAGTTATGGGGACTACGGGAAGATTTGTATGCGTGATATTGTGACAAATGGCCATTGGAGGGGCCTGGATTACCCTTTGGGTCTCCTACCATTCTTTTGACCGGAGTGCCCAGCCCCCACCCCGCCCTGCCCAGAACCACACTGGTCAGGCTAGAAGACTTTCCCTATGGAAGCCACAAGCCAGCATTTTAGACACAAAGCTTTCAAGAAAGGTATTAGTACATTCTGATAGAGTTGGTTTAAATTACAAAACTAAATTTTGGTCATTCTAAAAACTTCAGGAAGTAGAGAATCAAAAAGAAAGAAAAATTGGCAGTTTAACTCAATCGAGAAAGAACCACTATTGTTAACACTTTACTATATTAAAGTATGAAGGGAGGGAGGGGGTAACAGGGGGAAAAAGGAGAAGGATCATCAAAGAACATATATGAAGGACACACGGACAGACAAAGCCAAAGGGGATAGGACTGAGAGTGGGAGGTGGGGATGGGGGGGCGAGGGGAGTGATGGGAGGGAAATGGAGAAAACTGTACTTGAACAACAATAAAAAATTTAAACGAATGCATTAAAGTATGTAATGCAAATACAATATGTACCTATAAATGTAGCTACTTAAAAAATCAGACTCACGTTGCACATAGTATTTTTTAGCCTCAAATTTTACTTAAAATTATATTGTAGAATCTTTTCCTGTCTTGAAATATTTTATCAAATGACTGCGAGAGTGTCCTCATGTGGCTAACCAATGTATTATTGTGGGCATTTATGCTTTCTTCATTTGTTTATCTCATCTCAGCATCTCTGCTCATTTCCCTAAGATAAATTCATAGATGTATAATTGTTGGGTCAAAACAAATGCACGTTTTTATCTTTCTTGATGCTTATGGCCAAATTGTATCAATTTACTGGCCTGCCAGCCATGAATACAAACACTAAAGAGGTTACATTAAAAAAAAAATGCAAACCGAAGGCCGACGGGTAAGATGCACAAGCAAGTCACGGCAGGGTGACTCCCAAGGCCTCCCTGTTGCTGCTGGAGGAGTCTGTCTCTGTTCAGGTCAGAAGTGTCCTGTCCACTGTCTTTAGGTCCATGCTCTGCTGAAGCAGATTGGTTGTGTAATGGGCTCTGAATGCTGTTTTACCAGCAAGATTTGGGCATTCTTCTAGTTCTGCCCAAGTGTTTACTCAATAAACCAAACCTCGGCTCAAAGCTGCCAGAGTCAGAGGCTCTTCCTTTGGAGGTTTCTAGGCCTCTGTGTTACTCCTGCGTAGAGCTTAGAAAACTCTCTTACTTCTAGTTTCTTTGTTCCAGGTTGCAGAGAAGTGATGGTTTCCTGTTCTCTGCTCTCATGGAGCCTCTGGAATCCTTCTGGAAGGAACCCATCATTTCCCTACTCAACACACTCTAAGGGTTCCCCTGTGTTATTTAAAATAAAATAAAAGTCTTGATGATGGAAAATATCCCCCCATGACCTCTCTGACTCTTACATAGTGTCTCCCAGCACCATAGACCCCTTTTCTGCCCCATGAACTTTTTATTCTTATTCTGACCTCAGGGCCTTTGGGCTCGGCATTCTTTACCCCTCTTTTCTCATATCTGTACCTCTAGGTTGTACTCATTCTGATAAAAATGTCTGAAAACAGTGCCACTTCATCACTATCATTGCCCTCTGCTCTTTTTCTCCTTAGCATTTAGTATTATTGGAAATTACATCATCCATTCATGTGTTTGTTTTTTTTTTAAATATTTTCTGTCTCCTTTTGGTGACTATAAACTCCATGAGGGCAGGATCTCCCGTGGCTTGTTCATTGTTATATCCCTCTATGCTTGAATTCATAGAGGGATATAGTGTTGAATTAATATAGGACTAGTGTTGAATGAATAAATATGTGTTGAATGAGTGAAAGAAAGCAGTACTGTATTTTGCTATGTATAACACTTACCCACAGTTTTGTGCACATTATACAGGGGATTATTATACCCATGGTATGTAATCATTATATCTAGGTATAATGTGCGTCCTTATTTTTCCCTCAAGGATTTGGACAAAAAAGTGAACCCAAGGTGAGGCGAAAAGTTTAAGAAAAAAGATAGGGAGAAAAAAGTATGAGGACTTGGGAGGAAATGCTAAAGAAAAACAAGACACCAGAGTTTTGCATTTTATCCCTCATCTGTCGGACCAAGTTCATGTCGACGTTGTATTTAATTTATAATGTGCCACTCATTTAGAACAGGGTTCAAAAATCTGACTTCCCTCCAATTTTGGCTGCATTAGAAACTAAAGAATGCATAATAGTCTTATTATCAAGAAGAAGTGAAGTAAAGAGGAAGCCAAAATTATACTTACGTATTTTTAAGAAAATCACTTTTGTGTGTGATTTGAGAAGAGCAAATTTAGGACAGATTTGGATAAGGTGATTACTAATAAAAAGTTGGGTTGTGTTTAAAAACAAAATAGGAATAATGACTTTGGGAGCTGGAGGGATTAGGGAGAAAACGGACAAGAACGCATTGAGCTGCTCTCCACTGGCAGCATGAATATGGAAATGGCCAAATGAGAACAGTGTCTGAAAGGAAATGATGGTCTTATCCTAGGAGCCAAAAAGATTTCATTTTTGTTTTCCCCAGAATTATCATCATCAGCTATGATGGATGATGAAGGACCACTTAACATTCTCCCCGAGGAATAATTGCCAACCTCTTTTTTGGCTCAAGCGCACATGGACTAACAGGACAAAGACATAATTTTGCCCTAATTCTTGAAAGAACAGGAAAACACTGATGTAATCCATTTGTTTAATTCTAGAAAATCTTTCCCCAAAGTCTGTTTTTGCACTGCCAAACTGGGAAGGGATGTCTGGGGGAGTAATTAAAGGCTTTAAGTGTACGAGAAAGAGAAATTCTTATTGCATTCTGGGGACTCAGTGAGAATAATGGGAACCAAGGGAAATTTATTTAGATGGTAAGCAAAAGTCAGTAGAAAAATATCTGACAGTGTTGTAAAGATACTTAACGTTGGTGCTGTTGAGGGCCAGTCCAGTTTGTCTTCCCATAGTCTATGCTAAGCAGATTAGTATTTTAAACAAGATTGCCAGAGGCACAGTAAAGTCTGCTCCAGAGAACAGACTCCTCGAAGGCTTGGGCTGCTTCCTGTTGATCACAGATTGGTGTAGATAATGCATTAAAGCCCTTGCCTTAGAATTTCTACATTGAGAGCAGTTAGATAGAGATATTCTTATGACCTGAATGTATAAACTGTGCATTTTAAAATTATTATTCTCTAATGCCGATTCAAAAGTATATGTGTGCAAATTCTGCAGGTAGTCTCAGCTGGACAAAGTCAAAACTAAGTAGTTATTTGTTTTCCCTCCTACTTCACTGCTTGTTTGTTTTCCCCCATCCCTTTTACTGGGCCTTCCTCTTCTTTATAATCCATGCACATCCGTCTGATTCAGGGACTATCTCTCAGCCTTCTTACCTCTGAGCTGAACTCACTCAGATCCATGGCTTTAGTGTCACATATACTCTGACTTCCAAATTTATAGCCATAGTGCTTGCCCAAAGCAAGTTTCAGATATAAACATTAAACTGCATCTTCAACATCTCCATGTTTCTATATCTAATCTTTTCAACTGAATAGATACTTCAAAAGTTATCTATTTAGAGAGCCCTTGAGTGTAAACTTGATGAGGTTCAGGACTTTGTTTAAAGGTGCTAGATATGTAGTAAAAGCATGCTAAATATTGTATTTGTTGGATGAGTTAATAAGTGATTGCCCTAATTTGTTCCAATTCTGCATTTTCCTTATAAATATTTCTATTGTAGTTAAGTGTCCTGTCACATACACCCCGCTGGCCAAGCTAGAAAACCCAGAGACATTTCAAATTTTTCTTGTACCTCACCTTGTACATCAAATCAGTCATTAAATCTTCTTACTTCCATATAATAAAATGACCTGTAACCCATTTCTTCCTATTACTACTATCATGGAATATTCTTGCCTTCTCTAACAAAAGTATGTATTTTCTCTTATGGTTTGAATTTTTTTTCTCCCACCCCAACCTGTACATTTAAGCCCTAACCCCTGTAACCTCGGTATGTGACTGTATTTGGAGACAGAGCTTTTAAAGAGGTAATCAATTAAAACGAGGTGGTCTGGGTGGGCCCTAATCCAGTCTGTCAGGTGTCCTTGTAAAAATGGAATATTAAGACACACAAAGAGACACCAGGCATGCATGTGCACAGGGGTGAGGCCGTCTGAGGACACAGCCAGCAGATGACCATATGCAAGCCATGGAGAGAGGCCACAGGAGAAACCAAACCTGCTGGCTCCTTCATCTCAAACTTCTAGCCTCCCAAATTCTGAGAAATAAATTTATGTTGGTTAAGCCACCAAATTTATGGTGTTTTGTTGGAGTATCCCTAGCAGACTGATACATCTTTTCTAAAAAAGATCCTCAAGACAACATATTCTCTCTTTCTCATGGCATACACATATAATAAATGTTGTAGCAATGATAAATATATATAATATATAATCTCTACTTATCTTAGGTTACATTACAATAAGAAAAGAAATGACAGGAAAACAAATATAAATGATAAATAGATATTTGAAGGATAAAACAGGGTCTCATCCATCTTTCTCTCTAATCTCTATGCCTCCATAAGTGCTTTCTCATTAATGTGAAAGAGCTATAAAAGAGCATGTTACTTCAGAAACACCTAGTTTCTTATTATCTGATGTAAGTTCAAATGGCTTGGCACTGTATACAAAGCTCTTTACATGTTGTTTTTCCTCCAACATGTCTTTCCACGTCCATCTAATCTACCTGCCCTAGAATGAGAACAGAGCAAGAAGCAGAAAACCAGAGAGAGATATTGATGAGTGATGAAGATGTAGGTCATATGGACCCCTTGACTTGCCAGTTTTGGGTCCCACAAGCCATATGCCCAACGCTGGTATGAGCATTTCACATACCAGACCACAGTTGTGCATCGTGAAGCACCGGGAGCTCATGTAAATCCCTCAGGGTCTCACAGTGAGTGAGCAGCGGAATGAGACTGCATGCTACACCGTCCAGCTGTGCTCCTCTGCCCTTTCTGCTCCATCTTTCCAATTCACTTCAGTTGTTGTTCTTTGCTTAATAAGACATGTTTTGCTTTTATATTAAAGTAATTCGAATTTGTTTCCATTAGTGACATTAAATACAAAAACTTTAAATAGCCTAGCTTAAATGTCACATTTTCTAGGAGGAACAAAAAAGGTAAAGTTATATAACCTTCCCTTCTTTGTTTTCTTGGTAACCCTTTACACCTACCTCTTAATAACCCTTACCAAATTGTGATATAATTGCTTACTTATAGGTTTTTCTCCAATTACACAACTTGTGAAGCACATAGAAAAAACTAAGGTAATTAATAATTATTTTATTCCATATCATGCAAACATCTCTAAAAGAATTAGAACATTTTATTTTAGCATACACCCGGCATAGGGACTGACGTATAAGAGGTGTATAACACACACTACTGATGAATGGTTGACTCCTGTAATTAATTAAACACATTGGGGATCCCATAGTAATTGTGGTAGTAAGTAAAGAATGAAGAGATTGCAGGAGGGAAAAAAATAGAACCAAAACCAAACTGGGAATTTTTAAGGGCTCTGATTAGAGCAGCAGAGAATGTTGTTTTCTGCCTACAAAAACAAAGCTCTAATTCTGATAGATTCTTGGACTGGTTTAAAAGGTCTGACATTGGGATGCCAGGAGCTGGGAACCTTTGATTGCATCTGTCTGTCTCTCTCTCTCTCATTTTCCCCCTATATTTTATCTATAATGTTCTTAAAGGCAAATGGAATTTTTTTAAAAGGCAAGGTGGAAATACAGAGTCTTAGTGTTCTTGCAAATCTATTAGATAAATTACTGCTAACACACTTAAACATCTGTTCATTTCAATTTTGTCATCAGAGTACAGGTTTACAAAACTTGGCTTGGGTTTGAGAATTCCTGAAACTCACTATTTTGAAGCAGAAGGTCTAATGCAGTTTCTAAAGTGCAATTTTCAGTTACAAAAAATTTACAGCTTTATAGATTAATAGAAAGGAACTCTTCTTATATGAGTAGATAGAAAAATGGTAAGAGGAAGAACTGCTTCCTGAAGCTGGTAAACTTTTATGCTATCAGCATTTTTAATTGAATAAAACAAAAAAACACCATGTTTTTTTCTTTCTACTTTGTGCCCCTTGTAAGTATTAATTTATAAGAGTAGTGGGTTTGGATGCTGAATAAAAGGAATATAATTTGATGAATTCGGTCCCTTCTTTGTTTCATTATATACATAGATACCTACTTCCCATAGTAAAAATATTAGCAAAGCAGGTATATGAATCATCAATATTTTAAAGCAGAGCTTCTTATGATAAGAATACCTCACTACCCCATTATTATAGCTCAGTAGGTAAATGCACACATTTGCCAATGAATTATCTCACAAAAGCACACTTTGGTATTATTTTTAATGGCAGATGTTACTTCTACAGTAATTACAAACATTGCCTCTAGTACTGTGAACAATACTCCAAGACAGTGAATCATTGAGTAGAACAATTTTCTTAAGGCTAAAATTGCACATGAACAAATACTAACAAATGTCCTCACTAAAGTTTTTACAAGACAGGCAAAACTTCAGCTCTCAGCATCCAACAAAATTTCACACACACAGGAAATTTTATTTGGACGAACACGACTATCACTTCTAGAAACCAAAGGGAGACCTCCTTAACCAGTTCGGCTGCTTTCCCAGAAACTAGGGCTTCAGAGCCAGGTGCTGTCTCCAAGAAATCCCTACCTGTGGGATAACAGGTTTTGTAGCTACTTGTGAAAATTAACTGGCATCAGTTCCCGAAAAGATGTCACTGATTTTAATAACTATGCCTTTTCTGAGAAACAGAATGAGCAGCAAAAAGCAGGGCACAGTTAGGGTGATGAGGCATCACAGTCACTGGAGATAGGCGTCCACCTGGGGCCTGGTTGAAACCAGACCTGGTCGGTTAATCTAGAGACAGTAGATCAGTGAGTGTGCAGGGGATTGGGAGCTTACTGCCAATGAACTTTCTGGGCTTGTGGAAGTATTCTAGACTTTGGGAAGTTTGTTCCATGGGTTTATATATTGTCAAAACCCACCCAACTGAATGAGTTTACAAAAATTGGCTAGGATAACAGTATGGAATTTTCTCAGAAAACTAAAAATGGAACTGCCTTTTGACCCAGCAATTCCACTGCATGGACTATACCCTAAGAATCCCAAAACACCAATTCAAAAGAATCTATGCACCTCAATGTTCACAGCAGCATAATTTTTAATAGCCAAGTGCTGGAAGCAACTGAAGTGCCCATCAGTAAATGAGTGGATCAAAAAAACATGGAACATTTACACAATGGAATTCTATGCAGCAGAAAGAAAGAAGGAGCTCCTACCTTTTGCGACAGCATGGATGGAACTGGACAGCATTATGCTAAGTGAAACAAGCCAAGTGGTGAAAGATAAATGCCATGTGATCTCACCTATAAGTGGAACCTAATCAACAAAACAAACAATCAAACAAAATACAACCAGAGACATTGAAATAAAGAAGAAACTGTCAGTAACCAGAGGGGGAGGGGGAGAGAGATGATGGTGGAACACAGGAGAAGGGCTGTCAAGGAACATGTATGAAGAACACACAGACAAAGCCAAAGGGGGTAGGTTTGAGAATGGGAGGTGGAGATGGATGGAGCGGAGGTTGTGATGGGGGGAAATGAAGACAATTGTACTTAAACAACAATAAAAAATTAGCTAGGATTTGAAAATTATTTACAATGGGCAAATTTTATTGTATCGAAATCAAGTTATGTCTTAATGAAGCTGATTACATGGGAATCAGGGGTAGACGCATGGCTCTGTTGAGAGGCAGGGTCCTGAGACAAAACGGGTGGTGAACAGTGTCCTGGAAATGTCCCTTCTGAGCCCTGTGGTCTTGTTGTTCTTCCGAGCCCGGATGTAGGGTTCTCTGGAGGGCTCCTTGGGTTTTCACCTTCTGGTGTGTTCATTCATCACTGCATTTCTGGTACCAAGGTGCTCTACAAGTATGTGTTGAGTGAATAAATGAATAAATAAATGAATAAAGGAAAAGGGGAAAGAAGAAGAAATGAGCTAAACAATTTTTATGAAGGAATCAGTGTCTTGTAACAAACTATTTCATTATCCTTCTCAGTGTTTCTTTTCTCTTTCTTCCTTTTTCTTTAAATTAAAAACCAATTTCTCCTGGGATAATTATCTCAATGGAAGGTATTTATTCTTCTGGAAAATGAGAAGTGAAAATTACACATAAAAAGTGAAAATTGATGGATTGACTAAACGCTTAAAATTGAGAGACTGAGTTGGCCACTGTAAAAGAGATTTTGGATGGGAGAGTTTGCTGAAGCCACTCATTCCATGCCCCGCTTCACCCTGCATAGGACCCGAATGCAACAGCATGGCCCAGGGAGGAACACAGGTTTCAAAGTCAGTCGGACATGTCTTTGAGTCCCAGCTCTGCCACTCACAGTACAGCCATGTGACACTTGAAATGATGCTTAATCTCACTAAACCTTTCTCCTCATCTGTAATGAGCAGCTAATATTACCTATCCATTATATTGTCAGGATTCTATGAGATAAAAATAAAAGTGCTTGAAATTTGTTGGTTCCTTTTCTTCCCCCTTTCTCACCCCCAGTCAGTCCCCACGCTAACCCAGTCAGCCTGCCAGCCGGAGCCCTGAGGGATAACCACGGCGACCCCCGAGGGGGTGGTTACAAGATGATGTGCGACAGGGCCGAGTACAGGGTGAGAAAACGATAATGTAGTCAGGGGTACCATGGGCACGTGCTATGCTATGTGATAAAAACTAAAGGAGCATTCCTCTATATTATTGTCAGGCTCTAGTTAAATGGATATTCTATTCTGAGATAACAATTGAGAAAAATTTGTCCTGTAAATGTCCTTTTCCCCGAGGACAGGGATTTACATCTGTTTTGTTCCCTGCTCTGCTGCTGGGGTAGAAAGCCTGGCACCGGTCAGGCACAGAAATCCTTATTGTGTGCAAGCATAGTAAAACCAAACAGTGCTGTCACTTTCAGCAAGACCAAAATAAGTAAAACTCTTCTCTTTAAATGACTTAAGACCTGGATAGCCACTGACACTTCTGAAGATTAGCTTTGGAGAAAGATTTACTCTGAGAGAGTTATAACTGTCCACCAAGTTGCCTCGGAAAAATACAGAGAAGGAAAGTTTTTGAATGTTAGTAAAACTCAGCATACCCTGCCTACAAAATAGTTTTTTTTTTTAAATTATAAAGGAACAAAAGGTCTCTGTAAATCATTGCAAAAATATAAGGGAAAAAGTAAAATTGTTTCACTCACATATACAATTTAAAAATGTTTATGTGTTTATGTTTTTTTTTCTTCTAGTTTTTCTGTGTGTTTCAAGCACAATATAAAACTCTCACATATCTAGGTGTTTTGCAGATTTCCAGAATTAAAGTTACATGGTGGATGGATTTTTGAATTCTGATCCTTATTACATCATATTATAAGCACTTCACCCTAATCATTCTTCATACTTTTTTAAATTGCTGCACACACTATGGAACCCGTATCCAACATTTATGAGAAATGAGCCTAGATGCATTGGAGAAAGAGTCCTGGGCAGGTGCCATTAATAATGGCTGGCTCAAGAATGAAGAACACGGGCCTGCCCCACCGTTGTGATAATGACATTGTACTCTTTGTGGCACTGAAGAGCAGAGCTTCTGGGGGTCAGACTGAGTAGCTGAAAAGGGACAACTGAGGGCCTGGAGTTAAAAGGAAGAGATAGAGAGTCTGGCAGAAATAATGCCTGCTTGAGTGTGGTTGGTAGGTGTAATAATACAGGTGTAATAATGTATAGTTTTAATTTGAACACTTCACCTAAAATGTCATATGGTGTGCTGGAGTGTGATATTGTCACGTTACAGAATTACATGCTTATGATTTTGTGATAAAAGATTTTGTGATAAAGAGGGGTGTTATTTGTGCTGGACCATGTATATGACTGATGAGAAAGCCAGGAAAGCAGTGCAAAACGCCCTGTCATCCAGTGCAGAGTATTTTTGGCCCTGGGAGTTCTGCCCATTATTAAGGAGTTGGGTGATGGTGCATCTGTGCGCGCACTGGGATCCTTCTCTCCCTACACCCGGGAGCAAGCTGGAAGAAAGAGAGTTCCGAGTGAATAGGAACATTCTCTGAGACTGGTTATCTTCACTGTGATGACAGCAAACATGCAGGGAGTGTTCACTGTGTCTCAGGATCCATTCTTCGTTCTTTTTACCCATTAACTCATTTAATCCTTACAGTGATTCCAATAAATAATTTCTGTTATTATTCCATTATCCTCATGTCACAGAAAAGTTAAAGGAAGCAAAGAGAAACTCTACAAGTTGTTTCTTTATGAGGATCCTGTGACAGATGACAGGACATCTCTGCTGATGGGGTTAGAGGGCTGAGTTTCCAATGAAAGAAATGAGCACCTAAGGGCACAGTCTGGTCACCAGTCACCAATTCCATAGTTGTAGAAGTGCTGGGAGGTGTCTGGAGAATAAGCCACCACATGGCTTGTCTCACTTAACACAACACTAGGTATTTATTTGTACATAAACCACAGGGGAAGATCAATTTTATCCTTACATACTGTGTTTTCTTCCGACTCTTCCTACATGAGAATTTAAAGATTAAAAATAAAAAAGCCCTCTTGTTGTAAGAAAATACAATTGTAAGAACTCCTGGGTTTAAACAATCTGTAGCTCTGTAGCTCTCATATATTTGTATATGTAATTGATATATTACATATATGTGCAGTTTAATACTACACACATATGCATGTGTGTGTGTGTGTGTGGTTTCCCCACTGGTGTTTTTCCTAACCTACTAAATCCTTGCCTGCCTTCCTCTCCAACTTCTGTCCTCTGCTTGTGAAAATTTGAGAACAGTCCTGGGTATAGCTAAACCCCTCACCTCACATGTTCACCCCAGCCCATGGGAAACGTTTATCTTCTCACCTTCCTATTAACATAGTTCTCTAGAAGATCACCAGTAGTTCTCCCAGTTGTCATGGAGATCTCTTAGACACTGAGCCTCTTTGTAGCTTTTTAAAGTGTTAGCAACTTCTTTCTTGATATTCTTCACCATTTAGTTTCTATAACCCTCAACATCCTTGTTTTGTTTTGTGTTGTTATGGTATTTCATTCTCTCTCTGCTTGATGTGCTCTTCTGCTCTGGACCCTTAACAAGTGACATCCTCCAGGCTTTCCTTCTCTTCACACTGTTTTACTCAAATTGTACCTTTTCTTCGCCTTAGTAGCACCATTTTTGAACTTTTCATCTCTCATCTTTATGTGACAGCCTATAAATTTTCAGAAGCAGGTATACAAGTCCATTTAGATTTATTTAGATCTACTTGTCAGCTGAATGTCCCCTGCGTGGCTGATAGGCACCTTAAACTCAACACTTGTAAAGCTCAGCTCCTCATGTTTTTCCCCAAACCTGCTCATCTTTCTGTGTACTGTCTCAGCGAGCAGCGCCAGGCTGCACCCATTGCCGACTAGAAAATTACTATTGTTCTTGTTGGCTTATTCCTGCAAGAACTTCTCCTTGTTTTTCCTAAATATCACATGAATCTTACATGAATGATGACATTTGAGTTGCAAGTGACAGAAAGTCAACACAGATGTCCCTGAAGCAAAAAGGAAACTATATAGCCTGCTGTCATTCTGACTGATGGAAATGCATCTGGGGAGCAAGGGAATTCATGGTACCAGGGGACTGTCTAAGTTTCTCAACTTGTCTCTTGTACCACCCCAGGCTGATCTCCACTTCTGTCTGGGTTTTGGCTGCATCCTGTCTGGCAAGTAAATCCAGCTTCACAGCTTCATAAAGAGAGGAAAACTTCCTTCTTCTCCTCACTTCAATCCTGGGAATGATTTTTTTATTGGCTCAGCTCCTGTTGTACCTCCAGTCCTTAGCCCAGTTACTGTGGTGGAGTGTAGAGTCCTCTCTACCCTTCTAAGTCCCTTGTTTTTCTTTTCTAAACTATTTCCCTAAATTACTCTTACTACAGTCCCCTTTCTTATCTGCTTGACACCAAGTCATGCATTCTTAAATTCTATTTTCAATACAGAGCACAAAGGCCTGATTGTATATAAATAAATAGTGACAGAATAACTAAGATAGCATGTGTGTGTGTGACTGTATAACCATTACCCACCTACATCAAACTCTTCAAAGTTTCCATTCTCTTGTAGGGTACTATCCCAGTTTCCTAGGGCCTCCATGATTCCTAAACCCGTCCTGGCAACCGAACCTCAAGTATTTTCACTTTGGTTCCTCCACATCAACGTGTGGTAATACCAAAGAGCTTTTTGTTTTTTTTTTTCCTGAACCCAGTAAACCTTTCTTTTGTTTCTCTAATCAAGTTACCCATGCTTCCCACTGCTCTATTTCTGTCCTTCCTGTGTTATCTTCACATAGAAATCCCTTTAACATGTATCAAGCTCTCTCAATAAAAAGTATATATTTGTATTACTGCAACAAATGATTATGTCTGTATCACCTCTCCCTCCTGAATGCAAGCTCCCTGATGGCAAGAAATTTGGGTTAAATTACTTTGGTACTCCCCAAGTTAAAACATTGTTTGGTGAGTGGTACACACTCTAGAAATACTAGAAAAAGTGAAATTAAGAATGAAAATACCATAAATGCAATCAATTCTATGAGTCATTAATTCCAAGATACCTGTCAGAATTGTGTTTTAATGCACTTTAAAAATTACATATTTGACCTACTGGAAAGCATGCTATTGTGCCTTGATTACATCTATTATGTTTGAGGTTTAATTAAAACCTTTTCATTAAATGATCTGTTTTGAAAATTAGATGATCTGATTATTTTAATTTTTTAAGTAACTGGAAGAATGCCAGAATCATATGTTAGTGTATGTTTTTGAACAAAACAAAGTGGCCAAGTGTGAATTTTCTTTGATTCTGCAACTTACATTATCCTAACAATATGATTAACATTATAATTTATATAATACTATCTGGAAAAAGGTATTGGATAGTAGACCATCTCTTCTAACCTAAGGATAAACACTAGAATTCTTTAAAAATAAATTTCTTAATCAACTCATATAGATGAAATTTATTCTTTAAGCTCACTTTACTGACCTGACTTGAAGGACCACAGTTTTTCCCCTTTCTTTTATGATGTCTATCTGACTTCCTTTTTCTTTCTTCATGGTGGGCACTCTACCTGTCATTGGCTGTTCCATTCATTCATTCACTTATTTGCTGAGTCATTTCTGAGAGCTGGTCCTATCACAGAGCCTCTGCTCCTGAGCCACTTTGTCCCCAGTGTTCTTTACTTCCATGGTGTCACTGTTGTGTCCCGTAGAGACCTCTCTTCTTAGCTCCACAGCCATTCATTCTTTGCCTGCTCAACACCTTCACTTGGATTTCTAACTAGTAACTTGATTTCACATATTCCAAATTGAACTTGTTTATCCACCAGTTTCTTCCTCCTTAGCAGTGAAGGGCACCATCACACCAAATATGCAACAAACACACTGAGAGTCATTTTTATCTCTTCTTGTCTCTAACCATCCTGCCAATCACCAGTCACATTGTTCCTGCTTGCCTGATATCTCTGCAATTTATCCATCTATTTCTTTCCCCACTGTCACTGTCACGGTCCAACTCACCATTATCTTCTTTTCTGCATCCCTCTAATTCACTCACAAATAGTCCCTAGCATCTACCGCTGTTCCTCTCCAATCTATTATTCACACTGTTGACCCAATGATCCTTTAAAAAGGCATTGATCTGATCATGTCACTCCCATGCTTAAAACTCTAAATGTTTTCCTCTTACTTTTAGGACAAGTTCCAAAATACATTTCAAATGGCTTACAAAGACTTGCCTTCCTTTCCAGGCTCATCAATATCTCTCTTGTCCTGGATCCCTCTCTAGGCTTCAGTCATGAAACTTCCTTTTGTTTCTCAACAAATGCTTTTTCCAACTTAAGGGCCTTTGTACACACTTTTTCTTGTGTTTCTGTTTATATTAAAGCAATAATAAAATAGCCACATGTTTAGAAAAACCAAGCAGTACAAAAATCTATAAAATTAAAACTAAAATCTTTTCCCTCACTCTCACTTCTGCTACTCTTATCAAAAGTATCCAGTGTCATTTGTCTCTTGTATAATTTGCTAAACTGTGTGTGTGTGTGTGTGTGTGTATTTTTGGAAGAAGCAGGGAGAAGTGGGTTTAGTGCAATGAAGATTAAAATTCTGTCTCTGCCACAAAGTAGATAAGCATGTGACCCTGGACAACTCACTAACTCACTTTGTGTCGTAGCTTCTTTATTTATAAAATGAGAAATTAACCAGGATCTATCTCATGGGTTATAGTACACATTAAATGAATATACACATGCACATAAAATCACTCACGGATGCTGATTCTGCCCATAGCTTAATATGTTTATTTTATCAATATACTCTAAATGTACAAAATAACTACAAGAAGAATATCTGGACCTACCATTTACACTATGATAAAGTTCGGAGCCTCAATCTTATTTGTCGCCCAACCACCAAAGGCTCAGTCTAACTGCCAAGTAACCACTGGGTTGGCTAACAATCCCTTTGACCTCTAGGGATTTTATTTACCCAAGTCAGCCTTTCCTTTGGCCAACAACCTGCCCTTTTGAGAAAGGTAGAGGGAAACATTATAGAACACATTGTTAATGCTGTTTCATTGGTTTTTAAAAAATGTCTGGGCCCCTCCATTTGTGGGGCTTTGAGTCTGAGAGCACTCTCAGCTCTGGTAACTGAGAAGCTCTGAGGTCACGTAGACTCATTAGGGTGGCACAGGCTAGTACTCTGCTCGCGAGCTGAGTTATACAAATAGGAGCTAATGGTCCAAGGAATCCAATTAGCCAGTGAGTGATCTCTGTGGATAAAACCATTCTGAGAATCATTTCGACTCTATTGCCTGTTATTAACTCTACCTCTTCTGCCATCTTGAGATTCATTTATCCTCACTAGCACCCCCAACCTGTAAAGACCTGTAACTACACACTTTTAAAGGGTTTTGGTGCTTGTTAAAGCAGTGTATTAATCTCAGAGACAGAAGAGACTGTCAAACCATCTAGGGGGACATAAGGGAATGGGTGAGTGGGTCACACATGATCTAAGATGAGTTTTTCTCTCTATCATACAGTAATATTTTTCCTATATCAGCTTCATTTAGTGTGATCAGCATTGAATAGAGTTTTTAGTCAATTGAGTCTTACTGTTGCCAAAGTTTCTGTGTTGAATCCTGAATCTCTAATGAATTTTTATATATTGATGTATCAACCTGATATAAAATTATGTATTTCCTACTTTGGTCTAGCACTTTGGGATTTCAATCTGTCATATATTCTCAGTATTTTTCCTACATAAATTATCAAAGCTTTGTAATTCCTTTGCTAGCAAGCTTTCTCTTTCAAGGCATAATTTGTGATAGTGACCCTGAGGCACAAAGGGTCCGATTCTAGTTACAGTTCTGTGAACAATTTAATGATGGTGGTAGTAAGTCTTACAAAGAATTGGCCTCTCATTACAAAGTAACTACATGAGATAACTTCATTACTTGGCCTTCCAGCAAGGCAGGTACAAATTGTGCTATAGGCTGGAGAGAAAGAATTGCTCCTGCTGGCAAAGCAAACTCAGTGGGATTTGGGAATCCTAAAGTTTCCAAACTAACTGTCATCTAAAGTCTCCCATTTCAATTACTGGAGACCCAATTTTTCCCTCACACAATGTCTTAATTTTCTATAAGATCCAGTAAGCCTCTGAATTCATTCTGGATTATTCCATGTGATAACTGATTTATCTCTTCATCTTTGTGCACCATGGCCCATTGGAGCCCTGTCTGTAGTGCCAGTTCATTTTCAGAGCCATCGGTCCCCATCTGTCCCAATCTTAGGTTTTCCCTAGTTCTGTGAAGTTTGCTGCCCCGGCATTTTTGAAACAACTATTTCTAGATTACTCAAAGCTCTTAGTTGTACATAACAAAAGTTGAGACTTGAGGCTATTTTACATTTTTTTCTTTTTATTATATTTTACATTTGCTTACTATTTTCAAATAAATAATTTAATAATTTTATATTAATTTTTGAGCCTCTGACTTACTGATTTCTTTATGCTTTTTTCTAACACTATTTCAAGTATATAATTATTATAGCTCCAAATATTAATAATGTTCTCCTTTTATTCAGTGTTTACACCTCATTTCTTTTTCTTACATGTTTGCTCTTGCTAATATTTCTAGAACAATGTACATAATAGATGCACATAGATGGATGTACTAGTGGGCATTCTTGTCTTGTTTGTGCTTTCAATGGTAATGCTTCTACCAGTGGTTTACCATTAAATTATTGATGCTGACTTTTGGTTTGAGAGAGGTGCTATACAATAATAGCTATTATTATTTTTAAAGTATCTATTTTTGTGCTACCAAAGACGTTTATAAAAAAACTGATTTTAAATTTTGTCAAGTGAGTTTTGAAGTCATTTGAAAAGATTATGTGTTTTCCCTTTTGACTAATTAGCATGTTGCAGTTTAACAGAATTTTTAAAATTTCTAATTTATATCCCATTATTTTCAGATATTTTTAGTCATAATTGCACTCTTCCTTCCTTCTTAAACCTATCTCTTTTTCATAGTCATACTAATCTACAAAATAAAGAAACTTATTTGGGGACAAAAATACTTTTAACATTTAATTATTATACTCAGTCAACTTTCTGAATATTACCTGTCTCTCCTACAATTTCTCCCATTATTATTTTTCTCCCCCCCGTTTTCTCCTAGTCATGGCTTCCTGTATGCCATTGGTGGTAGAGCCACATTTCAGGACAACCATAATGGGTACTGAACAAGTAATTCCCAGTTAAATTTTACTAAAAGAACAAATGAAAGAAGAAAGGTACAGATACATGTACCTTTGCAAATTAAGGTAGGAGATTCTAAATTTATTTAATGTTTGCAAAATTCTAGGCACATTGCTGAAACAGTGACTATGTTAGACTGTCAACCTTAAAGGAAACTTAAGTCCAATTGGAGTTAAGTATGCCAGCAGGCAGACATAGTACGCTACCATGACTTGTCACTGGACATGTAGGAGGGACACTGCTTTCTGGGAAAGACCCTGAAGTGCTCAGTGCCTAGTTGATTTCTGAAAGACTAACAAGGAACTATTCTCCTGCTTTGTAACTATTTATAAAAATTCAAATTCAGAAGAAATTAGATATAAAATTCTACAGTTATTTGAAATATAATCAGCGCTTGTAATTTTTCCTAATTTCAGCTTTCTATAAGAGTAAAATGATGTGTTTTGAGCTGCCTTACAAAGAAATGCAAAATTATTAGCACTTAACCTCCAGAGGGTGATGTCCTCCAGCTGACTGTTGGAAGTGCAACATCATGGCTCTTTAGAATCGGCTCCAAGTAGCTTTTCTACTCTATGATCTTGATTTTACATATTGTTATGTAAGTTTTGGAGCTGCCTCTCCCTCAGACCCAGGACACCTTCTGGTCACAGAGACTTTTAATGATATGCCATTGGTTATCAGAGCATACTATTCAGACTAATGAATATAATTCTGGGAGTTACATGTTGAGAGGAATTAAATTGATTTAAATGAGTACTATCTTTAAAGTAGAAAATGTTATATATGCAAATCACTATCCTCATAAGTTTTTGAAGTTTACTAAGAGGTAGTATGGATGAGAGCGATGGTTGTAGTGGAGAGAGTGGATGGTGCTGGTTGTGGGGAATTTGTGTAAGACCATCTCATTGGAAATTGTTTTCAGAGACACACGACTTAAAGTCATAGCTAACTTTTTGTCTTAAAATGGCACTACTACACTACTAATTTTGTCACATAGCTTACCCACAAAACTTCAGTTGATGACTTTTTGATGTTTCAAAAAAATCACATTCCTTCTTCAAGATTGAATATTTGACACCTCTGAGGAAATGTATAAAATGTGTTGTAGTCTCCAAAGGCAGCCAGAAATAGTGGCTATGAAAGCATTTTTGGAATAAGTATTTACTTTCTAGGGGAAAATATTTAAACAGGAAAACACTCAATTGGATGCCTTAATTAAAAAGAAGGAACTATTAGTTTTCTCCTATACCCATTCTTCTTTCTTATGTAGTAGGAGAGTCCCCAGTTTTTAGCAGGATAAATGACCACATGGAATAAAGACTTCATTTTCCTGCCTCCTTTCAGGCAGGTGAGGTCATATCACTCAGGTTTGACCAATGAAAATACAAGCAGAATGTCATGTAGCAACTTTGACTCTTCATTACTAAACAATCATCATGTATCTTTTCCCCTTTCTCCTTTGTCCCTTTTGCCTTCCTACAGACTAGAATGTTACACAATTGCTGGAACTAAAGCTGCTATTTTGGTCCAGGACGGCCTTGGGATTGGCGGCCATAAAACTAGAAGAATAACAAGTTAGAATCCATGTACTTAAAAATTTTATGGAACTCAGCCCTGTACAAGTCCTACACTGCTTGCCTGAAGCATTTTATGTAAGAGAAATTTGATATCTCTTCTGTAACTCACTGTCACTTGGAGTCTCAAGTACCCCAAAGGAACTTCATCCTACATGAAATGTGTGAATAAATTCTAGTGTGTCTGCTTAAAGTATTGTACTATTTTTAGATTCAAGACTTACTTTTAAAATAACAGTAAAAACAAATACATTTTGTAATTTAACAAATTCATTTGTGCTTTAAAGTCACATTAGTGTATTACCATTTAAATATTAATTTAAAAAAATGTCAAATTGGGAAACATAATGGAGTGGCCTGCAGTTGGTCGGGGATGGGGGGGAGTGGTGAAGAGAAGCTCTATTTTGGATATCCTTGTGCAGACTTCCGGAGAGGACATGATGCCTCTTGTGGTCCACCCGCAAGTCCAACCTCTCTGTCCTTACCTATGTATTAGTTATGCCTTAAATATCTATTTGACACCACCGTGCTAGAGCTACAGTTTTTAGGACTGACTCTAAAGTCATGATTAAAACAAAATTCCAACTCTCATGGGACTTCTATTTTATTATGGGGACATAAGTGATAAATAAGTCTCCGAAAGTGCATAATATGAGAGAGTTGATGTATTATGCAGAGAAGTAAAACAGAATTAAGAAGTGGAAGATAGTTATGTGATGGGGGGAAGAATGACAATTCAGACACCTTCTGAATTGCCTCTGGAATGAGACAAACACTGAACAACCACATACTCTAGTCCATTGTTTTTAATATGTGCCAGCTCCTGCACCTCACAGGTGAGCACAGGTGACCATACATGCTAATGAGCTCCACATTCTTCTCCCAAGAGCATTTAAAGAATCATAAACTTAGACCCTGTCTGTGGCATGGATTCTAGAATGAGGAAGGCAAGACTGCACACTTCATTTTTGCCTCTTTAAGGTTATTTTTAAGTTAAAGTGTAGTTCTTGCCAAGAAGATTTAATTTATGAAAACCTAATTTATGTTCAAATTTTACATTTCCATATTGTCCCAGAGATGACACTTTTACTTCTCACTGCTTTTCTCAACCTAGAGATGGATATTTTAAAAAAATTTTTTACATTGAGAAAGTAACCCTGTAAAAACAGAAACAGCCTGGAATTCGAGGTGGGGAAAGATCTACGTGTATGTACTGGCCATGCCTTCCCACTCACTGCCCGAATGTCATTGGGCAAGCCACCAGGCTCGATTCTTCATCTGTAAAATGAAACAAAATTAACAAGCTTCTGCAGCAAAACAAGATCCTCCCTGTGAAGAATGTGAAAGGACTATAAAACTCTGGACACTGTCAGTTATTATTATATTTACTGTTCTCTCAAGGACCGCGATGTTTTAGGGCACTGAGGTTCCCTGAAGCTCACGTGAAACTCCTGTGGGCTGAGTGTTCAGCAGCTTCTGGTAGGCGGCGTTTGAGTAAGTGCGTATCTGTTTAAACTTGCTTCCTTACTTTATTATAGTCATTACTCCCTGCCATCAGGGCATATTCTCAATGTTCTATGAATAGTTGCAAATTAAAGAGAAAATTACTGGGACTAAACCCATCTCAGTATTTCATTTTTAAATATGTATTCACAGAATAATTGTTTATAAGAATGAAGGAAAGCCTTGAAAAATAGAATTAGAACGTAATGCCAAGACAGGAGAAAATATGTGACATAGGTGACAATAAGGTTAGTAATTCTTACAATGGAGGGAACTTTTAGAAATCAATAGAGAAAAATAGATATTCTGACAAAAATAGGAAAGCTTCTAATAGATACACCATTTATTTAAAAGTCTAGCCTAGAGACACAAGACATTTTTATTCCCATTGGCTATCAAAGAAAAGAGATTTTAAAAAACAAGGTGCAATTTTTTCCTTTGGCGAAGATTTTGTAAAAACTTAAAGAACAAAACTTATGTTTTTGAGAGATGTATGCCTGCTGGTGGTAGGTGTATAAACTGGTACAGCCGGAGAAAATTTGGTACCCTGGATTAAAAGTCATAAAAATGTACATAGCATCAGAAGGTCTTGGAAACAGAACTCTGTTGTATTTATTTCTGTCAATCGATCTACTTAGAAATAACAAAGTTGCACACAAAGTTTAATGCACCCAGTTGTCTGTTAGAGTATTCGTTAGAACAGAAAATTGTAGAAATAATCTAAATAAATAACAGCAAGGGATTGGTTAAATATGAATAGTAAGACCACTTAATGATCTTCAATTGTTTAATGAATTAAAATATCAATGAAAAACTTGTTAGAGTTAGTATGCACACCATGTGCTCACCAAATGAATATATGGAAAAATACATTTTAAAAAATTCTGAAAGAACAAATGGTAAGTGCTCCAAATTATCTGCAAAAAATATATATTACTTTATAAATAAATCCCAAATGAACAGAATTTCTTTTAAAAATTATTGAAGACTGGAATCTTAAAGTAAGGTAGAAAATTCAACTCAAAGATGCAAAAATACCGTATCACTTTCTCTAATTTACTTCCCCTTTCTCCTGAACCCATGTGCCCACCGAAGGGCCAGTGTGAGTTTATTGTGGGTCAGGAGAGGCTGAACATTTCCAATGAAATTTCTCCTGGCTTCAGGGGTCATTTTTTGGTAAATATTGTATTAATTCAAAAATCAGACAATGTGTCCCCCCTCAAGTCCTCTCCCCTGCCCCGATCCGCCCCTGCCCCCCTGCCCCAAGGTGTTCTCAGGATACAGAAGGAAGGTGAGGGACCCAGGGGGTGGGGTCTGCTGCAAGCCCATCTACGGGTGTGCTGTCTGTCTTGCTCCACACAGCTTCCTGGGTACTGGCCTCTTTTAGACTAAGTTTTATTATTTTCAGGTATGATGCAGCCAATAGGCCAAGAGACAACTCTCACTGAAGATGGAGTTGTACTCACTGCTCCCAAGAGGAGCCTCACATGAACTCTAGTGCCAGTCAGGAGGGCAAAGCGAACACAGGCAAGAGGCTTCACTGTGGTTTCCGCAGGAAGGAATAAACAGAGCGGAGTAAACAGATTTAGGGTTGGCTGGTGTGAATAATTTCAGCAGGTTGTCTCTGCTAGTCCGGCACCTGGCCCTGGAGTGATTAGGGCAGGACAGTGGCCTGGAGTGTAAGAGCTCAATCAAAGGGGGAGGTGGTTGGTGTAGGTTCTGTACTGGTTGATTGGCCTGGGAAAGAGATACTTATAGGCCACTGGACACCTTTAAGGATCTCTGGACTTTGGCCAGCCCTGGGAAGGGCAGCGTCGTCATCTCCAGGGTCAACAAGGATCCAGATGCCAAAACATCAGAAAATACACAGTTAATACAACTTTCCTTTCTGCATCTATCCCTAAAGTAGTTTCTTCCTTCTGATCTCCAAGCAGCGGACATCTGCTGTCAATGCCTGTGGACTCTACCCTTTATTCACCCACGGGGTCCCGTCTCCTGCCAGTTCCCTATCAGATCCCCTACCCCTCTTCTGGTCCCTGGGCCTCTTGGCACTCCACTTCACCTTGCATGGGCATGTGGTAACTGTGGAACTTTCTGCAAACCCCACACATCCATAGGGAACTGGGCCCCAAATTCAGACCCTGTCTCTT
Organism: Tonatia bakeri; assembly: GCA_004024845.1. NCBI lineage: Eukaryota > Metazoa > Chordata > Mammalia > Chiroptera > Phyllostomidae > Tonatia > Tonatia bakeri. Next base: position 20,189 of record PVIA01000366.1, on the reverse strand, counting down.
CCTAAAAATCTCCTAGTTCTTGTTACACTGCTGCAGTCAAGGTACATTGGAGGTAATTTTGTCCCAAAGTCCCAAAGGCAAGACGATAAAAACACCTCTGCTTTGGGGACCCTCCTCGGGTGTGCTTTGGGGGAATCGACGTTTGAATCTGACTTCTTCCTTCCTCTCCTCCTATCCTTCCTTTCTCTCCCACTCCACTGTTCCCCATTATTTCCTCCAAACACCAGGACAACGTTCCTCCTTCTTATTTCAGGGAAACTTGGTTTACATGACATCCTCATTCCTCTTTACTCTCTAGTTTATAAAAGCAACTCCAAGCAGAGTCACCGAAGCCTGGCTTTTTATTATTGGAGCTGTGAGACAGAAACACAGTGGTTTAGTATATTAAAGTATTATCCCTGCTATGCCATCTCCTTAGAAAATTGGCAGCCCTACAAAGGACATTCAGCTCACATGCACACCTTCCACTTTCAGAAGGATACCTTCTCAGATTGTACTACTCTCATCTCTTCAACTTTTCTCGGTAAACATGGTACTATGCAAACCCTTACCTTTCTGGAATAAAGTATGTTAGTCTTTCCCCAGGCTACAGAGCATCATGGAGTCTTAGTTCCTTCCTAAATTCTGACTACCTCCACGATGTCTAGATAGCTTAGGGAAAAGTGTAAGCAAGTCTTCCCCTAAAATGGCATGACACTTGGATAAGTCTTCAACCCGGGGTTGGAGGGAGTCAGTAGCTGTCTCTGAAGAAAGGTGGCAGGACAATTCCAGCTCTCACCGTGTCCCCACCTCACCCAGGTTATTGTGAAATCTGTGGCTCTCAGGCACCTGATTTAAGAAGGACAGAGGTACAGGTGGAGCCAAGAAGTCATTTTGCCTTTCCTGTGATCTTTCCAACAGGCAGCAAATCCCACACAATTCGCTGTGGGTTCTCCTTCTGGCTCAACTACATTTTCCTGCTCTGAAACAGTCTCCATCCAAATCTGCCCCAGGCCACCGTGTGTCTGCCTGAGCAGCTGCTACTGCAACTGGAATTGCTCTCTGAAAAGAGCCATTTAAAAATCCAAAGTCCAAGTCAGGGGATTAACACTGCTGACCTGAGCCCCATTCTCTCTGCTTATATGTAGAGAACCCTCTATCGGCTTCTGCATGTGGTTACTCCCACAGAATCTTGACCTTTATTAGAAATGACATGACTTCTACATGTGGGTCCATTTAAGGTCTATAGATTCAGATTGCTAGATGTTGTAGTTTCGATACTTGCACATTAGTATACAGCTATAAGACAGCATATATTTTCATTTTCTGTAATTTAAGTTAAAAACATAGTTTTTCTCAGGATGTACACATATATTTATATCTAGATACATCATAGTGAAACTGAAGAACATTAACGCTACAGAAAGAAGCCCTGATAGCCAAAGTTGGAACAACTTCAGTAACAAACAAATGAAGTGGTATTGGATTATAACCCGAAGTACAAACTAAATATTCATGAGTTCATACTAATGTAAATAAATGCTTGAGTAAATAAATAATGAGGGATAACATACAGATTTTTCTTGCATAATGATTCCAAATACAGTATACCCCCCTTAGTCTTAAGATAGATTCCACGACCCCCGCTGGATGACTGAAAACATGGGTAGTATTGAATCCTATATTTACTGTTTTTCCCTATACTTACTTACGATGAATTCTAATTTATGAATTAAGTACAATAAGACATTAACAACAATAAATAATGATAAAATAGAACAAATGTACCAATATACTGTAATAAAAGTTATGAGAATGTCTTTGGAGCCATTATTACATAAAATAAGGGTCAGGTGGGCACAAGCAGGCACTGCAGTGCCACGACAGACAGTCGATCACTGACATGGCTACCAAGTGACTGAAGAGCAGGGAGCGTACTCAGCCTGGACGTGCAGGACATGGGGGGTGACTCATGTCCAGGGCAGGGCGAAGAGAGACAGCGTGAGATTTTATCATGCTATTCAGCACAGCATGCAATTTAAACCTGATGAATTGTTTATTTCTGGAATTTTTTCATTTTACACTTTAAGACTGCAGTTGCTCAAGGGTAACTGATACTGAGACAAACAAAGCCTTGAATAAAGGGAGACCATTATAATTAATGCAGGTACTCTGCCCTCAAAGAGGTGGAGCATAGCTCCCCGCTCTTTAACTATGGACTGCGCATAGAGACCTCTTTCTAGAGAGTTTGGTATGGAAAGGGGAGGAAAGAGTAATTTTCCATTGGCGAGACTTCACAAACATTACCTCAAATAAGCTATCAAGGTCAACATCAGTGGCAGTAAATTATGTTGGTACTATCTTCCCCTACCTAATAAGATGAGATGAAAATGCCACTTTATTTCTGTATTCTTCCTCCCCCAAACCCGTAACTTTGGTCAAAGATGGGTAGCAAGTGGAATTCATATGCATAATTGAGGAAACTATCAAATGATACAACCACTTTGGAAAACTGTTTATCAGTTCTTTATAAAACAAAACATATGACATAGCAATTCCATTCCTAGGTTTTTACTCAAGAAGAAATGGAAAAACTGTTTTATGAAAAAGATTTGCACACAGATTTCCTGGTACCTTTATTCAAAATAGTCAAATAGTGGAAAGGGCCAAGATGTCCATCAGTTAGTGAATAGATTGCAAATAATTAAAAGAAAATCAACAATTAAAAGAAACAAACTTCAGATTTATGTAACAACATGGGGGATATGCTTTTAAAAACATTTAAGCTGAGTAAAAGAAGCCAGACACAAAGAGTACATATATTTTAAAAAGTTCTTAGAGAAGACAAAACTAAATGAGTGTGAAAGACAGTAGATTCATGTTTGCCTGGAGTTGGTAGGGGGAGATCAGGAATGGGGTCAGAGGAAATTAACTCTGAAACATCACATAGGACACTCTTAAGCATCACAAATATTCTGTATCTTGATTCTGCTGGTAGCTACACAGTTTTATCCATTTGTAAAATATCATTGAACTATTCACTTGCAGGTGATGTATTAGAGTATATGTAAATTATACCTCGAAATGTTGATTTAGAAAGAAAAGTACAGTATAGACACTGAAATAGAGAACAGGCTGACAGTGACCAGAGGGGAGAGCAGAGGGAATTTCAGGGGGAAAGGGGAAAGGTTTACAGGAACAAGTATAAAGGATACATGGACAAAAACTGGGGGCGGAGGTGGAAATGGGAGGGAGGTAGGGAGGGCTGGGCGGGTGGGCTGGGATGGGAGTAAAAGACAGAAAACTGTACTTGAACAACAATTAAAATTTTTAAAAAATTCAATTAAAAAAGAAAAGCACACTATATAGTTAAATATGCAATTATGGATCAAATCACAGCTCTGCCGCCTACTGTTCATGTGACTTCAGTCTTATCACTTAACCTCTTCATGCCTCAGAATCTTTAAATGGGGCTGACCACAGTGCTTGTCTCAAAGGGATGCTATGAGGGGTAAACGAGCAAGTGGATTTCTTAGAGTGATTGGAGGCTGTCTAGCACGTAGTAAGCTCCAAGTAAGGAATAGTTGCTCTTTTCTCCCTTTATTTTTCTCTTTTCCAGTATCCTCATTCAACAGTCATTGTGATACATCTTAACACTGTTACTTCCAAAATATACAACATCTTTCTCCATTTTTGACTCCTAAAACAAATAGCCCTTTATTTCTTTACATTTGCTCTTGTCCCCCTTCTTTGCTGAGTGGTTTTTAAAAATATGAATGAGTTCATATTCCCTTCTAGCTAAAATATCTTTTGATGATGTTCCTTGGCACCTTAAAGAAAGTTCAGAACTTATCATCACCATGAGGCCCCTTCCCAGGGGTGTCTGTGCACCTTTCATCACTCTTCTCTCATCCACCAGGCTCCAGCTCTTCTGGAATCTCATTTTTCATTCCTGGAGCTCACTGAACTCCTTCACGCCGAGAGCCTCGGCACCAGCTGTTCCCGCCACTTGTAAGGCTCTTCAGCTGGGTCTCTGAATGGCTGGCTCTTATATCTCAGCTCTCAGCTTGAAATACCACCTCTAATGAGCATATTTTACTGACAATGCAAATTTAAAGGGGTTGTTCACGTGCAGTGACCATCTCCTGTGTTTTCTTTTTGTGTGCTTATTATTTTGAAACAATCGCAGAGAGAAGGTAGAAGAAGTGTGGTCCAAATAAAAATTTTCCCTAAAATATTGAGGTAAAGATGACAGCAATATGGTGCCCCAGGCCCTCTCTGCTGTTTTAGGCTATTCCCTACAAACACGGACATTCTCTTATGTAGCTGCACTACAATGAACAAAACCAGAAAATTAACATGGAAACACAACGTCCATTAAAGCATTTGGCTGTGTTCATGTGGTGCCAACAATATCCTTCATAACTGAATGATCTAGCTCAAAATCATGCATTGCATTTAGTTGTTAGTCTCTTCAATCTGGAAGAGTTTCTTAATTTTATTTGTTTGCTTGTTTGTTTTGACTGTCCTGACCTCATTACAGGCCACTTATTTTGCAGAACGTCCCTCAGTTTGGATGTGTCTGATAGTTCCCTATGATTGGATTCTGTTATGAATCCCTGGCAAAAATGCCACAGAAAGGATGCTGTAACCCTCTCATCAGTTCTGCCCTTTACAACTGATGCTCACTTTAATCACTTGACTGAGATGGTGTCTGCCAGGTTTCTCCACTGGAAAGTTACTCATTTCCCTTTGTCATTTGTAAGCCTTTGTGGGGAGGCACTTTAAAACTGTAAATATAATTTTCCTTGTCAAATTCCCACTATTTTTTATTTATTTATTTATATCTGCATAAAGCAATGGTTCTCTGTCTTATTCATTATGTTTTAACCTTTTGCTGTCACTTACTTTGATGCTCACACTCCCAGATTTGGCTGGGAGGAAACTCTCCAAGCTGACTTCTTCCTTTTGATGTATTTGAATCATCTTTTCCGTGTTTCCTTGCTTTCTAATATGATTACACTTTCTGGCTTCGTCTTCTGCTTTCCCTGCTCATATTCTGTCAGCCATCTTTTCAAAGAGTCTTATTTTCTTTTAGTGAAAAATAGTATTTAGAGTGCAAGATCAGGGCGCTATGCATGCCCCTAGCTATTAGAATTTGATGCTTGAGCTCTCTCAGCATATAATATTATGTTACACATAATATGCATATTATAATATGTTGTTATATAATATACTGCCTAGGTCTTTCCACTGAAAGTCTCAAACATATATTTTATATGTTTATTTAATATTACATATAATTGTATATTTAATATATAACACACATTGTGAATGTTAGAAATATTCATTCTATATTACAAAGTATGTATATTTCTACATGTGTTTATTTCTACATTTATCTACACATATATTAACACGTATAAATTTTCCAGTCCAATCCAACCACACAGGTGGGATTTGTTCTAGTTTTCTCATTTGTTGAGTGTGTAGTTTCCTTTGCCAACAGTGAGAAACCCGACGCCCACTATCCTTAGTGCATTTTCTTACCTGCTGAATCTCCCGGCTGCAGCAGGCACTCTCCCCCTGCCCAGGCTCTGATAACGAGCACCAGTGGCCCGACTCTTCTCCCCTCCTGGCTCTGCCACGTCTGCCCCCTCCAGTTTCAGGACTGAATTGTCCTGGAGGGGAAGGGAGGAGAGAATGAGGTAGAACAAGTGTTGGTCTGTTCCATATGCTTACGGAAGGCACAACAATATAATTCACCCCGTTTCTCTATCACTGTATGTCTCTCCCAACTAAAACATAAACTCTGCAAAGGCAGACACTTTTTCTGTATTGTCACTGAAAACTTTGGGCTCTGGGGAGGCAAGCAACAGATATTTGTTTCTTTTGCAATGCACATGTAGAGGATTAAATAAACCTAAGGCATTAATTTTTCTCTAAATTAGTAATACTTAGGTATTTGAAACAATGCAGATATCAGTCAGTTTAATTTCATCTTTCACATTCAAACAGGTTGTTTTAGACTTGCAAAGCCATAATTTTAAAATTATAATTTTGTCAACTTGAGAAATTACTACCACCAACATAAAAGTACTACTTTCTGATGCTCAGTGATAACAGCGTATTACCTACATTTTAAAGAATATTTTACCTATAACTATAATACTTCCCCCAAAGATTGTTCAGTTATATTTGCTTATGTCAGTTAATATAATATTGAGAGATTGATGCTACTGATGATCTACTTTGCACATTCAAGTTATATAGTTTATTTTTTTATTCATGTAATATGTATATTGCCATTTTGATAAAATTGTAGCAAAGAAAAACTGATTTAAATATAAATTGTATTTTACCTATTAGTATGATAAATCACATAAGTCATTATGTGAAGAAGTTGGTTTATTTATTTTCCTGTTTTCTGGTATGATCTCTTCCAGAGGGATAAGATTTTGACTTGGAAACATCCTGCATGCTACAGTGTGTTCCGTGTGATGTGCTAGTTGCTAAGGTAACTGGATTTTCCTGAAAATACCAAACTAAACAGGAGCCTGAATCATCAGTGAGTAATTTGCTGCTATTATATTCGCTGAAATTTTCTTTAGCATAGCATTCAAGTAAACACATAATGACCAGATAATTCTGGATTCTTTCTCCGACCTCCCCTCCTCTGGCTTTGACATTTAAAAAGCACAATCACAGGGTAGTCAATTACAGAAAGAGTTTAAAATATTGCATGAATTAGAGCTCATGTGAATTCTCAGGTTCTGCTAATTAAGGGATCTGTGGCTATTTGATTTAAATTAAACATATCTTTGTAATCTCTCTGCACACGAATTTGCTAAGCATAGATGCAGAAGAAACTGTTTTTCAGAACCTTAACTTATTTTTGTAAACAAATTTATACCTACAATAACAATTGGATCTTTTGTTTTGAAGTAGAACTTCAAAACAAAGGTTTTTTACTTTGAAATATCTTATTAAAAACAGTATAGTAACTATGTACAGTGGCAGCTATACATATGTATTATATCCATTTGAATGGATTAAATCTGAAAGCTTTATTTTGTTCCTTTATTGATAGAAGGTCTCCATTTCCCTTGTAGTTCATATATTTCCTAATTTAGACTATTCATTCCATAAATTAGCAAGTTTGTTTTAACATAGCCTTTATTCAAGAAACAACTTGAAATATATACAGAATTTTATAAGTTTGGCGACATTATTCATGAAACTGATGAAACCATACATTGTTGATTGATTTCTGCTAGTTAAAAGCATACCTTAAAATTGTCAATTTCTTTCTCATAGCTTTTCGATTCCCTGCACATTTTTTATCAAGAATTTCAACCCTACTTTGAAACTATAGAAATACACTTCCTGAGTCAATTTGCATTTAAGAGAGTTCACAGCAAAATTTTGAAAAAGAAATGTTATTTTTTGGTGGTGGCTGGTGTGGCTCAGTGGATTGAGTGCTGGCCTGTGAACTGAAAGGTCTCTGGTTCGACTGCAGTTGAGGCCACATGCCTTGGTTGCAGGCCAGGTCTGCAGTTGTGGGTGTGTGAGAGGCAACTGAGGGATGTTTCTCTTGCACATTGATGTTTCTCTCCCTCTCTTTCTCCCTCCCTTCCCCTCTCTCTAACATAAATAAATAAAATCTTTTTAAAAACCTGTTTTGGGGAATAATGCTTATATTTGATCCAAAGAAAAAGAAATCTAACTGAATCAGAGATTTCCACTGTCTCTAGAATTTAGTGGCCAGAATTCAAGGTCAGCTCCCCTCTTGTCTACGGTAGGACCTGTGGGTAGCCAAGAAAGTATCAGTACTTTGGGCATAATAATAACATCTGCTTCTCAGGACTGTTGTGGGACTAAATCAGATGACCTCTGTAAGGAAATCAACATGGTACTTGACACATAAATGCTTAATAAGTGTTGTCTACTATTATTTCTATTATTCTTGAGTACATTGGAATGAGAAACTCATTTAAAATATTCTTTCATACGTTGAGTATAATGTTTGGGACTTGAGCACTGTAGGCTTCACTAAGTGCTATTTTAGCTTTTGGTAGATGTAAACTTTATCTCAGAGCACTCAGTGGGGCATCTTTTGATGAAAGCTCAATACCAGTTTCATAAGGAAATGAAGATCTCAACCATGTTAATTGTTGAGAGTGAAGTTTGACCCCCTCCCTTAAATAACAAAGCTTTCTAGTTTACTTTATTCCACACTCCCAAGTCTTAGTCAAATACAAATGTTTGAACATGGATTGATATTTTCTTGATGACTCATGCTGCTCCTTGAACTGCAAGAAAAGTGCCACCACCCAGCATTGCCTTTGGGGGATTTCTGAAAACACATGGGCAAGTTTGTCCTGGTAACTGCGATTTTCTATTTGGTGTTTCTCGGGACCCTCTCTTCACTGTCATCTGTCACTTCTATGCCTGTAGTAGTTGTCACCCTGCCTAATCTGGAACAGAGTACTTTGGAAAGACACCAGGATACCGAGTGAAACAGAGTACCTGAGCTAGGAGCACATGGCCAAGTTTAGGTACAGCAGTAAACCAGCTAGACCTGGGATAGCTGCTCTGCTTCCTGTAGGTATTCTGTGCTGGGAGGTTCGAGGTTACTATAATTCTATCATCAGGCTAAATGACACAATTTACAATTAAATCTGGAAGTATGAAAAAATGTTTCCTTAGTGGAGAGACTGAGAATACCTGTTGATTCCGCTCTCAAGTAGAGTGAAACACGGTGACTCACGCCTATTGCATAATCAGTTTTCCTCATGAGTCACTCCAGTTCTCCAGAAGCAGCTTCACCTACTCTCTTTCAGATACTAATCTGTTATTTTAATTACATTTACAGTTTCTGCATTTTTACTTTCACTACCTAGTCCCACTTCACGCAGATCGTGAGAAGGCAGAGTTCTTTGGAAAGACGGTAATGCTGGGGAAGAAACAGAAGGCTGCAGGAAATAAGGAAGACCAAACCCGAGATGGGTTGCCTCTATAGAAGAAGCCATAAGCCTGCGTCTCCTGGAGCTGAGCAGGGCTGTTGAGGACAGGACACTGTGGATGTCGCACATTCCCAGGGTCGCCAGGAGTGAGAGCCAACTCAATGGCATGTAGCACACACTTAGTCTGATGCAAAAATTAGTTAATCTGAAGCTACTTAAAAAATTTTTCTCTTGATGAAGGAACTTATCATATGATCTTATTGATTAGATTCTGTCACTTGAAAACATTACACACTGAAGTCTGTTGTCTTTTAAGTTGGCAACTTTGAAACTTTTTTCCTATTTGGATGTATAGTCTTATAGTAAACCTCATATTTTCACTTCTTTTTGATGACAAATTTTAAAAAATGCACTGTCTTTGATTTATCTGCATTAATCAATCATGTTGTCTACCTACTATCACATCTGTTATTCTTGTAAACAAGATATTATTTAGTTGCTTCAATATTTCTATTTATTTCAATGTCTTCAGATCTTAATGAATTAAACAAACATTTGTTATGATTCTTGTTGATCGCTTTTGTGTCATTAACAGCTACAGTATGCTTGGCATACATAAGATGCTCAATATATATTCACCATGAATAAATAAAGGAGTAAATGTTGACGCCAGGCCTGGTGTAACCTTAGTTGTGACATTGTGTAAAACCTGATACACATTTTTTATTGTTGTTGTTGGTGGTGGTGTATTTTTGCTTGTTTGCTTTTTTCCCACAGCTGGTTGAAGTTTCACAGGGTATGATTTTGTCAGTACCAAGGAAAGGAGAAAAGGGCTAGGCCTATCAGCTCTCCCATTATATGCCCAGCACCTGCCTAGATATCAGATACATAATAGATGCTCAATAAATATTTCTTGACTTAATGAATGGATTCAGAAAACTCATAATAGAATGATGAATGATGGAGCTAAATTCTAGTTTACTTGCTCATGGTGAGAACTACAAGCATAACATTTCTCCCACAACTTATGTTGTTATTGCAAGTTCATTAGCTCTTTGTGAAGTTCTGTGTGAGAAGACAAAGACCAACTATAATTGTGTTCAGTATTGGGAGATGGCTATGAAATTCTTCCTAACTACAATAGGCTTCTTAAAGAGTATGGAAGCCAAATATGTCCTCACCCACAGGCCTAGTCATTGAGACTTAGTCCAAGGCTCACAGCCAGCCTTCTGTCCAAGACTCCAGTCACTTCTGCTAGTGTCTCATGTGCTTAAGATATTCATTACTGGCCATATTATCCCTTTGATAATAATATTCTTCACTTGACTATGAAATCACCATTTTGAAGGCCATTCTGGAGGTGTATACGTGATGTATCAATATTACACCTTACACTTCTGATAGCAAACTTATTCACTTGGAACTTACAGAAGTCCTTAAAGGCCTTCTTAGTCACTCACTGAAAAAAGTGATGAGCAAATGTGTAAACTTGTAAACTGGTAGATTAAAAATGAATCGTTTCTTTGTTGCTTGCTACTTTCCATCCCAACTCAAAAATTTAAGACCAATCTACTTGCAGTCTACATGTCTATTGTTCCTTCATCACAATTATCGTGCTTAAAAACACTTTTTTTGATGATTGCTAAGGATAATGGAGAGAAAATATGCAGAAATAACATATAGAGAGAGTACATAGAGGTAGGAGACAGTACTATCAGTAATACAAATCATAGGAGCTCAGAGAGGCATTAAAAAGGGCTAAAGAAAGAGCCTTTACTCAACAAATATTAACTGAACACTTACTATATGTAGGCATAGCAATTATGATGGAGGCAGAAAAATGGACCACACACCATAATTCCTGGAACCTATGAATGTCACCCTATATAACATGAAAGTGTCTTTGTAAATGCAATTAAATAACAGATCCTGAGAAGAGGAGCTCGTCCCGGATTACCCTGGTGGGCTCAATGTAATCATAAGTGTCCTTATAAGAGACAAAGCAGAGGGAGATTTATAGGCACTGGCCTTGAAGACAAGTGATATGGCCACAAGCTAAGCAATGTCAGCAGTCACTCATTGGGGAAAACTGGAAAAGGCAAGAAACACTTTCTGCTCCAGAGTTTCCAGGAGGAGCACGGCTCTACCAGCTCCTTGTTTTCAGCCTGTGATGTGGTTTCAGACTCTGATACCCAGAGCTGTGAGATCATACATTTCTGTTGCTTTAAGTCACCACGTTTGTGATAATTTATAAAATAGTAGCCTCAAAAAACTAATACCGTGCCTGAAGTTATATCACTGAGGAATCACACACAAATGCACACACAGACATGAATCTAGTTCCTCATTTACTAAGTGAGTGACTCTAAAAAACTGAGAAAGTGTTATATCTATTAACTACCTACTATGTGCCAGGCATGTAGGCACTTTATTTACATCACTTCGATCTTTACAACACCATTGTTTTTAGTGATAGCTTACAGCCAATATCACTCAGAAATTGTAATGCGATAGTTTGAATTTAAATGCAAAGATATGTGTGCATAGTACGTAGTTGGTTAATAATGATGCTTTTACTTCAGATGGTATGTGTTTTCCAGTTTTTTGCTCTTACTCAAAGTGGCTGTATTTATTGTGTTTCTTATTATTTTAGCCTGTTATCTTAGGGTTGCCCTAAAGGTATCAGCTACTTTGTCTGGAGTGAATATTTGGGAAAATCTAAAGGACAGACCTTAGACTTATTACAAAATTATTTGTTTGTCATCATTTGACCAACTGCAGCTTCTGTGTAAATGCTCAGGAAAAAGAAGAATTGGTAGGAAGCTGTCACCACAGGGAGTAATGCGTCAACCTTGGGGGTGTAGAGGGGATGATGTAAGGGAATAAACACCCAGGTTGGTAGGTAGCGTGTGTTTCTATCCACTCCCACACTCAACCAGGGTTTGGTGCTGTTCTGAACATTCTCCTGAGCACATGAGCCTCAGTGGAAGTTGCCACAGAATTTTGACACCAGGAGACTAGCAAAGATTGTCCCAAGGGAGCACAGTGGGCAACGGGAAGAAAAAAACCTAATTAGATTTTCTCTTTCTCCGCTGCTGCCAGTCACCCTTGATCCCCAGCCACAGGCTCATCATTTCCCTGCTCCACCAAGAAGCACCCTTTCAATAACTTTCCTTTTCCTGATTGTTTTCTCCAATATTTGTCTCTTTGTTATGTCTTAGAATCTATATTTCTTACATGCAGTGGTACCCACAAAACAAAGGTCTTTATGGTCCCATCTCTCCAGGGCAAAGTTTAGACACTCAAATCATGGGAACTCAGCTCTCCCATTATTGTTAAACCTGCTGGACTCTTGCCAGAAGTTTTGTTTTTTTAACTGAGTAACTAAGACTGACCCATCTTCTTTGAGACCTGTAGGCCTTAGAAATCATACAACCACTTCTCTGCTGCCTGTATATTACCCATTTTTCTCTGCTGAGTCTGGAAACCTGGGAGATTACTGACTCTTGCATTGCCACCCCCATTAACTTACATCTGGCATGCTATATTCTTTGTGTAAGTGTCAAATATATCAAAGAAGAAAGAACTTTCCTTTAGTTCTGCCTTCAAAGCTCAGAAATTGGTCTTAACCAGACTAAAGCACCTGGACAAGATGAGAGCAATATTGAAATCAAGCTGAAAAAGAGCCTCCTGAGAATGTGAACATTGGGTGGAATCGCATCAAGTCTGAGAAAACACTGGAACGGGCTGACATCAGAAACAGCACTCCAGGTTGCATCAGTCTCAGTCTTCAATTCTGGCATGTATTTTATTTTGCTCCTATCAGGCAAAGTCCATGTGTCTTGTGTATCGCCAAAAACCTCAATCAATTCACCTAACTTACAGATTATCAGGAAAAATTAAGTAGTACATGGTGCCTGGCACAAACATTTGATGAACGTACATTACTGATATTATCAATGGTGATGGTGAAGGTCAAATTGGAATAAAATGTACAGGTGCTTTGTGAAAATTATAAAGACTAGTCATTGTAAGTTTGTTATTCTTACTCTGAGAAGGACAATTCAGTTTATTCAGATTATAAATTCTTGTTGCTTGAACTCATGTTGTTTTAAAAATTCAGTCTAGGGCTGTTCACTCCACTACATTCAAACTTACTGTACTTGCTCTTTCTCCTTAGGTAAACAATGCTAATGTGTTCAAATTAACCCAGTTGGAATTAATTAAGTTAGCCTATTGGCAAAATACCATGTTTTAGGTGCATTTCTGAAGACCTCATTTCAGCATTAAACATTTCCTTAAGAAATTAATAAAATCAGCTGATGGTCTGTCTCATCTGGCCATCTGGGCTTCTATACTAATTGCTGCTGACGAGTTGTTCTTCCTGTTGAGTTTTAAGTTCAGGTAAAAACAGCATTTTGTCCTTTATCATTCGTGATTCAATTCACACTCAATTGATAAAGAGAATTCAAACAAACAGATTAAGAAAATTTAACAGGAGCAGGTTCTAGGGTATGTCCATATACTTTCACTAGGAAATAAGTTTAGGCCTTACAAGTTAAATGTTTCTAGATAAACTTCCTTGAAAACAGATGCAACCATTAAGCAGAAGAAACAGAGATTCAGATCTGAGCCCTTTGATATAATCAGTACATAGCTACATTTTTCCTTGCCCTGCACTCCACACTTACCAAGGGCCATAACGCTCTCTACCTGGCCAAGCTCTGCCTCTGCAGCCTTGCCCTCATGCTACCGCCTGGTACCCTGGCTCTGGCCCCTCCTCGTCAGACTCAGCTTCCTGAAATCTCACTGTCTCCCGCTGAAATATGGAATTCTACCTGACAACAGTTATAAAAACACATATACAAAAAAATTCTATGTACCTAATGAAAGACAAAACAATTTGCAAAAGGCAAAACAATAAACAGTTTCATTGCTTGAGGTAAAAAAATGTAAAATAAGACACACAAAACACTACCGTAAAGGAAAAGATGACACTACTGTATTAAAATAAAGAATTTCTGTTCCTCTGCAGATACCATTAAGAGAGGGAAAACCATATATCATTAAACTGTATACTTTGGTGCTGTGCTCTTCTCTACACATATGCTTTATTTTACACACTTGTACACACATAAAATAAACTTGAAAGGGTGACTTACAACCACCTACAGGAGCAGACCTGAAAGGGAGAAATTATACAGAGACCACAGGACTGTGAATGCTGCTTAAAGAGGAAGGAAGAATTGCTGGAGTTCCAATGTGCTGGCGCACAGCGCATGAAGTGGGGGGCCCCCAAATTAGGCCCCATCTCTGCGTTGCCTGGTAACTGTGCTGAAGGACACATTCTTATCTATTTTATGCACAGCAGGTCATTTTGAAATAACTTAATATCTTCAGTCTTAGTTTTCTCTTCAATATGTGCTTCTTTCTGTATAAAGCTCATCACAAAAAGTTGAACCATAATAAGGTACAGTTTTTCCTTTTTTTTTCTGCAGGAACACATAGAAGCAAAATTACATTTCCATGAAACCTAATTAAAATGCTAGATGATAATCCCACAATGCTTCTTTTACATGCCGATTAATTAGTTCAAGTTTTGTAATCTTCAGTACATGTTGGCGAGAGAACAGCTAGTACTTTAAGCATTCAATTGCCTGTTTTAAAAAAATACCTGACCTCTTTGTAAGTTTTGGTTAAGAAGAACTCAGTATTTCACAGCCATGAGGACTTGTGCTCTAATATAATACCAACATGAATAAAAAAGTTATACCATATACAGCTATCTTTTAGTAAGGTCAAGAATTTCAATTTGTTACTGTTAAAAATAAACTCATCATAGTTTCTAAATATCTTGACTGAGCTTTAAAACAAAAGCAACTCATTGTAAATATTTATCCGGGGGAGTTATTAAATAGATCAGCCCAGCGTGACTATCCCAGCTGGAGGAGGAGACAGGATTGCCGCTCACATTACTGTATAAACCATTCTTTAAATAAGGCCGAGAATGGTAGGGCTGATTATGTTTGTTCCTGGGATTCACGACATTCTCACAGCTCAATTGCCAGCTGAAGTTCACGTCATGTCAGGCTGAGCTCAAAGGAAGTTTGCAGTTCAAGTCTCCAGATTATTTCTATCACCTTGAGTTTCATTTATAAGACTCACAAAAGAGGACTATTCCTTATGCAAAGTGAAGGCAGTTGGAGATGTAGGTGTGCTATGGATATGTGGGGTGGTCCACTCTAGTATAAATCTAGCTCATTTGCCAGGAATATTGCCTGTATACAAAAGCTGTATCTTTTCCTTGCTTTAATTCCTAACCACAATCTGTATTTCACCACGTTCAAAAATAATATTCAATCGCAATTATACCTTCATCTCTGTGGAGTACTTTGTATGCAAAATATATTAAGTGCATTGGTCTATAATACATCATTTGTATATCATATTCTGTGTCCTTGACCCAAAGTCAAATCTCCTTCTGTCACCACAAATTTGACCCCCTTTACTTTCCACCCTCCATTTCCCTTGTCTTGTGTGTGTCAATGAGTTTTTGTTTATTGCTTTCTGTTTTATATCCCATATGCGAGTGAAATTATATGTTTTTTTACTTTCTCCATGTGACTCATTTTGCTCAGCATAACATTTTCAAGTTCCAGCCACGCTATTGCAAAATTTTGAAAACACTCATTTGTAAAAATGTTTGTACCCCTATATTCACTGTAGCATTTTTCATGGTGGCCAAGACATGGAAGCAATCCAAATGTCCTTTGCTACAGGGTTGGAGAAAGAAGAATGGGACATGTGTGCAGTTGACTGCTACTCTACCATAAGAAAAGATAAAACATTGCCATTTGTAAAGTGCTTTTACGTGCATTCCTATATGTAGGTTTTTACTGAAGCTATCAGAAGTTGAATAAGATATTTTAACTATCTGTCTGTAAGAATACTCACCTCAGAGACTATTTAAAATAAAGGGACACAAACTAATGAGGTGAGGGAGTATGATTCATTGTTACATCACACTTCTTGCATGAGTTTCTAGTACTGAAATACAAACATTTTTATGGATTCTAGGTAATTTTACAGTTTCCTTTATTTCTTAAAATTAACCCAACGTAATAATTATTGGATCATGAACACGGACAGCAGTGTGGCGACTGCAAGTGGGAGTGGACTGGGTAGAGGTGGAAGAAGGTATGGGGGGATAAATGGTGTTGGAAAATACATACACACATAAATAATAATAGTTATTGGACTTGTTGACTTTTTCTCTTGGTGTTGACATTTAACAATTAAGCTTTCATTGTTCCATATTGTTTTTCAAGAACTGTCCTCATTATGCAAATTTAGAAAATGCGATTTAATTTAGACCATGCCACTCAGGAAGTAGCCGCTCTTTCTTTTCATATGAAATAGGAGTCAAATCTTCCAAACACTTGATACTATTGGAAATGTGTTTTCAGTGGACAGTTATTTTACTTCTGTTCCTTAAAAAAATGAATGAAAAACAAACATAATTGCCACAAAAGTGATCCTCTCATCCCAGAAGAAGGACACACTTGTGTCCAATTTTTACAGCCTCGGTATAAGCAGTCACTCATCGGGTTGTATCATCCTGGTGTGTGAGAAGAGAGAGTGGGGAAGGGGATGAGCACAGCTCATTATTCTAGAACAGAACTAACTCAAAAGACTAATGTGGAAACTAAAGTGTGTATGATGTATCCCAGTGCTCAAAACCCCTCTGCACACATTATATTTTTAAATGAAGCACACAACCATATTCTTGCATGACCAACATTACAAGGAGACAAAACTTGCCAGTGAGCAGTCATCTTGGCATTAAGAATGAAATAAGGGAACAAAATGGGGTGCAATGATAACATTGAAGGTTGATGTTTTCATGCTATCCTCAGAGAATTTCATTGAAATGATTCAATTATTTTGGGGATCCAAGATGGTGGGCCAATGTATCAAAGCCTAAGGTCTGTCCACCTGCTCTGACTGGGCATGAACATGAACTTCAGGGCCTCCTCTAATTCTCAAAAGAACTTAGCCTCTGCTGGGAGACAGAACTCAAGGAGCAGCAAAGAGCTATGAAACTGAAGTTTTCCTCCCTAGCATAGGTGTGACTCCACTTGTCAACCGTGGAAATGGAAAAGCGGCAAAGGAGCTTCTTTGAATATGTTGCCCATCTGTCTGTGCTCCGCCATTTGGCTCCTCCGACTGTTCCTCCAGGCAGACTGTGAACTCTTCCACAGGAGACGTCATGAAGTCCTCAGGGCTTAGCACAGGGCCAGCCATGGGCACTAAGCATTTCATAATTGTTTGAATGAGTTAATAATTAGTGAGTAAAATTTTAAATAAAATGGAATATATCAAAATAAATATAATGTTAATATTAATGAATCAAGAAACAGGCAATTGCTATTCAAGAGGTAATAAAACTATAAACATATAAAAACCTAAAAATATTCATTTTTCTATGTCAATAATAACTACAAAGATACATTATCTTATTTATGTATATCATAATAATATAGTTTCCTCTATTTAATATGTATTTTAATAGTTAATAATTTATCAATATTAATCTTTAATAATATTTAGTATTTAATTTCTATATTTAATAGGTTAGCAAGTGCAAAATAAATTAATATAAAATATAACATTTAGACTATCTGAAAAAAGTTTCAACAATAATATGCATTGTTGGTGAGGATGCAATGAAACATTTTTATGTATTATTAGCAGTATTTTAAATGGTAGAGCCCTTTTGGGGAGCAATATGATAATAATCAAGGACAAGAAAAACTCTAGTTCCTGTTCATCAAGTTAATCTCCTATCTGAATATTGTACCTAAGGCAACAATGTAAAATTTGGAGGGGAAACCTAAAAAATATATTCCCTGTAAGATTTTTTTTTAAGAGGATAAATGCAGGCAGTTTAAATGTTCATCTGTGGGAGAAGCTTATTTATTTCCAGCACATTAGAACAGTAAAATATTAGGCAGCTTTTGAAGATGAGGAATATGAAATATGTGTATTAACACGGAGGCTCTATATGCTAATATAAGTAAGAAATACAGAGGTCAAAGCTATGACTACATTAAGATGCCAATTACTTGTATATAGAGCTTATTTATAGCCAAAGCCTAGAAGTGTTTCGGAGAGATGAGAACAGCTTTATTTTGTAAGTTGTGTGGCTGTGAGAGAAATATCTCTTTCATTAGAGTTATGTTAATGTTGCTGTTGGTACTATAAAGGCAATTAAAACAGCATGCATACCTTGAAAGAAAAAGAAGGAAGACTTTCTGGGTTTTCTTTATCACATGGCAGAGTTAATATGGAAATGACACACATGGTCGATCCAGCAGCAGCAGAAAGGACATGAGTAGCTGTCAGGAGCCTGAGCTCAGGTCCCAGGGGTGCCACCTGTGACCATGTGCATACCTATTATCTGGGTCTCAGTTTGTCAATTAGAAAATAAGATCGTTTCACACGATGTCCCCTAAGGGATATTGATGGGCATGTAAGTGGGTACTTTCTCTTTCAAATATGTTTGTACTTAGGCTTCTGCAATCCTTTTTTGGCAACAATGTTGTATTTTTTTCTTTGTGCAGGAAAAAAATGTCTATTACGCAGTCCAATCATTGTGACCCCTGAATGTTGAGGTTGTCACCTAGCACAAGCAACATCCTAACAGAAGGCATGAATGTTGACCTTAAGAGTTTTAAAATATAACTTGGAGACACTTGCAAATCTGGCAGACAAATAGGTGTCTATGGTGCATTCTTTCTAAAACCACCCTGCAAATGAGCAACGCCAGGTTAGGTAGTTCGTTCACTTGTTCTCATCCTTTTATGAAACAAAAACATTAATGCCAACATTAGCTTTATTCTGGAGCAATAAGACTGGTGCATCACAAAACTATTCAACATATACCAAGAAATGCACCTTTCACCACCAGGAACGTTAAACTTCATAGAACATACGTTCACTGCTTGAGTCAACTTGACTGTCAAGTTCAACACAACAATGTTCTCTTAATAAATTAACAGTATTGCAGCCTAGAAATTACTTTATTTTTAGTTGCAACACCACAACTTACTGTTAAAATTTTGTTATCTTTCCTATTTGAAATATAGGATGATTGATATGATTTATTTTTTAATTGCCAAATATACACAAATTATATAATTGATAATTTAGATATCACATATATACATATTTGTTCATGCTTTATGTATTTCTGAAATAAGATCATTTTTAACAGAATTAATAAGTTTGAGAATGAAATATTTTAGGAGCCGTTTTGCCAAACTTCCACTTTCTGTCATATTCATCTTAAATGATGTCAGAATTCATTGCTACCTTTGGCTAAATAAGTTTGGAAGAAATATTAACCATTCTTTAAACTATGTCTCCTAACTGAAAGGTGAAAGACAAAAAAAAGTCTAATCAATTTTAGGTACAGAATGTGCCAGAGAAGTCTTGGATTAGCATGATTATAGTCTTTGCTGTAAGTCAGAGCTGATTAACTGCTCCTAAAATTTCATATTAACCTGAAACTTTTGCAAAATAACAATTCTTAAATGTAGCAGCTTTCAACCAGTGTGACACAAGAATTTTTAAAATATGAATACCTGACTCTTTAGTCAGGAGCACTGACCTGTTTTCCCTTTGATTGCCAAGTAAAGCAATGACAACAGCCAACACAACAATAGCTATCTGGTGTGAATGAATCAAAAATACTTATTGTTTTGTGTCAGATGGGCAAAAATATATTGTTTTGGTGTGCCACAGAATTTTAGTAATTAGTTTATGTGTGCCATGAGATAAAAAAGGTTGAAAAATCACTGCTCAAATAGAACTCTAATGAACTTGATGT
The DNA here is from genome assembly GCA_004024845.1 of Tonatia bakeri. Lineage (NCBI taxonomy): Eukaryota > Metazoa > Chordata > Mammalia > Chiroptera > Phyllostomidae > Tonatia > Tonatia bakeri. Next base: position 353 of record PVIA01000366.1, on the reverse strand, counting down.
CCATTCTGAATAATCCTTATCGAGTAATTTTTAATGCTATGTTTAAATATTACTTTGTAATTCTACATTGTGTCACTTAGAAAATAAATGGTATTCTTTTTTTATAAGGAAAATGGTTTAAACTACTACAAATTTTTATTCTCAATAATAATTCTATTTGTTGATCTTGTAGTGTATTTAGGATGATTAACTTAAATTATTAATTATAGTTAGTATACTTTAGCCTTCTATAACTTCTATTACTAATCAGTTGTGAAGCAGTCATTTTTTAACAAATTTTATTGAACACCTACTATACACCAGCATGTCCTTTAAATCACCTATGTACACATAAATCTTATACCTATGTAATT